>JAVIAB010000106.1:35859900-36459900 GCA_032433765.1 Megaustenia siamemsis
AATAGTTTGGCAGAAGGTCAACAAAAGAAATGATAAATAACTGTCGAGATCGAAAATTGTGGAGAGACATGATCACCTTCACCAGCAGGCATGTTACCTGATGATCATGATGATGAGGCCCTAAGCTAAATGAAACTTTGAGGCATTCTCACTCCCCTAACCTACAGATTAACACAAAAGGTCACAATACTTGACGTCATATAACTGGTGTGGACAAATTGTAGTCCCAAAACAAATTCTGACAATTTCCCGAAGCCCCTTGGTTTGTGTGGGCCTAGGTTTTGGCTTATTTAGCTCATAATTGCATCGGACCCTGTCCGTCACGCCACGTGGCGTCTGGGGAACATTGTGTTAGTGCCCATATTTTTTTTAAAGACCTTCAGGGCATTATTTTGTTGGGTAATGTGGTAGGTATTACGTCCATGTCGCTTTACTTTCACAGAAAAAAAATCTGGTATCTAGTGTGTGTCTTATATGTGTGTATCAAAGTGTAAATGTTGTATGTATGCATTCATGCGTGCGTGTATATATGTATCAAAGTGTAAATGTTGTATGTATGCATTCATGCGTGCGTGTATATATGTATCAAAATGTATATGCTGTATGTATGCATTTCATGCGTGCGTGTATATATGTATCAAAATGTATATGCTGTATGTATGCATTTCATGCGTGCGTGTATATATGTATCAAAGTGTATATGCTGTATGTATGCATTTATGCGTGCGTGTATATATGTATCAACCTGTACGCTAAAATTTATGTGTGTGTATGTAGAAAGAGTTCTTAAATGTTATGTAGAGTCAAATAACATATGGATGTGAAACGTGGACAATAGGACCAATAACAAGAAAATCACTGGAGTCTGTAGAAATGTGGTTTTACAGAAGAATGTTGAGAATACCTTGGACAGCTAAGAAGAGTAATGAAAACGTTCTGAAAGAGGCCAGAGCAAAAAGAGAGCTAATTTCCAATATTAGTAAGAAACAATCATCATTTTTTTGGCCGTGTAATGAGAAGAGAACAACTGGAATATATTGTAACAACTGGGAAAATTGAGGGACGAAGAGATAGAGGGAAGCAAAGAGAAAACATACCAGACAGCTTAAGAGAATGGCTTGGCAGAAGGTCAATAACAAATGATAAATAACTGTCGTGATCGAAAGTTGTGGAGGGACATGATCACCTACGTCAGTAGACCCGGTACTTGATGATGATGATGGTATGTATGTATCAACGTGTATATATTGTATGTATGCATTCATTCGTGTGTGTATGTGTGCACGAACATAGGTATGCATTGATTTGTTAGTTTCGGGTTGTTATTATCACATAGTTTGTCATGAACTAAATATCCATTCACAAATATGCTCAAATACAATACCACCATGCACTTTAAATGTAGCCCTTAGTATCTCTACTTGATTTTCCATTACTTTTTCTTCCTTTTTTCTTTAACAAAAAAAAATAAAAAAATAAAAACAAAACTCAAGGTCATTTACAGCAGATGCAATTTCTTTTCTTACATTTTCTAAAAGTGCTTTCCATTTAAACACAAAAAAATTCTACAAAAATGATCTTCAACTCTTATCAGTTTTGAAATGGCGATATAAAAAAAAAAATGAAAGCAATTATGAATAAAAGAACGAAATTCGCTTTCAAATAATTGAGTTTGAATAAAAACTGAGACAGAATAATTTGTGAGAGTATTTATATTATTTCATTTGAAGCTGAATTTTGTGTGTTGCATTTTTTGTGTGTGTGTGATTCATTTGGAGTTGATATATGTGTAGACAACAATATTTGGCACGGAAGATTAGATCTAAACTGGAGAGTAATTGTCTGACATCTGGAGGAAATTACTGGGTTGGAATAATTATGGGTATCTACATAATATGAATAATTCATTTTGCTAGTCAGAAGTTACAACATATAACGATGCTGTTTAGTACTAAATTAGTGGATGCCTCATAGATCATGCCAGGTGGTTAGAGGTCATAACAAATAACATTTGTTTGTTTTTTGTTTGCGCTTGGCAGCGTTATATCTCTAGCCAAGTCCCAATGGGACGGAAGTTTGCGTGAGTGTCACTTAAATTTTCTTTTTTTTTCGCACCAGCAGCCATGTGCTGAGGTGTCCTCCGCCAAACACGCAGATGTTCTCCGACGTCAGAGGTACTCTCTTATTTTTATCGTCGGGAGTCAATGGACACGTGTTGAGTAGATTTTTTTCTATGAACTCTTTCTGTACATTTCGACGCACTATGCGTCATGTCGATTTCGGTCATGTACGTTCAGCCGCACAGTGCGTCACTTTCATTTTAATTAGTGTAAACCGCCATCAAACAGTTCTCTTTCTACATGTCTCGTGTCATCTTATTATTGGTGAAATCGAATTCCTTGTTCAATTTTCTAACTATTCATATGTAATATGATATGTTTTAGATAAATGTGAATATATATATCGACATTTAAAATTGTGAAAGATTTTGTGGATGAAATCTCTTCCGTTGCATTGATAACAACCTTCCGTACTGAAAGAGTTAATTTTATCCGGGCAGCGTCCACGTTTGGCTTATTCTTTGCGATATCCAACTGTCAGCGCTTCTTTGATGTGCGCAGAATACATACTGGACCTCCCTTTTTTTTGTAGCTTTTTTCAGATAAGACTAAACATCGGATCTCACTGCCCAGAGACCAGGGGCATCTGACCTCACTACCCAGAGACCATGGGACATGGGATCTCACTACCCAGAGACTAGGGGAAATGGGATCTCATTACCCAGAGACTAAGGGACATGGGATCTCACTACCCTGAGACCAGGGGACATGGGATCTCACTACCCAGCGACTAGGGGACATCGAATCTCACTACCCAGAGACCAGGGGACATGGGATCTCACTATCCAGAGACCAGGGGACATTGGATCTCACTACCCAGAGACCAGGAGACATCGAATCTCACTACCCAGAGACCAGGGGCATCAGATCTCACTACCCAGAGACCATGTGACATCGGATCTCACTACCCAGAGACCAGGGGACATCGGATTGCACTACCCAGAGACCAGGGGGCATCGAATCTCACCACCCAGAGACCAGAGGATATCGGATCTCACTACCCAGAGAGCAGGGGACACCAGATCTCACTACCCAGAGACCAGGGGACATCGGATTGCACTACCCAGAGACCAGGGGAGGATAAAGCCTAGGATTTGTATTTTTTTAATGTATTTTTTTAAATTTTTCACCGCCTGTGGTGGGAATCAAACCGAGACCTTCTTGTCTAGAGGCTTTGCCTCTTAGCTCCAGACCACCCCCACCCATACCCCCAGAAAATACAGAGTATATGCAAAGGGTAGTTGAAAGTTCAGTTAGACAGACGATAGCCTACTACCCAGAGACCAGGGGACATCGGATTGCACTACCCAGAGACCAGGGGAGGATAAAGCCTAGGATTTGTATTTTTTTAATGTATTTTTTTTAATTTTTCACCGCCTGTGGTGGGAATCAAACCCGAGACCTTCTTGTCTAGAGGCTTTGCCTCTTAGCTCCAGACCACCCCCACCCATACCCCCAAGAAAATACAGAGTATATGCAAAGGGTAGTTGAAAGGTCAGTTAGACAGACGATAGCCTACTTTAGAGGTTGAAATACACCGTGGAGAGACAGACATACAAATTAAATGGTGGGGGGTGGGACAGGCAAATAATTGCAGTGCTGCGGTAAAGCTGCTAGCAAGGAGCCAGTAGTGGGAAAAGACGAACAAAGAAGCAAGCGGCCGCGCGACCTTACACAGTGACTGTATGAGGTAATGCTCAGGGCTGATGAACAAACGTAAGGATTTCCCAACACTAAGTAGATATTTACAGTCTGTAGTGGTGGTGGTCGGGGACTTGTTGGTCTCGAGGCAAGACGGCGGTCTCGAGACAGAGAGCTTTGAGTTCAAATATCGGCTGCATCAGTTTTATATGTGATTTTTCACTGTGTCAATCACCCTTGTTCTCGACAGCGAGGCTCGGCTTAAAACGTCGATTACTCATCGATGGAAAAAAATGAGTACCTCCGAAGAACAGAGTTATGTTCCCCTGCAGCGAGAGAACCCTGTAGTTGCCAGGAAAAAGCGGATTGACAAGCACAATGTGGGTGCTAGTCTCTGGGTTCCCCGGCGAATACAAAAAAAGAAGTCTGTAGTTACTACAACAGTTTAGTGGATGAGAAATCAGACGATTATTTCCTCGTTCGCCTCTCTGTCAATCGTTAGTAATATATACACACGTTTTGTATTAACAGAGAAACACATGTTACAACAATGCGAGAACCGTTGTGTAACGAAGTCGGTCAGGGGTCACGTGGCTCCCCGGTAAACAAAGACCAAAACTGATGACGTAAATTCTTGATTCGACCTTCAATTGAATACGAGCTCATTACAGAATGGCTGTCCATGACCTTTCACCTTGAACCCTGGGGGAGGGGGTAAGAGAGAGAGAGAGGGGGGGGGGGGTGATAGGTTACGGAGACGATTCACACAAGCAGTGATCTGGGCAGTCCGTCTGTCAATGTCCACACATCACGTCCATCTGTCGCCCGATACCTGTCTCTGTGGACGTGTGTAATTCAAAGTTCGTGCTCCAGTCATAGGGGCCCAATAAAACGACAGCGTTTAGGTATTATATTTGTCACACGACACTTCGAAGCTTCCACATTGTGTAGTTACTTCAGTATGGCGTGTCGATAGGAAATTATGGTCTTTCTCAGGCCATAGTAGCTAGCTTTGTGAGTAGCCAGGGTTAGATGAACGGGTAGGACCCATCTCCCAGTTTACTCTTGTCTGTGAGGGACAGCAGCGTAGCCGAAAGGTACCAGCTTGGCAATAAAGGGAGCGTGGGTTCTATTCTAGGTTTCCAGTGGACACATCTGAAAGAAAAAAAATGTTTATCTGGCTCATTGAGTTGGAACAGTACTGAGTGGCACATTGAGTTGGGACAGTGCTGAGTGGCAAATTGAGTTGGAACAGTACTGAGTGGCACATTGAGTTGGGACAGTGCTGAGTGGCACATTGAGTTGGAACAGTACTGAGTGGCTCATTGAGTTGGTACAGTGCGGAGGAGCTTATTGAGTTGGGACATCACGGAGGAGCTTATTGAGTTGGGACATCACGGAGGAGCACATTGAGCTAGGACATCACGGAGGAGCTTATTGAGCTGGGACATCACGGAGGAGCTTATTGAGCTGGGACATCACGGAGGAGCACACTGAGTTGGGACATCACGGAGGAGCACATTGAGTTGGTACAGAGCGGAGGAGCACATTGAGCTGGGACATCACGGAGGAGCACATTGAGTTGAGACATCACGGAGGAGCTTATTGAGCTGGGACATCACGGAGGAGCCTATTGAGCTGGGACATCACGGAGGAGTTTATTGAGCTGGGACATCACGGAGGAGCTTATTGAGCTGGGACATCACGGAGGAGCACATTGAGTTGGGGCATCACGGAGGAGCACATTGAGTTGGGGCATCACGGAGGAGCACATTGAGCTGGGACATCACGGAGGAGCTTATTGAGCTGGGACATCACGGAGGAGCTTATTGAGCTGGGACATCACGGAGGAGCTTATTGAGCTGGGACATCACGGAGGAGCTTATTGAGCTGGGACATCACGGAGGAGCTTATTGAGTTGGGGCATCACGGAGGAGCTTATTGAGTTGGGACATCACGGAGGAGCTTATTGAGTTGGGACATCACGGAGGAGCTTATTGAGTTGGGACAGCACGGAGGAGCTTATTGAGTTGAGACAGCACGGAGAAGCTTATTGAGTTGGTACAGCTCGGAGGAGCACTGTTTGTTCCCCTCCCTTCCAGTGATGCAGCACAGTGAAGTATGAAACTCCATTTCTCCATGTCATTATATACATATGTCACGTGACATGCTTTATTTAGACGAAAAACACGTCTCCGAGATAAAATCTAGTCGGCTTGAACGGTACTCAATACAGACAACTATCCAGTTATGTCTAATAATTCTGGTAAAATAATCAGAGACCTCAAATTTAATGAACATCTATTAGAAACACTTACTGAATTAAATAACTTAATTTCTGTTGTATCTGGTCACGCTCTAAAGCTGACATATCGAACATGGATGGGAAAACTTCAGTTAGTATGAAGGTTCCCTCCAAGGTCCAGGTATATCAGGAATACGGTCCAAGTGTCCATATTATTCAAGGACCCACTAACACAATTTACTTGTGATGTGGCCGGTTATACTTCCCCAGTAAAAGAAATACGCTGTACAAATTTTCAGAGGCTGGGTTTAAAAAAAAATAAATAAATAAAAAAAAAATTCGCTGCATCTGGGTATTAAACCGGGACCATTCCGGCCAGTAGTGAGTACACCCTTCTCTCAGCCACCTCTGTTTCTACATTTAGTAAACTAAACGGTATTATTTTTTATTTTTCATTTTTGCTTTTTATTTTTAAATTAAATACAGGTCGTGTTAGTGGACGGCGGGGGGCAATTATTTTGATAATTAGAAACAAAATAATTGAGATGTTCTCGGAATTATCTCCTAAGCTCTTAACTATCTCGTAAGCGATTCTGAAAGAGATATGTATGTTCCCAGAGAATATATAGTAGAAATGTAGAGCCGTGCAGATATGTATGAAAGATATCCGTTTACAATTTGTGTGCGAGGATGTCATGGCGATGGTGAATTATGAGACTCACAGAACCTTGATTGTGGCTCGGTACTGAAAGGACACGAGTATCAAAGGGAGACATAAAACATGTTTGTTGCCTGCGAGCTACCTGAAATATTAGAACCTACTGACAGTGATTTAGTATCTATGAGACCGCACGCAGTGCAGTAATATTGATTCTGTCAATCGTAAATCAGTGGAGTTTTTTTATGCTACGAATTTCACTTCTTAGAGACTTAATTAAATGTGTTTTATTCTTTAATATTTTGTTTGTTTCAGTCTTTGAGGTCTATGTTCAGTGATATGATCATTGCATGCAATTTTTATTTTGTTATACACTTTTGTGTAAACTTTAAAACTAACAATACTTAGATTATTTTATTTACATGTTGTTTCTTTAGTAACATTCTAAACAAGGGCCGCAATTCACGACGCCTGTATCATCACTATTCTCTTGTATGGCAGCGAATCGTGGACAAATTATGCAAAGCAAGACAGAAGGCTAAACGCATTCCATATGCGATTGTTCCGTTGTATTCTTCGTATCACCTGGAAGGACAAACATAGGGGTCCTCAATCGCAGAGGCCTCCCGAATATCTACACGCTGCTCAAACAAAAATGTGTTGGCTGAGTGGCAGTGTTCCCTAGCTTTGGTTTCTCGTGGCAAGGCGCAGTGCCAAGGAGTACAGGTTCGATTCTTCTTCGAGCCCCATATATTGTTCTTTGTTTTTTCCTGTTGTTTATTTATCATTTTTTTTCTGAGTGCTGTAGAACATTCCTCTTCCTCCAATGATTTGCGTTTCATTTTTGAAACCTTAAGGTTTACAAATTCATTTACCCTCTCTCTCTCTCTCACTCTCTCTCTCTCTCTCTCTCTATCTCTCTCTCTCTCTCTTTCTGTACATGATGCTACTTAAAAAAAAAAAGCAACGCTAAGCAATACACTCTTTCCAGTTGTAGACAACATAACAGCTTTTGGAAGAAAAAAAACAATCACATTTTCCCTGTCTGCTCATTTTTTTAAATTCATTTCTCTCTTCCCACCCCTTCCCACGCACACACACTCTCTTTCTTTATCACTTACGGAATCACTATATATAATTATGCAAATCGTCGTCTGTATTTATTTTCTTACTTTGCTCTTCTCTCTTCTTCTATCTCCTCACTCTTGCAACATTTTTCAGACAATTACTGCTCTTTGGATCCATTTGCATAAACAATTACTTTTCTTTCCTTTTTTCTCCCTTTAATTGCTTAATGTACAGCTATTACCTGCATTTTTGTTCTGGAATCTTCTCTTATTTCTTTACATTTATTCAACTCTAGAAGAATCTCATCGCCATACAAGAATATCACTCGTGAGTGGTCACGTGATTCATCCAGCCCGAGGTTCCTATTTAGTTTAGTCTTCCAACTTTAGTGGACGAGCTTATTGATGAGTCTTGATAAATCCGAGTTACTTCTGTGCGGACTTTGCAATTCCTTGGACGGAACTCGGAGACTAGAGCATCACGTTTTGCAACGAGGCACAATCAGAAAGAAGGGAGCCGCGATAGCTCAGTGGTTAGTGAACTGGACTACAAAGAACAAGGGGTAGGGTTCGATACCAAGCGACGGCTTCCGGGTTCACCCAGCCTTAAATGGGTAACGGATTTTTTTCTGGGAAAGTAAAGCAGCACGGGCGTAATACCGACCACATTACCCCAAGCATCATGTGCTGAAGGTCTGTAAAATATAGGGTCACTAACACCATATTTCCCTATAAGCCACTTGGCGTGACGGGGGTACTTTACTTACTTACAGTCAGAAAGAGAAATAATGAATGTTAAAATAATACAACATGTATTAATTAAAACAGTAATATAAAACGTGGGAACGTTATAAAGGTACAAGAAAGGTTAGTTTTGAAAGAAAATACACAATTAAAAAAAAATAATAGGATAATATTAATAATACAGAGAAACAAGTAAACGAATTAATAAAATAAATAATAAAACATGAATATACAACAATACAAGAAAACATGCATGTTTAACAGAGGTAATAATGAAAGTAATTTTTTTTTTAAAAAGCAATTAATGTGTTTGAAAGAGAAACCAGAAAACGGAAAGAAAGAGAATAACATTAACGATGCGAAACAAAAATATGAACAGTGTAATGGAGTAAAGAGAACATGCATATTTTTTTTCAAAATGAAACCAAAAGAAATGTAATGATATAAAGGAAGACAACAATCAAAGACGTTTTAGTACTAAAATATAAGCCCGTGCCATTTCATTGTATTGCTCAGGTACTATGAAGCTATGGACACACAGTAACGGGCAACCCCAAATCAGAACAGTAAAAAACCTTGGGAGGTAAGATATACAGGAATAGAATTGGAAATCTCATTTCTAAATGTCAGGTCCTGGAAACAACGACGTATCAGACGCTAACGAACGTGCCTAGCAACCGAGACTGACGCGAGTTCTTTAATTAATCCTACACCACATTTTTATTTTTAGCACCATTTCTGTAGGTGTGTCGTATGTTTTAAGTGTTAATATGACTTTTTGCGACCTTAAAGACGTTAAGAAGGAGAATTTTATCGGTCTGTCTTAGTCAATGCCAGATGCTATTTTGGCCGACGTCTTTGGAGTCTGGCTTTTATGGACAGGAAAATACTACTGCCGCTAAAATATCGCTGTCAACGATAATATATGTCGTATTATTAACTCTCCAATGCGAGAAATCAATAGATATAAAACACACACACACCTACACTCATAGACACTTATAATGTTCCCTTTAGGAATCTCTAACGAGGTACAGCATTAATGTAATTACCTCCCTTGAAACCTACTCCAACATGGCTCTTCATATCTCTTTTGGAAAAACTCTCAGGTTCTCTCAATAACGTCGAATCAATGAAAAAAAGGGGAAGCTAAGAGAAAACTTCTTTGTCAGAAATGATAGAAGAATTAACCATAGTTAAGAGCAGCTCTGATCACAAATGTCGACATGTGGCAGGACATATCATCATATAATTTGACTTCACCAATCGTCTCCGTGCTCACAAACTGTGACGCAACTACATGAAACTGTTGTTATTATTGCTTCCAATGGTCGGCTATATAAATATATTATCATAAGTCGTGGTTTAATTAATATTTAATGAGTATGAGCTGCGGACTAAAACGGAACATTTAATTTTTTTTGGGAGACACGGTAGTGGTTAGTCAAATGGTTTTCTGATGATAAGAGGTTAAGTTCCACCATAGTCTAAGTGCTGTAAACTGTAAATGGGTACTGGATTTTTTTTCCGCGGAAAGAAAGACGGCACTAATTTGGCAAAGCGAGTACAGATCGAAGAGGGAAGGCAAACTGGTACTAACATTTGCCATAGTGAAGTCGGATGTGTTGAACTAAAAGGCGCGAATATCACAATTATGCTACACGACACGGTACGGGACGTTTTTTTTTCTCTCCTTGATTCAGTTTTAAAATGTTTCCTTTCGCTTGAAACTCTTCTACTCGCATTTTTTCATTAATATCAAGCTCCAGACGAGACCAACAAACTCCATGATTGATTTACCACAACATCACAGACATTGGTGGATTCCCCTTCCACATGAACTGCACATGAGCGCGGGATCTCAATAGCACGCAGGCGCAAACCAAAAACCGGAAATGTTTTGGGGCTTGTGAACATGGAAAAGTAGTTACAATAAATGTTACGAAAGAAATTTTCAAAAATTTGAAACCAGAAATCATTAAAATCACCTTAAATATGATAAGAAATGCCAGTTTCGATAAGAAATGTCTCAAACAGGAGCAATTCTGAACATGAATAGATACTCATTTCAAAATGCTGTTTTAAAAGAAAATCCAAAGCTATTTGGCACGTGTTATACATTTGTTATTAGTTCTTAGAATTGATCAGTTTGAACTCTGAACTTTGCCTGTATGTGCCCTGTATGTTGCAGCAGATGGTGAATAGAGGCAATACCGGTGATCTTTGTTCAACAACGATTATACATACTCTCGAACTGTTTTACCAGGACTTTCTATCTACTGCTGTCATGGCTTAGTCCAAACCTTCAAATCCTCAAAACTGCATCGTTATCACTCATAATGTTATCATTAAAAAGCCATCATTAATGAAATTACTGCAGTATATCCCCCCCCCCCAAATCTCATTCAAATAATTTAACAAATATTTTTTATACACACCAACATTTGATGTTAAATTTAGCGCTTTCGCTGTAACGGGGTTTGGCATATTGGTTGAGAGGTAGAGATAAACGTTCATACAGGCCTCTGAAGGTTGTTTCAATACACTCCGCTATCATAGAGTCTCTTCTACACGTGCCACGGATAAGTAATTGAGTGTCCCGATAAGGTACACAAGAGTACAAGTGGGAAAATTAACACAATAACACACAATATTATGAAGAAAAAAAACTTGCGGTGTATCAGGTAATGAAAGTAGTAATTTATAAATAATGTGTGTGGTAATGAAACAATATTTCACTCACGGCTGTTTGTTTTTATCTAAAAGTGCCTTTTTAGTTCTAACCTCGAGTATACCATACCATATATGGATGAAGATGGCCTGAGGCTAGTACATTCCCCTCTTTCTTAAGATTGATGTTTTATGAGAGTGGTTTCAATCTGTGACACCGCAAACAAAACGTAACATTGCTAGCTAAAGTAAACATTTTTGTATGAATGATCATTTATGGTTGTGAATCATGGACAATCTCGCAAACAGGAAGGAAGAAAATTGATTCAGTCGAAACAAAAGGCTACAAAAAAATTACCACGATGTGTTGGATAATGAAAAGAACAATGAAGATATACTTTAAAATGTAAACATGAAAAAGAACAAGTTTATAAACACCATTCTAGAGGAAATTAAATTACTGTAGCCACGTCAAAATAAACAGTGGCTGGAAAAACAATAACAGAAGACGTTCCTGGACGACGCATCAGGGGCAGACCAAGAGGAAGGTATTTAAAGATGTCAAGGAGACCTTGAATGTGACAACAAAAGGAGTGGGAAATTTGGGTAGAGACAGAGATTTTTTTTCAGATGGATTACGGTGAATGCAAAGTTCTGCAAAGAACATTCGTCCTGATGATGAAGCGATACTTTAGTAGTTAATGTTTGTAAAGGAAAAATAAATAAAAATAATGAGCACATCTGAGAGTTTCCGGTGTACAATATTAAATTTTCAACCACGTAAGTTTTATCCATTTTAAGATGAAGTTTCTTCTTTAGACTTAAGAACGGAATGGCTTTACTGCAAGCGAGGTATACACATATTTGTACAGCCCCCGTTCCAGGAATCAACAAAGTGTTCGTCCTTAAGCGCATACTTCTATTGAGCGTGTTGCGTTCTGTAAAACTGCGCGTTTATTTACGTTCATAGAAACGGTTCTATTGAACGTGTAATTAAACTGTACAAACGGCGCGCAGCTGAAATTGGTTACTTCCAGGTCGCTGTAACTGCCGTCACGAGCAGCTTAATCTCCATGCGCCCGCCGCCAGTTGCGGTATAGACTTCATGATCAATATGCGTTCCCAGGTATCGCTGTCTGAACAAATGAAGCCAAGCCTCCACTCCAGTGAAACACTCGATCCAACTGCAGTCCAGCTGGTGGCAACTTTGCGGTCGAACATATATCATACATCCTGTCCCAGGGCAAAGCCGGGAATCTGGTACCGTTCCACTACACCCATCTAGATTAATATATATGTGATGTGTGTGTGTGCGCGTATGTTTGTGTGCGTATGTGTGCGTATGTGTGTGCGGCAATAATACCAATCGTTTTGTCGATCTGTGACGGCACAATGCCTACCCTCCACTGACTATAGTCTGTGAAGTTTGGTCCCATGTCCTGGCCTCCACAAGTTTTGAACCCACCGGTCGCCGCTATTTCTGCCTCTATGTCATTTTTAGCAGATTCACAATCGCCCTTCTTGGTAAATCTACACAGGAGATCGATTTTGTGAAATTGGGAAGCCATCGATTAAACACAATAAATCCACACTTAAGTGAGTACCAAGGAATTGAAACTCTTTTACTATGTAGTTTTTGTCCTCTAGCAATTAGTCCTCCATAACACAGCTTGTGTGTGTGTGTGTGTGTGCGCGTGTGTGCGTGTGTGTGTGTGTGTGAAATGCTAAACACCCTCCAGGTTTTCATAAAAGTTCCCTCAATTTAGAAAATAATGATTGTTTTTCTTTAGGTCACATATTCTCTGCTCCCTTAAAATGGCAAAGGATGTCCTATAGCAGTGAACTTTGTAAAGGTATTAACCTGATTCTGGTGTTTCATAAAATTTGTGTTCAATTTAGAAATAGTTCAAACATAGCCTGTCTGTGCGCATATTTTTCAATAACCAACGACATATTTTATGGGTGCTGTGGGCGGTATCATGAGAGGCCGCACAACTTTCGAAGGTGAAAAAATGTCATGTACACGTTTTTCAACGACTGGGTCAATTGTGAAACCGTGTTCTTCCGAAACAGAATCAAGACATCTGGGAATTGAACCTCAAAGGTTTTGATGATCAGTAGCAAGGGAGCTAACCACTTAGCTATCACAGTTTCGACTATGCACATGCTTCCGCATCATCATCATCATAATTGAGTGCCGTCTCCGGATCGAAGGTTAGCTACCACATAGCGGCTTTACGCTCTGGCACTGCTTTGATAGCGCATATTGTCATAGGCTGACTTGTCCATCTCTTTTTGTTACTCGTCCATGTTAGTCTTGTTCTGCTTCTGCTTCTTTTAGCTTGTGTTTCCCCTTCCAATGTTACTTTTAGCTGGGCTGTTGTGTCTTTTAACATGCCCACAAAATCTCATTTGTCTTGTTTGAATTGTGCTTTGTAGTTCTCTTTTCATTTTTAGTTGGCTTAAGTCTTGATCGTTCTGTTTTCTTTTCCTTCCATCAAATTCTTCATACTCTTCTATAAATCGACATTTCAAAGGCTTCAATTCTCTGTTCTGTTTTCTTCTCTAATGTCCATGTTTCTGCACCATACACGAATATTGAGAAGATGTAACATTTTGCTCTACTTAGTTTTAGCCCTGGTGTTATTTGTTTTGATGTCAGTATATTTTTGATGACATTAAAATTACTTTTCGCCATTCCTATTTTTTTCTTCCTTTCAGTTTTACATTTTCCATCACTAGTTATACATGTAGTATGTTCAAGGTAGTTGTTGCTTTGAAAAGTCTCCAGGTCTATTCCTTCAACTTTGATATCTACCTGTAGGTTTTAAGCATTATCTTTGTTTATGATGATAGTTTTAGTCTTTTTGATATTCAAAATAAATCCATAATTTTTACTTGTCATGTTTTTTAAGTAATTGTTGTAGTTCTTTATGATTTTCTGCTTGCATAATACAGTATCACCAGCATACTTGTTATTGACTATCTTTCCATTAATGTACACATTAAAAAAAAAAAACCGGAAATAAAATGCCATTTTTGGTGCAAGCAAGCGACTGTGCCGTTACCATTTTCTCTCGTTTCTGTTTCATGCAACTAACAGAGAAACCTTTGTTATTACCTCCCCTGGCATAACACTAACAAATGAAGCATATGACGTAGTCTGAAGAAATTCACAAATAGGATGTCAAGCCTTTGTTATTACCTCCCCTGGCATAACACTAACAAATGAAGCATATGACGTAGTCTGAAGAAATTCACAAATAGGATGTCAAGTCTTTGTTATTACCTCCCCTGGCATAACACTAACAAATGAAGCATATGACGTAGTCTGAAGAAATTCCCAAATAGGATGTCAAGTCTTTGTTATTACCTCCCCTGGCATAACACTAACAAATGAAGCATATGACGTAGTCTGAAGAAATTCACAAATAGGATGTCAAGCCTTTGACATTACCTCCCCTGGCATACACTAACAAATGAAGCATATGACGTAGTCTGAAGAAATTCACAAATAGGATGTCAAGTCGCAGACAAGCCTTCAGCCAAGGAACACCAGACCAGGACGCTCGAACAGCAATTAGAGAGAGCTACGTGTTGGAGCAATACGGGTAATTACTTGTTGTTTTAAAAGCCAGAAAGAAAACAGTAGAAATGAATGCAACTTTTGAGAACGCAACTTGGTATTGAAGCTGCAATAGTGTTCTTCTAGCAACTTGTTATGGCTGTATTAGTGTTCTTCTAGCAACTTGTTTGGGTTGTATTAGTGTTCTTCTAGCAACTTGTTAGGTTGTATTAGTGTTCTTCTAGCAACTTGTTAGGTTGTATTAGTGTTCTTCTAGCAACTTGTTTGGGTTGTATTAGTGTTCTTCTAGCAACTTGTTTGGGTTGTATTAGTGTTCTTCTAGCAACTTGTTAGGTTGTATTAGTGTTCTTCTAGCAACTTGTTTGGGTTGTATTAGTGTTCTTCTAGCAACTTGTTAGGGCTGTATTATTGTTCTTCTAGCAACTTGTTAGGGTTGTATTAGTGTTCTTCTAGCAACTTGTTTGGGTTGTATTAGTGTTCTTCTAGCAACTTGTTTGGCTTGTATTAGTGTTCTTCTAGCAACTTGTTAGGGCTGTATTAGTGTTCTTCTAGCAACTTGTTAGGTTGTATTAGTGTTCTTCTAGCAACTTGTTAGGTTGTATTAGTGTTCTTCTAGCAACTTGTTTGGGTTGTATTAGTGTTCTTCTAGCAACTTGTTTGGGTTGTATTAGTGTTCTTCTAGCAACTTGTTAGGGCTGTATTAGTGTTCTTCTAGCAACTTGTTAGGGTTGTATTAGTGTTCTTCTAGCAACTTGTTTGGGTTGTATTAGTGTTCTTCTAGCAACTTGTTAGGGTGTATTAGTGTTCTTCTAGCAACTTGTTAGGGTTGTATTAGTGTTCTTCTAGCAACTTGTTAGGGTTGTATTAGTGTTCTTCTAGCAACTTGTTTGGGTTGTATTAGTGTTCTTCTAGCAACTTGTTTGGGTTGTATTAGTGTTCTTCTAGCAACTTGTTAGGGTTGTATTAGTGTTCTTCTAGCAACTTGTTTGGGTTGTATTAGTGTTCTTCTAGCAACTTGTTAGGGCTGTATTAGTGTTCTTCTAGCAACTTGTTAGGGCTGTATTAGTGTTCTTCTAGCAACTTGTTAGGGCTGTATTAGTGTTCTTCTAGCAACTTGTTAGGGCTGTATTAGTGTTCTTCTAGCAACTTGTTTGGGCTGTATTAGTGTTCTTCTAGCAACTTGTTAGGGCTGTATTAGTGTTCTTCTAGCAACTTGTTTGGGCTGTATTAGTGTTCTTCTAGCAACTTGTTTGGGTTGTATTAGTGTTCTTCTAGCAACTTGTTAGGGTTGTATTAGTGTTCTTCTAGCAACTTGTTAGGCTTGTATTAGTGTTCTTCTAGCAACTTGTTAGGGCTGTATTAGTGTTCTTCTAGCAACTTGTTAGGGCTGTGTTAGTGTTCTTCTAGCAACTTGTTAGGGCTGTATTAGTGTTCTTCTAGCAACTTGTTAGGGCTGTATTAGTGTTCTTCTAGCAACTTGTTAGGGTTGTATTAGTGTTCTTCTAGCAACTTGTTAGGGCTGTATTAGTGTTCTTCTAGCAACTTGTTAGGGTTGTATTAGTGTTCTTCTAGCAACTTGTTAGGGCTGTATTAGTGTTCTTCTAGCAACTTGTTAGGGCTGTATTAGTGTTCTTCTAGCAACTTGTTAGGGTTGTATTAGTGTTCTTCTAGCAACTTGTTAGGGCTGTATTAGTGTTCTTCTAGCAACTTGTTAGGGTTGTATTAGTGTTCTTCTAGCAACTTGTTAGGGTTGTATTAGTGTTCTTCTAGCAACTTGTTAGGGCTGTATTAGTGTTCTTCTAGCAACTTGTTAGGGTTGTATTAGTGTTCTTCTAGCAACTTGTTAGGGTTGTATTAGTGTTCTTCTAGCAACTTGTTAGGGCTGTATTAGTGTTCTTCTAGCAACTTGTTAGGGCTGTATTAGTGTTCTTCTAGCAACTTGTTAGGGTTGTATTAGTGTTCTTCTAGCAACTTGTTAGGGCTGTATTAGTGTTCTTCTAGCAACTTGTTAGGGCTGTATTAGTGTTCTTCTAGCAACTTGTTAGGGCTGTATTAGTGTTCTTCTAGCAACTTGTTAGGGTTGTATTAGTGTTCTTCTAGCAACTTGTTAGGGTTGTATTAGTGTTCTTCTAGCAACTTGTTAGGGTTGTATTAGTGTTCTTCTAGCAACTTGTGAGGGTTGTATTAGTGTTCTTCTAGCAACTTGTTAGGGTTGTATTAGTGTTCTTCTAGCAACTTGTTAGGGCTGTATTAGTGTTCTTCTAGCAACTTGTTAGGGCTGTATTAGTGTTCTTCTAGCAACTTGTTAGGGCTCTATTAGTGTTCTTCTAGCAACTTGTTAGGGCTCTATTAGTGTTCTTCTATCAACATGTTGAAATTGTAATAGTGTTCTTCTATCAACATGTTGATATTGTAATCGTGTTCCTCTATCAACATGTTGATGTTGTAATAGTGTTCCTCTATCAACATGTTGATATTGTAATAGTGTTCCTCTATCAACATATTGATATTGTAATAGTGTTCCTCTATCAACATGCTGAAATTGTAATAGTGTTCTTCTCGCAACTTGTGGAAATTATGTTTTGTTTGAAACTCGGACCAACAGCTGACCAATTTGAAGAACACTGTATCCAATTCGCAGAACCATTCAAATGCTAACATTTAGTAATTATAAGTATGAATAAAATATGTCAAGTCATCGTGATATACATCGTGATAACTTTGATACGTGTAGTACCGTTTTGTACTTTATGTAGTTGTGTTCAATACAATCTAATAAATAACATTATTGGAGCAAACCACGTAAATATAACATTGTTACATATATTGCAACACGTAATACAACAAGAAAAATTGGGATTTTTCCTTTTAAAATTGAAATAATCTCCCAATAATTTTAGTATGTCTGGGAATGATTTCTTGCTAATTCACATCATTTAGGTTTTCCTGCTGTTTTTGAAACATCTCTCACAGCTATGTTTAGATCAATATTAAAGAGAGTATTTTATGAATAATTACCTACTTGTATATGTTTCTGTTTGCTTTTTGTGTAGTATGTTTATTTTTTGCCGGTGCAGGTCACCGTTTACAGAACAGCGTGAAGGGCAGGAAGGGGAGAAAGAGAGAAAAATAGAGAGAGAGAGAGAGAGAGAGAGAGAGAGAGAGAGCGAGATGATGATGATGATGATGATGATAAACCGGTTGTATTGAGAATTGAGAGTGAGTGATAAAATATATTAGAAAAGAAAAAAGAAACTTCAGAGAGAAAGAGGGAAATAAAAAAAAAGATTGAGGGAGAAAGATTGAGAGTGGAGTGAGAGTGGGGGGGGGGATGGGAGAGAAAGGGAAAACAAGAACATACAAGAAAAAAAAGAAACTTTAAAGAGAGAGAGTTAGAGAGAGAAAGTGTGGGGTAGAAAGAGTGGAGGGAGAGAGAAGAGGAGAGAAAGAAAATACTAGAAAAAAAGAAACTGCAGAGAGAGGGTGGAGAGAGGTGGCGAAAGAGTAATGAGAGAGTGGGAGTGAGAAACTACTATATAGAGCCAGATAGAAAGAGCGAGAGAGAAAGAGAAGAGGGCATACCCTGCTCCTTTCAAGTAGTCAAAGAAAGCAAAACTGGAAGTTCTTTAGTTTTTTTTTTACATATTTAATTGTTTTCCAAAGTTCTGGAGCGAACAGAACGAGAAGGTTCTTTCTCCCCCCCCCCCCCCCCTTTTCATTGGACGTGCCTCGTTTGAGATTACATCAGTCAGAGGCCATCCGTCATCTATTTGTTACAGATGCCTCTGCAGTGATCTCCTTCTCTATCCAGCGCACCTTGTTAGCCACATTAAGCGGCATACCTGGAGCCCGACAAAAATACAGGTAATATACATTACCTGTCACCTGTGTAAAGGAGTGTGGCAGAGTAAAAGAAGCATCGCGTGCAGATTTCTTTGCTGCTGGAACGAAGGGATTCCCTGGATGACGTCATACTTTGTACTAAAAGATGTGAATCACACATCGAATGAATAAAACAAAAAAATGTTTGTTATTGATGAGGCCAGTGATAAAGGCTCCTTGTGATAAATGGACGCATACTGTTGAAGAGATAAAGGGAAGTGTAAATAATGCAATAAATAGACAGTATAAATAAACAAGCTGTGACATTTAATAGAGGAGAGGAGAGGTTTGTTGCCGAGTGCTTTCTCTCGTATTGTTGCAGTAAAGTACTCGGCAATTTGAGAAATAAGGCTCGTAATAAAAACGTAATAAATAATAAAGCAGAATAGCTTAGGCTAAAATAGCATTTCAGAAAATGAAAAATATCTTGTGCAACAAATCTATGTCCATAGAAGTGAGAAAGAGAGTTAACCGGTGCTATATAGAACCCACTTCTGACCTATGGAAGCGAATCATGAACAGTAGACAAACAAATGGAAAGGCGATTAGAGGCCACAGAGAAGGGATTTCTCCGAAGAATGTTGAAAGTTTCATGCACAGCTAAAAAGACCAATGAGGAAGTTTTCAAAGAGGCCAACACAAAAAGGGAACTCATAAAAAACATCAGAAAGAAAAAATCAACATTTTTCGGGCACATCATGAGAAGAGGAAAGTTGGAATACTTGGTTACAACTGGAAAAATAAAAGGAAAGAGAGATCGCGGACAACAAAGAGAGAAAATGCTGGATAGCTTGGTGTGATGGCATGGAAAACAGTCAACAACAGAACTGATACGATGCACTGTAGATAGAAGATTGTGGAAGGACATGATCGCCTACGCCAACCAGTCTGGCACATGATGATGAATAAATACGAATGGGGGCTGAAGGTAGCTCCATAAATATTGGTAGCATAACAAAATTGAGGTGGAAAAGGGGTGGGGGGGGGGGGGCGAAATCAAACATTTGCTTGCATTCGCCCGATGACTACAGGAGTATACCTCTTCGTCATCCGCCCTTAAAAGAACGTTAAATGGTCGTTTCTGCGTTGTGTTGTGGTTTGCAATATAACTGTAATATTTGCGTCTTTCGGCCCAACACATCCGACTTTAGCATGTTTTTTTTGAGTACCGGATTGTCTTCCCTCTTCGATCCCTACTCGCTTGGCCAGACTAGACAGGTTAGTCTGTTACTAGAGGCACCACGTTGAGGTGGAGCAGGGTCTGGATGGTTTTGGTTCACCATGTCGCAAGCTATCAGCTGTGGGTCGCTGACAACTTCCAGCTGTGTAGCTGTGAGGCGCAACTTCACCTGCCAGCAAACATTTACAAAAGTTAGTCAGAACTTAGTAACTTTTGAGAATTATATTTAATAATTGCGCCATGGAGGATGATTTTAGCTTCATTTGTGTCTTATAACTTTAATTTGTTGATGTGTTGTGTATAATTTACAGTACAGTTACATCAATTTCGGCTAGATGCATCCGATTTCACTAAGGCGTGTGCATACCTTTACGATTCCTGGTATTTTGTTAGAATGGGTAGCTTCTTTCAGAGATCACAATATGGAGATAAAGTGAGACATTACTAATCACAGGTTCGTTAATCCTGACTCCAACTCCAATAATCAAGTAAGAGTTACTGACTTCTATCAGTTCATACGCTGACGTTTCGGTATTCGACATGCTGAATTTATGTCATTATTTTCAACTCGTTGTTAACTGAAATTATGCGCCGTATTCGCATTGAAAACTGGTTGTAATTAATTTCATCAACATATTAGCTCTTACATTGTTAGTGTGTTCCAATGGGTGGTACTGGCCCACGAAGGCTCTAACAGCCATCGGGTGAACGTTAACACGGCAGTTTGTTGTCATCAAAAAGTGATTATTTTATTTCTAAAGTTGGAAAATGTTCATCATTTATGAGTGACGATGTCCGGAGACTAGCACATTCCCCATATCCCTCAAGTTACTGGATTTTATGGAAGTGGTTTAAATTTCTGACATTCAACACACAAACCTTATTGATATTTTCGTAGAATAATACTCGTAACCTACAGACCAAAGAAGGATTATCTGAGTGTTTCAGGGGGGGGGGGGGGTTACAACAATTCCCATGTAGCCACAAATAACCGTAACGGTTTGTAAACATGAAGTTAAACTTGTTGTCTAATCGCTTTGAATGTTTAATAGGAAAAAAGAAGGTGCATACATTTGACCTTCCTGAGAACCAGTAATGAGCAAATGAACTAAAGTTTCAGTGACAAACAACTCTGCTGATAGAATGGAAGAACCGTTGGCTCTTAGACATAGAATGATGCAATAGCGGTTTGCTTTGCAATTGATTTAAAAAAAAATTTGATTGGTTCTGTGGAAAGAATCAGATCTTCTCGATCAAAGAAATAGTTCGACATTAGGTCTCAGCATCTACAGAAACCGCCAATGAGGGGAATGTGGCGGCCAGTTCGTTGGCCAGTTTGTTTTGTAGAGAAGTGTTATCGGAGAGGTCACGTAAGAGCTTATCAGATACAGGCCAAGATTCTGCCCCCCCCTCCCTCCCATGGCAAATATAGATGATCTAGTTCGGTGATACAACGAGCAATCGACAAATGTTTTTGGTTTTTATGAAGAAGCGCATTTGAATGGTTCAACCACGTATCTCGGCCGTCGGGCCGAATTATGAGTAAACCATAATGGCTGGTATATAGAATGTTCTTGCTTAGTTCTCATTCTATAAAAGTGCCACATATTAGTTAATACGTTTTGTAAATACAAACTCGGGAAACAAACCAGATGTCTCACAAATAAATTAAATGGGCATGCAGTCAATATTCTCAACCCTTAAGTACACCACAACCGCCTGCGTGCGCCTGTCACGTGGCGTATTGCTGAAATAGTTTTCTGACGGTTTTTGTTGTTGTTCTATAAATACCTTTGTTAAAAAGAAAAATAAACTAGAAAACTGTCAATTGAAAAAAAAAACTGCAAGATGTCACGAATTAACCTGAAAACATTTTTTTTTTAAATATGCAAGCTCTCATAAACTGAATGATGGCAGCTCTTTCTAAAGACATTCCTGCTTTTCAAGAGTTCCGTTTCTACCTGGCAGCTACCTCCCTTGTCCTCTGGATGATTCACTACAAAGCCTGGTAGGGGGACCAAGGAAAAGAGAACCATGAATTTTTTTTTGGTTAAGGGGGAGGTAAATGTGTGCGAACGTAAAAATATACGGGAAGTCGCTGCACCATCTTTCCCGCCTTCATACGCCCAATGTGCGACTTGACCCAGAGGTAATTATACTTTTTTATTTGGGTAACGTTACTATTCACCGCGGTAGGGTTTGTGTGTGTGTGTGTGTGTGTGCGCGCGCGCGTGTATTTTTCTTTCTTCTCAACGCTATTAAAGGCGGGACGTAATTGGCGTAAATCTAACATCTAATCACGCGCCTTGTAAATGATAATACCTGTTAACCATTGCAGATGGCAACCTATTAAATGCCAAAGGCTGTGGTAACTATACGTACATACGTACATTCCCAATACCCCCCCCCCCCCCCCAAAAAAAAAAAAAAATAAATAAATAAAAAAATCACTCTATAAATCAACACCTCTGCCCATTTTCATGATTTGACCATTTGACCAGCGTTACCACTGGGCATAAGAAAGAAAATGATAAGACAAGAAATGAAAAGAAAGAACATGAATAGAACAGATTAGGGTGTCCGGTTAGCGCAATCGATAGGCGGTTGGCTTACCACGGCAACAGCCGGGGTTCGTACCCTGGCGAGGACACCTGGGTTTGACTAATTCCCTAAAAATTAGTACCTCTGAAGTCGGAGTAAATCTGCCTGCATGGCGAGGGGCATCCTGTAATGGGATAAAACAGACTTTACACGCAAAATTCAGTCCCACAAAATTGAGTGGGTGGGACTTCGTCAGAGGTCAAAGCTGACGAAAGCGAACGAACGAACGAACAGATTAAAAAAAAAAAATTGCAGCTAACAAAGGGCGGGTGATCAAGTGGATAAATTGTGTTGCAGACGAGGAGAACACACGGTTTGATTCACGACCGGGTCAAATGTTTTCTGTCTATCGGGGCTGAAACAAAACTTCAGACTCTAACACCTCGTAGCGACACCACTTGACATGCGGCCTTTATCCTCCGGTCCAATAACTCAACACTCCCCTCCCCTCCCCACCCTTCTTCGCAGACAATAAAAATGTTATGATATTGTAAAGTTAAAAGGAAATAGTAAAGAAAACTGAATCTTAATTCTCGTCACGAGAGTACCGAACATGGCGTTACACCGAACATGGCGTTACTGTTGTTTCTTGTCCAGCAATCACACATTTCTTTTTTTTATAATTGTGATGTTGGTATCTCACGCTACAGATTTAGCGGGGTCAAACAAGCTACACATACCTCCTTTCTATAACATCTTACGCTGCAGAATTAGCGGTGTTAACAAAAATACACACACCTCCTTTCTAGAACATCTCACGCTACAGAATTAGCGGTGTTAAAAAAATACATACACCTCCTTTCTAGAACATTTCACGCTACAGAATTAGCGGTGTTAACAAAAATACACACACCTCCTTTCTAGAACATATCACGCTACAGAATTAGCGGTGTTAACAAAATACACATACCTCCTTTCTAGAACATCTCACACTACAGAATTAGCGGTGTCAAGAATGCTACACACACCTCCTTTCTTAAACATCTCTCGGTGCCAGGAAAAAAGTCAAAGAATGAATGAAGATCTATGGCTAGCCTTCGTTAGACCTATTGCTGTTAACAACAACACAATTAATTGAAAAGACAAAGTCTGTAGATATAGACTTGGGCCACCGAAAGAAGAACTAATTCAATCTTCTTCCACGCTTCGGTATGGGACTGTAACAGTCGGGCTTAAATCCAATAATGAGACAACTCGTTCCATTAAACAACCCTTTAGTAATGCAATCACCGTTTACAGCTATATTGGGCGTTCGGGGGGTGATAGCGGAGGGGCTTATAAATTTCATTTCATTATTTGGTTGGGGAGAGGAGGAGGGATGTGGTGGGGGGAGGGGGGGAGATATCTTCATGGGGGGAAAAGGGAACTAAACACGAGAAGGGGGAAGAATGGTGGGTAAGAAGAAGCAATTAGAAGGCTTTCAATTTTTATTTTTATTCAACCACTGAGTCTCAATAGGACATGTATATATCGATATCTATTTTTATCTTGTCCAGTCACATTTAATCTCACTCTCTTCATAAGTCATTATGTGATATTGATACTCTCACAGTTACACACAGACACACAGTCACGCGCAAACACACAGTCACATACAAACCCACTGTCACAGTCGCACACAAACACACTCTCACAGTCACACACAAATACACTCTCACAGTAACACACAAACACACACTCTCACACTCACACAAAAACACTCTCACACAGTCACACACAAAGAGACTCTCACAGTCTTTCGCATATTCATCCTGTTCCATTCGAATAAACACCTTACTTATAATTTTTTGTTAAAACTATAAACAATTAAATGCAAATAGAATAGAAGCTAAAGCAATGTGCCCAGTACCATTGTTATCATCAGATAAAGGGGAATAGGCGCCCCATTTCTCTTGGAACATTCTTTGAGAAAGAATGGCTCTGTGTTCTCTCACGAGCCCTTAAAAAGTATATAATTAAAACAGTAAAATGAAATATTGATTGGTCTAAACACTGTTGAGCCAAATGCTTCAAAGACAACATGAAAGAACAAATTACATGAATTAACAAAGAAAAATACCCTGGCACTGAAATAATTAATACCTTATGAGAGTAGTTTTCAAAAGCATGGAAACTAAAGGGAAAAAAAGAATCACGAACAAGGCGCAAGAAAGTTGCAAGAAAATGACTAGATTAAAGAACACGATTAACAGACGTTGTAAAATTATACAAACAGGAAAAATACAAATGAAAGCTGTTGACAGAAACACGGAGAAGAAAATGTAAAAATACAAATAACAAATGATGAAATAGGAGATTCATGCAAAGAAAACTGAAGAAGAGAAAATTAACAGTAACAAAATAAAGAAAATAAAAATAGGTAGCAAATTATTGGAAGAACGAACAAGAAGCAATTGGAGAGAATAACAGACAGTTCTTTTGTGTGTTATTGTGTATTTTACAACATTCTCTATAAAACAGGAAAGTATAGTCTGTTATAGTTAGCGAAAACGTAGAAAATAAAAGAGTCTGTGATGATTGGAGAAGACAACTAATGAGGAGTTCCTAGAAATAACCGCAAACATCCTCCAGGAAGAAGATAATTTAGAAGTCGAGGGCGGCGCTAGTTAGAACGTTCATTAGGAAACCAGCTCTGGGCATTTCGAGACCACTTATGTTTTGTAATTCACGAGGTAATGAAAACAGAGGCAGACTAATATGGAAAACAGAAAGACTTACAACTGTAAATATAAAAGGAGAAAGGCTTATAATTGTACAGAAAACAGAGATAGACATATAGCTGTACAAATAACAGAAAGACTTACAACTGTGAATAAAATGGAGAAGGACTTGTAAATGTACAGAAAACAGAGACAGACTTATATCTGTACAGAAAACAGAAAGACTTACAACTGTAAATAAAACGGAGAAGGACTTATAATTGTACATAAAACAGAGACAAGCTTATAGCTGTACAAAAAGCAGAGACTGTCTTATAGCTGTACATAAAACAGAGAGAGGTTTATAAAGGAGAAATTAAAAGAATAGAAAAAAATGGTATAGTTAAAGCTTTAAGTAATTAATGGTCGATACATTTGAATGACGTTTCGGCTCAATAGGCCTACAGCAGGAACAAACAACACACACGCACAAATATGTAAGTAAATAAAATTAGCCCTACATAGCTAACTCTAAAACAAAATAATTTATAGCGAGAATGAATAATAATAATGTCTCCCCTGTGTACAACGCTGTGGCCAGAAGAAAAATGAACAAGGACTAAGACCGCGCCGGATACCCAGTGTAGTTGACCAGTTGAGCAGACAGACTTATAGTTGTACGGAAAACAGAGACAGACTTATATTTGAACAGAAAACAAGAGTTATAGCTGTACATAAAACAGAGACATACTTTTAATTTTATATATAAACAGAGACAGCCTAGTAACTGTACATTAACCTAAGGAAGACTTATAACTATACAGAAAAGAAGGAAAGAGCTATAACTAAAGAGAAAACTGAGAACTAAAGCAGATTTAAGAAGGCCTGTGATGACATGGCTAGTCCTGATAAAGTGAGTGCAAGACAGAGTTAATATAACTTGTTTGTTGGAGACTCGTGCACCAGAAGCTACTGAAAGGTTATGGGCAACGTAAGACGGCTCTCACTGTAAAACTAACACAGAATGCACTGAACAGGTGTGTAGCACAAGATGTACTACCCACATTGAGATTATTCACCTTAATACCGACTCACCTGTTACTTTCATGCTCAGGCCTTATCGCCATGCACTGGCATGAAATGAAAACATCCCGGACGGAAGGAAGAACATATATGAAAAAAAAAAGAAGTAGAAACTCGAAAAAATAAGGAAACCAAGAGTAGGAAATAGACAAAAAAATTAACTAAACATGAAAACATGAAATTGAAAGAAATAAAAGTACAAATAAAATTAAAGGAAAACAGAGAAAGGAAATGAACATAAGAAAAAAGTACAAAAAGTAAAGGTTCCCTCCACGCCTTGGTAGTTCGTATGGGGAATATGGTGTTAGCGACCATATTTTTCTATGACCACGGCACATTTTGGGTGATGTGGTCGGTATCACGCCAGGCCGCCTTTCTAGAAAAATTTGAGGTACCCATTTTTAGAGGCTGGGTGAACCCCGGAGCCTTGTCAGTCCGTAAAAAAACTGCCACTCCTGGGGATCGAACCCGGACCCTTCTGGTCAGAAAGCGAGCACACTAACCACTCAGCCACCGAGGTTCCGAACATAAGAAAACAGGGAAGAAAAATTAAAATAAGAAACATTGACAATGAAAATTAACAAATTGGGAAAGAGAAAATAAGAAATTATAGAGAAGAAAAATTAAAATAAGAAAATAGAGGGAAGACAAATGAAAATAAGACAAGAAAGAGAAAGCAAATTAAAATAAGACAACAAATGAGAAGGAACATTAAAATAAGAGAACAAAGAGAAGGAAAATGAAAATAGGAAAAATGGGAAAGTGAAAATAAGAAACGTTAACATGAAAATGAGGAAAAATAAAACTAGACAAAGGAAGATAACAAACCTAAAGTATGAAAAATGAATGCAGGAGGAAAAATAACAAACTGTAAATAAAGAATGAATAAAAATAGAAATATGAACTAAAATAGAGAATAAATAAAGCAAGCGGTAAAGGTACAATGAGCAAGCTGAATGTCTAGTATTAGATCGATGAGTCGGTACCTGTACGCAGTCAAACTTTATGCGGTATAAACATGGGTACCTTATACTCGTAGAAACAGCAACAGAAAGAATACTTCTTTGTCACCTCAGCTGAATATCCTGAGACTTATTCAAGTTTTAAAATATTTCATACGTGACGTATTTTAAACTTACAGAATCAAAACTGACCGGGCAGAAAGTTTGAAGGCAGGAAAATTGAAGGAAGAAAGGTTGAAAGAAGAAAGGCAGTAGACAGAAGGATTTAAGATAGGGAGACTGAAAAGAGAAAAAAATTGAAGGCCGAAAAATTGAAACCAGACATACTGATGGATAAAAAACTGAAGGTAGAAAGATTGAAGGAAGAAAAGCCGAAAAAAAAAAAAAACTGAACACTGAAAGATTGGAAATAGAAAATTTTCAGACAGAAATGTTTTGAAGGAAGAATGATTGAATTAAACAAGCCTGAAGGTAGAAAGATTGAAAAAAGAAAGACCGAAAGTGGAAAGACTGAAAAAGAAAGACCGAAAGTGGAAAGATTGGAAAAAGAAAGACCAAAAGTGGAAAGATTGGAAAAAGAAAGACCGAAAGTGGAAAGATTGGAAAAAAAAGACCGAAAGTGGAAAGATTGAATGCAGAAAGATTAAAGACAAAGACTGACGGCAGAAAGACAGAATAAGTAAAAGTAAAGTACCCCCGTCACGCCAAGTGGCGTATAGGGAAATATGGTGTTAGTGACCATATATTTTACAGACCTTCAGCACATGACTTTTTGGGGTAATGTGGTCGGTATTACGGCAGTGCTGCTTTACTTTCCCAGAAAAAAGTCCGGTATCCATTTAATGCTGGGTGAACCCGGACCGTCGGTTGGGATCGAACCCTACCCCTTGTCTTTTGTAGTCCAGTTCACTAACAACTGAGCTATCGCGTCTCCCTAGAAAGACTGAATGCTAAAATGCAAATTCTGTGTCTTGCAAGCTGTCGTCATTATCCTAAAACACAAAGATCTCAAAACGGCAGCAAAAGCAATAAATGATCAAACATTCTTGTCATAATAACTCTCTATTTCTAGCTTCAAGCATTAAACGAATCCTTATCTAAGTCACAAGAGAGAAAGATACCATCCTTGCGAAATGGGATATTTGAAGAAAGCCATTAATTCTACTAGAAGAAAAAAAAAATGAATGATGATAATATAGCGAGAAACAAAGTTGAACGGCAGTCTGCATCAAACACACGATAGACGACAGAAAATAAATTAAGTCGACAATCTCTAGAAATCGAAATTAGTCAGCAGCCAAAGCCAGCTTTAAACAGTCGACAAGCTGCGTTCTTAGGGTTCCAGAAGACAGAGAGTCTAATGAATAGATACTATTTTTAAAATCCTGCAGCGGTAAGGGCTAACAATTTCTAGCATAGCGCACTGAAACCTTCGATAGAAAACTGCAGTTTCTCACATTTCTTGGTTCGAGATCTGGGTGGTCTAGGGGTAAGATGACGATCTCTGGACCAAAAAGTACAGGGTTCAAAACCCTTTAAAGACGATGGGAATTGATTAATTTCCGTAAAAGGTGAACCCGCTGTATCTTCTTGGCTTTACCCTCCTCCTGTTTCTGGGCAGTGAGATTCGATGTCTAACCCTCTCTGGGTAGTGAGATTCGATGTCTAACCCTCTCTGGGTAGTGAGATTCGATGTCTAACCCTCTCTGGTAGTGAGATTCGATGTCTAACCCTCTCTGGGTAGTGAGATTCGATGTCTAACCCTCTCTGGGTAGTGAGATTCGATGTCTAACCCTCTCTGGGTAGTGAGATTCGATGTCTAACCCTCTCTGGTAGTGAGATTCGATGTCTAACCCTCTCTGGGTAGTGAGATTCGATGTCTAACCCTCTCTGGGTAGTGAGATTCGATGTCTAACCCTCTCTGGGTAGTGAGATTCGATGTCTAACCCTCTCTGGGTAGTGAGATTCGATGTCTAACCATCTCTGGTAGTGAGATTCGATGTCTAACCCTCTCTGGCAGTGAGATTCGATGTCTAACCCTCTCTGGGTAGTGAGATTCGATGTCTAACCCTCTCTGGGTAGTGAGATTCGCTGTCTAACCCTCTCTGGGCAGTGAGATTCGCTGTCTAACCCTCTCTGGGCAGTGAGATTCGCTGTCTAACCTTCTCTGGGTAGTGAGATTCGCTGTCTAACCCTCTCTGGGCAGTGAGATTCGCTGTCTAACCTTCTCTGGGCAGTGAGATTCGATGTTTAACCCTCTCTGGGCAGTAAGATCCGATATCTAACCCTCTCTGGGTAGTGAGATTCGATGTCTAACCCTCTCTGGTAGTGAGATTCGATGTCTAACCCTCTCTGGGTAGTGAGATTCGCTGTCTAACCCTCTCTGGGTAGTGAGATTCGATGTCTAACCCTCTCTGGGTAGTGAGATTCGCTGTCTAACCCTCTCTGGGTAGTGAGATTCGATGTCTAACCCTCTCTGGGTAGTGAGATTCGATGTCTAACCCTCTCTGGGTAGTGAGATTCGATGTCTATCCCTCTCTGGTAGTGAGATTCGATGTCTAACCCTCTCTGGGCAGTAAGATCCGATATCTAACCCTCTCTGGGTAGTGAGATTCGATGTCTAACCCTCTCTGGGTAGTGAGATTCGATGTTTAGCCCACTCTGGGTAGTGAGATTCGATGTTTAGCCCACTCTGGGTAGTGAGATTCGATGTTTAGCCCTCTCTGGGTAGTGAGATTCGCTGTCTAACCCTCTCTGGGTAGTGAGATTCGATGTCTAACCCTCTCTGGGTAGTGAGATTCGATGTCTAACCCTCTCTGGGTAGTGAGATTCGATGTCTAACCCTCTCTGGGTAGTGAGATTCGATGTCTAACCCTCTCTGGGTAGTGAGATTCGATGTCTAACTCTCTGGGTAGTGAGATTCGATGTTTAACCCTCTCTGGGCAGTGAGATTCGATGTTTAACCCTCTGTGGGTAGTGAGATTCGATGTCTAACCCTCTCAGATAACGACAAAAAGTAAATTGCCTCGAGTGGATTCTGCACACGTTAAGAGAACCATTCTCAGTTGTAAACGGAAAGGTATCAACTGAAGATGACCACTGCACCAGCATGCGATGAACAGACGGCTAGAGAATCTCCAAGCAATCCCTCGAATGGGAACTAGAGGATAAAGGAGAATGGAACCGACCAAGAGAAACATTAAAAAGAACATCGAGGCGAGATGGAACAATAGCAAGCATCAGCTCCCTTGCCCAGGTTGAAAGACTCACAAAGAGCAGAGACATGTGGTGAGATACAATGCGGGGCCTATGCAAGGTCTGACACTTTATAGGGAACGATTGTCGCACACAGAGAGTATAGCATTTGTGCCGTCTTCAGCTCCAAACGACAAAATATATATACAGTGTATTGTGTGCGACAATCGTCCCCATCAAGTGTCAGATACATACATACATATATATATATACTTGATAGCAGAAAGACAGAAGTAATAGTAACAACCAAGAATAAGACATCATATCCGTGCAAAATAAAGACAAGTGGAACAATAATAAAACAGTAAAAAGTAAAGTACCACCGTCACGCCAAGTGGCGTATAGGGAAATATGGTGTTAGTGACCCTATATTTTACAGACCTTCAGCACATGATTTTTGGGGTAATGTGGTCGATATTACGCCCGTGCTGCTTTACTTTCCCAGAAAAAAATCCGGTATCCATTTAAGGCTGGGTGAACCCGGAAGCCGTCGGTTGGGATCGAACCCTACCCCTTGTCCTTTGTAGTCCAGTTCACTAACCACTGAGCTATCGCGGCGCCCTATATTAAAACAGGATGAATTTAAATATTTGGGAACTTTGTTAACCTCAGACGGAAGATGTACAAAAGAGGTGAGATGCAGAATGTCTCAGACAAAAGCAGCTTTCCAAAAAATGAGGAAGATACTATGAAATCCATTTTTGACAATAGAAACAAGAAAAAGTAGTTCTTAAAAGTTATGTTGAGCCAGTCTTAACATATGGATGTGAATCATGGACTATAGGACAACAAACAAGAAAATCGCTGGAGTCTGTAGAAATGTGGTTTTACAGAAGAATGTTGAGAATACCAAGGGCAGCTAGAAAGAGGAATGAAAACGTTCTGAAAGAGGCCAAAGTAAAAAGAGAGCTAATTTCCAATATTAGGAAGAAACAATCATCATTTTTTTGGCCATGTAATAAGAAGAGAACAGGTGGAATATATTGTAACAAGTGGGAAAATTGAGGGACAAAGAGATAGAGGGAAGCAAAGAGAAAAGATGCCGGACAGGTTAAAAGAATGGTTTGGCAGAAGGTCAACAACAGAAATGATAAATAACTGTCGTGATCGAAAGATGTGGAGAGACATGATCACCAGCAGGCCCGGTACTTGATGATAATGATACATATATATATATATATAAAACTGCCTACATATCATGAATTATATAGCAGGAAATATAGCAAAAAAGTTGAAAATACATAGAATATACAGCAACCTACAGTGGACTCACAGAATATGACACAAACTATCATGTTTTCCAACAAACGGAAAAAAAAAATTCTCACAAAGTTCAGCAAAGCAAGCCTGGATTATTAAAAATATATAATAATACAAATCTCTTTTGAAGTTACCCGAACAAAACCGAATACACGGACTTAAATAATGTTTCTAAGATAAAAACGATCAGTTTTTTTTGCCTCGTTTAAAACTGAAATAATCTGTTTCACATGTTTTGTAAGCACGGAACAATGTGAATGGATAATCAATGCTTCAGCATACACTGAGAAGTAAACACAAAAAAATATGTAATGATCAAAGCAGAATTGCGAAAGATAAACTAAGAGTTTTAAAAAAGGATTAACAATTGATATGACTTATTAGAAAATGGCTTTGAAGGTTAAATGTGTAAACATAAACGTAAATTAAAAAAAGATAATGCAAAGACAAAATACTGTAATAAAACAGGGGGATATTAAACACAAAAAAGCGTTATAAATTAACGTCAAACAATGGTTGTGTAGTCAGCATGCCGAGATGTAGACATTGATTCACATATTGTGTTACTGTCCAGCTTCAGTAACTATTTCGTGTCCCTTGACACATGAGATTGATAATGGGCTGTCCTTTCACCACAGTTGTCCTTTCTAATTGAATATCCCAAGTCGTCGGCAACAAATGGAGACAGCAGTTCCCTGACAACCATAATGAGTTTTTGTCTCCACATTGATGAGTTTTCTTGTCAAAAATTGGTGAGTTTTCTTGTCAAAAATTGGTGAGTTTTCTTGTCTAAATGTCAACTTTGATAACGTACCTTGAATCTGAGAATATCACAAAATTAAGACTCAGTTTAATTTCCATCATCAATTTATATCACTGTCAAGTGCCCATATCATTCATCAACTTATATCACCAGGAAATGTCCTGTTTCATCTTTAACTTATTTCTTTAAGAAACACCCACTCCTACATCATCTTATATCACTATTACAATGTCCTTCTCTTAAATCAACTTATATCACTATTACAATGTCCCTCTCTTAAATCAACTTATATCACTATTACAATGTCCCTCTCTTAAATCAACTTATATCACTATTACAATGTCCCTCTCTTAAATCAACTTATATCACTATTACAATGTCCATCTCTTAAATCACTTTATATCACTATTACAATGTCCCTCTCTTAAATCAACTTATATCACTATTACAATGTCCCTCTCTTAAATCAACTTATATCACTATTACAATGTCCCTCTCTTAAATCACTTTATATCACTATTACAATGCCCATCTCTTAAATCACTTTATATCACTATTACAATGTCGCTCTCTTAAATCACTTATATCACTATTACAATGTCGCTCTCTTAAATCAACTTATATCACTATTACAATGTCCCTCTCTTAAATCAACTTATATCACTATTACAATGTCCCTCTCTTAAATCAACTTATATCACTATTACAATGCCCCTCTCTTAAATCACTTATATCACTATTACAATGTCCCTGTCTTAAATCAACTTATATCACTATTACAATGTCCCTCTCTTAAATCAACTTATTTCACTATTACAATGTCCATCTCTTAAATCAACTTATATCACTATTACAATGTCCCTCTTTTAAATCAACTTATATCACTATTACAATGTTCATCTCTTAAATCAACTTATATCACTATTACAATGTCCCTCTCTTAAATCAACTTATATCACTATTACAATGTCCATCTCCTACTTCAACTTACATTATTTGGATATTTCAGACTTCTCTGCAACTCGAACACTTTTGCTTTAATTGTTCAACTTAAATACTCACTTCCTTATTGTACGTTTACGACACAATCGTCATCATTTCTATCTTTCTATTGTCTGCTCTTGGATGATTCCAAAGTCAACGCGTTAACATGGGTGTACTGTCCAGGGAACGCTGGTGTACATAGCAATGAAACAGCCGATAAGCTGCCGGGTAGCTCTGGCACTGAGTGGGGCCTTACCCTAAAAGAGGACATGCCAAGTTTATTCTTCATTCCTTAAGAGAAGTGAAAGAGACTGGGTGGGACAATTATATATATATATATATATAAAGAGACTGATGAGTCTATAAAGGTGGAAAAGGGATCTGGTCGATCCAGAGTGCTTAGTGAGGAAAAACAGGTGTCTCCACACTCAACACCGTACAGGAAGAGTCAGTCTGCTTACGCTTCGGGAAATGCTGAGATGGGCGGTGGAGCGGATATGGGGAGTTCCTCGACTGCAGTGAAACTGATTCCATGAACAGAAAATTCTACTGTTTACCTCCTGGTTCAATTTCAACTTAACGATTTACTTCCGCTGACTGACTCCTGCATTTAGCTCAACTCTTCGATATTTCTACTGTCAAAGGCGTGCTTCAACACTGCTTCGACTCTTTAGATCATCATTATCATCATCATGTTCCTTACCGGTTGGCGTAGGCGATCATGCACTTCCACAATCTTCTATCTTATCAGTTCTATTGTTGACAGTTTTCCATGACATGACACCAAGGTATCCAGTATTTTCTCTCTTTGTCGTCTGCGATCTCTCTTTCATTGTATTTTGCCAGTTGTAATCAAGTATTCACATTTTCCTCTTCTCATGATGTGCCCAAAAAATGTTAATTGTTTCTTTCTGATGTATTTTATGATCTCCTTTTTGTATTGGCCTCTTTGAGAACTTCTTCATTGGTCTTTTTAGCTGTCCTGGGAACTTTTAACATTCTTCTGAAAAAATCCCATCTCTGTGGCCTCTAATCGTCTTTTCATTTGTTTGTCTACTGTCCATGATTCGCTTCCATAGGTCAGAATTGGATCTATATAGCACCGATGAACTCTCTCACTTCTATTAGCATAGATTTGTTGCATAAGATGTTTATCATTTTCTAAAATGCTACTTTGGCCTGAGCTATTCTGCTTTTTAGAGAGCCGCGATAGCTCAATGGTTAGTGAATTGTATATAATAAAATATAATAAATATAAAACGCACTACGTTTGCCACACCCGTTATCAATACTACCACAAACTATCCACCACTTTGAATAAATGAAAATTATAATAAGTAAAATAGTAAAATCCATGTTTATACCCTTCTACTTCCAACTCATATTTCTCTGTTATCCATTGTGACTCCAAATATTTCCAATATTCAGCGTCATACTAGCTAAATGTCTTTAAATAAACTGTTTTTTTATAGCAAGACTCCACTAAAATTGTATGTCAAACGGACTCACTGACTCAGACGCACTAATTTTTCTCTCCGCTCTCCGCTCAGAAGTAGTTCCAGCTCATCCACTAAAACCCCAGAACTAACGGTTAAAATGCGAGATAAAATGTATGTGTATTTATCATACGGATGGGTGTGGAGTGCCCAGCACGTGATAGAACAGGTGGCGCTACTTGTAAACTTCAAGGACTAGAAACTCCAAGACGGAAACACGCCATCTTAGCACGTGCAGATTTGAATAAGATTACACACAGGATTACAGATGGGCAGTCTTGTTTCCTTTTGCAATAAGGGCCACCGGCGTTTTTGGGAACAACGGGGTACTGTTCTTATTCAAGTAGGATAGGCCAATATGGCGGGCAGCGTATTTCCTCTGAAACTGGTCGATATCTGAAAGCTTGTGTTAGATTTTGTAAACAAATACTAAGTTTGTACTGCACTACTCCGTAGTTAAAGCCGATTTCCAAAAAAAATTAGGAAGACACTATGCAATCCATTTTTGACAATCGAAACAAGAAAAAGAGTTCTTATATGTTATGTAGAGTTAGTCTTAACATATGGATGTGAATCATGGACAATAGGACAACAAACAAGAAAATCACTGGAGTCTGTAGAAATGTGGTTTTACATAAGAATGTTGAGAATACCATGAACAGATTAAAAGAGTAATGAAAACGTTTTTAAAGAGGTCAAATCAAAAAGAGAGCTAATTTCCAATATTAGGAAGAAACAATCATCATTTTTTGGCCATGTAATGAGAAGAGAACAACTGGAATATATTGTAACAACTGGGAAAATTGAGGGACGAAGAGATAGAGGAAAGCAAAGAGAAAAAATAACAGATGGCTTAAGAGAATGGCTTAACAGAAGGTCAACAACAGAAATGATAAATAACTGTCGAGATCGAAAATTGTGGAGAGACATGATCACCTACGCCAGCAGGCCCAGTACTTGATGATGATGACGTAGTTAGCTTGGAAATAGAAATTTCGCTCTGACCAAGCGAGTGGTGATCGGAGAAGACAGAGAAACCCGGTCCTCAAAAATGCATGACGATGTCGGATGTTTTGGGCCCAAAGGTGCAGATATAGCAGTTTGCTGTAAACCGTAACACTACGCTATGATGCTAATTTAACGCTCTTGTAGAGGTGAAGAGCAACAATTATCGTTCAAACGCAAATATGTCGAAGCACACTCAAAAAGAAATAAATGCAAGAGCTAACTGAGCACAATTAGATCGGTTATACAAGTTGAGCTGCGACACGCGTTTCAAAACTCTAACAGTTAATTTAGTTTAGTTAAGTCAGTCTGTTAGTTAATTAATTTCTCTCGGATCGAAGACGGCACAAAAAATATAAATCATAACTCTTTATGTTTGGCGATTCACAGCTACTACCTGTTTTTGTTTTGTTCTTAAGCCCATAGTCGTCTGACTGATTGCCACGAGCTGATACGAGCTTGCTGCTCTTTGATTCATTAGATGTGGCGGGTTGTAATGGCTTTCTTGACATACCCGGCTCTTATTGGAGAGATTGGAGTTCGTCTGTCCCAGGCTATGCTGGGAAACTACTAGTCCAAGCCAGAGGTACTGCAATACTGGGTCCTCTATATCAGTAACAGCCACCACTACGGGGACCACGGCGATCCTAGCCTCTGTTAGTCAGCCTAGTTTGACGCAGACTGTTACCAGAGAAGACCGCGAAGAAGTAGAACTGCTAGGTCTTGGTCGGCTGATGGTGCGCCGACCCTGACATTGCGACCGCATGTCGCAGGCGCTTGTTCTCCCCCATAGTCGTTGTCTAGCCCTCTCTATTAATCGCTCTTACATTGTTTCAGTCTTGATTGTTTCCTTTATCCAACACAGAATCCATATCAAGAAAAGTCTGGCGTGAGAGTCTTCTCTTGTCCATTCTGAGCACAAGACCAAAGTTCTTCCACGGTCTCCTCGCTACACAACTTGACACGTATTCCTATTTGCTTGTTTTTCTTATATTTTCATTTGGTGTAAATTCTCTCCAAATTATATTAAATCTATTTTGGAACATTTATTTCCAATAGTAAATAAGCTCTTCTGAAAAAGAGACACTTTAACAGTACCCATAATAAATCAAACTTCAGTGATCAAACTACAAACAACTGACGCTAAGCAGGATCTATCTTTCATTCGCCTGAAGGATTGTCTATATCTGCAATGTCGTTCCCTGTATAAATGTTACTGTGTTTTGTAATTCTTGCAGTGGCCCATATAGTTTTGTCTGTAGTGTTGTATCTATGGGCCAATGTCTACTATATTCAATACAGTCTTGAAGTATGTGGTGAGCAGTCGCTACACAGGAAGGAAGATCAATAGGTAAAAAAGTGCAGAATAAATGCCAGCTGAAGTCAGGTACACTGAGCAGAGTGTTGGAAACAAAATAAAAATAGTGTCTCGTAACTGAACTAGCAAAGTAGAATAGAAGAACAAGAATAAGAAACAAAAATGAAATGATGAGGATGTACTCACGAGATTTAAAACGGAAACATTTTACCATGAGGATTGCAAGCTGTTAAAATGTCACAGAAAGTCACTTCTCAAGAACTAAGAGGCATAAGGAAAAAACAGGATTTTGAAAACGATGGATTATGGAAATAGTGGTGACGATTAGGGCACTTTATAAAACAACCTTCAAAGCTTTATTTCAAACGCTACATTTTTTTTTCTACTCTGTGAGGCGAGAGATAGAGAGAGAGAGAGAGAGAGAGAGAGAGAGGGGGGGGGAGACAGAGAGACAGCGAGAGAGAGAGAGAGACTGTTTACGACATTGGGTACTCAATTTTTTCCCAGCAGCAACTTCGTCTCACTGTGGAGCAATTATATTTGTGCAATTTAAACCCACCAATAAAAACGCACATAAAATACAACTTATTTTATTCCGCTGTCTGCTTGTTTAGATAATTTATCTCAAAGCTTTGTTGAGAAGCATAGACCAATGATTCTTAACGTGGCTGCTAGGTCATGTTGAGAAGCACAGACCAATGACTCTTAACGTGGCTGCTAGGTCATGTTGAGAAGCATAGACTAATAGCTCTTAAAGTGGCTGCTAGGTCATGTTGAGATAGGCCGATAGCGCTTAACGTGGCTGCTAGGTCATGTTGAGATAGACCAATAGCTCTTAAAGTGGCTGCTAGGTCATGTTGAGATAGACCAATAGCTCTTAAAGTGGCTGCTAGGTCATGTTGAGATAGACCAATAGCTCTTAAAGTGGCTGCTAGTTCACCCTTGGCTCTAGAGAAAGGGGATTTAATATGGGACATTGACAACAGTTTCCCTGAGAGGGTCAGTGCTGATTATCTCTGGTATTACCGAAGGAGGCAGCAAAAGAGAGACTGGATATCATTTCTATGATTGGCAGCGATGGAGTGTATATGGGAGTGTTACTCTTTCTTTCTTCATGGGTCGACAGAGCAGTAGATGGTACGCCATAGAGCAATAACAAAGTTGCTCAACTTTACGCATTCTTGCAAACATCGTTTACAGTGTGCCTCACCTCTGGTCCACACTGTTCATATCATCTCCACTGTTCTCAACAAGGATATCCTTGCTATGTGTTTATAGTCTTTCATCTGAAGCACATTGTATGCCAATTCTTTGCGATTATTTCCGAGTCTCTCTCTTAAAAGCGTGACTTATCAAGCCCTAGTGTGTGCGTGTTATCGGCGTTTTGCATCTCCTCTCAGCTGCACTTCTAGGGGAATTCTCAGCTGTTTATTTTGTTTAGCTAAACAGTCTGAGAACTTTCTAAACATCCTGAGTACTTGTTTTAGACAGGATTGCAAAATCATGACAGTCTTGCTGTTCTCCAGCATTTAGATTCACACTAAATGGGTGGAGGTTTATTGCAGCAACATTGTGCCAAATGAGCTGAGTGGGGTCTCTACGTGAGGGTTGTTACTTATCACGCTCATAGAGATCCTTGTGTGCAGTGCAACCATCTTCATGAAAAAGTTATCTTTACAGCCTGAACTAATGGCTATTATGGAAGCAAGCTTTTTTTTTTTATTATTATTTAATTGGTTACAGAAAAATAACTAAACATTTGATATTGCAGACTGGACAATCTAACGTTTCGACTTACACTGTCTTCAACGGGGGACAATTACACACAAAACATAATACAAATTCTGAAAGGTAATAGAAAAAAAGGTAAATAGTCAAGAATTGTAGAAGGTAGAAATTAGAAGTCACTCTCGTTCTCCTTCTCTTTACATCATCTTCTTCTTTTTACTATTATTATTATTATTTGTACTATTTTTATTATTTTTATTATTATTAAATGTACTATTATGATTATTATTATTTATACTATTGTTATTATTTGTACTATTGTTATTATTATTATTATTTGTACTATTGTTATTATTTGTATTATTGTTATTATTATTATTATTATTTGTACTATTGTTATTATTTGTACTATTGTTATTATTATTATTATTATTATTTGTACTATTGTTATTATTATTATTATTTGTACTATTGTTGTTATTATTATTATTTGTACTATTGTTATTATTTTCCTGTGTGTTACCGGGGCATCATTATGAGGGAAGTAAAGAATAGTGACACTGTGACCTTCCAGGCATGTCGTAAGAGGCGACTAAGGAGGTTGATCGATGGCTCGACAAGCTGTCATTGTAAAAAGTATTGTTATGGAAACAGAGCCATATATTTTAGAGCAGTGATCTCTGCAATATGTGCCACTTTGGCACGCAAGGTTTCTGTTTTTGAGATTGTGGTTCTGCCCTATGTGCCGTTTTCGGCTCGAAAGGACAATAGATAGATAGATAGAGATTATTATTATTATTATTTGTACTGGAAACACACTCTAAAGGTTAACCTCAAAGAAGAAGCAGACAGATTCATAGAGAAAGAGAATACGCGGCGAAAGAAAAGAAAGGAAAAAATAACATTTCTAGGGGCGCTGAAAAATCCATAGTCAACTATGACTGACGGAGGCTACTACTATTTGTACTATTATTATTATTTGTACTATTGTTATTATTATTTGTAATATTGTTATTATTATTTGTAATATTATTATTATTTGTACTATTATTATTATTATAATTAGTTGTACTATTATTATTATTATTATTATTAAGCGTTCAATAATTACGTGAGTGCGGATGCATTGTGTCGCTAGGTTGCGGTAAACCATGATCCTTTTAACTTTTTGGCCCGACACATCCGGTAGATCTGTAAAATTCTTAACAATTATGTTGGGCAGCTGTCATTTTGACCTACTCTTTTCAATTTTTAATCTGGTTATTTAACACGCGCAGAGTGAGAAGGGAGCTCCAATACTGCGCCGTTACCACGAACCCTCATACAGACAGGACAACATATTCACATTTGAGGCTTCTCAGCATTCATTATAGATCACACAATAAGTTTGGCAGCCGGTATAGCTCAGGGGTTAGTGAACTGAACTACAAAGGACAAGAGGTAGGGTTCGATCACAATCGACGGCTTCCGGGTTCACCCAGCCTTAAATGGGTACCGAAATTTTTTTCTGGGAAAGTAAAGCGGCACGGGCGTAATACCGACCACATTACCCCAAAAATCATGTGCTGAAGGTCTGTACAATTTATGGTCACAAACACCATATTCCCCATACGCCACTTGGGGTGACGGGGCACTTTACTTTTACTTACTCATAAGTCTGTCTTCTTTCTCTCTCTCTCTTTCTCCTCGCTCCCTCTTCACGTCTTCTTAAACGTTTTTCGGTGTCGAGGGAGATACAATGTTCCAGTTCTTGTCCTTCTGGCAGCCTCAATCGTTGCCAATTTATGTTATTGTAGCTTTTCTCGGATGCTATCAGTCAGTTTTACTCTGATTCTACCACAAGCTCATTTTCCATCTCCTCATCCAATATATTTTTGGTCTGAATAGAATCTTCTGGCATTCTATCCAGATGAGCAGTCTACTTCATTTCTTGTCTCTATATGCTGTTTTAGGATTGATTCATTGCCGAGTCTCTCCTGTATAACATTATTTCTTGTCTCTATATGCTGTTTTAGGATTGATTCATTGCCTAGTCTCTCCTGTATAACATCATTTCTTGTCTCTATATGCTGTTTTAGGATTGATTCATTGCCGAGTCTCTCCTGTATAACATTATTTCTTGTCTCTATATGCTGTTTTAGGATTGATTCATTGCCTAGTCTCTCCTGTATAACATCATTTCTTGTCTCTATATGCTGTTTTAGGATTGATTCATTGCCGAGTCTCTCCTGTATAACATTATTTCTTGTCTCTATATGCTGTTTTAGGATTGATTCATTGCCTAGTCTCTCCTGTATAACATCATTTCTTGTCTCTATATGCTGTTTTAGGATTGATTCATTGCCTAGTCTCTCCTGTATAACATCATTTCTTGTCTCTATATGCTGTTTTAGGATTGATTCATTGCCTAGTCTCTCCTGTATAACATCATTTCTTGTCTCTATATGCTGTTTTAGGATTGATTCATTGCCTAGTCTCTCCTGTATAACATCATTTCTTGTCTCTATATGCTGTTTTAGGATTGATTCATTGCTTAGTCTCTCCTGTATAACATCGTTTCTTGTCTCTATATGCTGTTTTAGGATTGATTCATTGCCTAGTCTCTCCTGTATAACATCATTTCTTGTCTCTATATGCTGTTTTAGGATTGAATCATTGCTGAGTCTCTCCTGTATAACATCGTTTCTTGTCTCTATATGCTGTTTTAGGATTGATTCATTGCTTAGTCTCTCCTGTAAAATATCAATTCTGTCTCTTATGTTTTACCCGAAGTGCTTTTCTCAAACATCTTATCTTTATAGTGACTACTTTCCTTTTGTGTTTATTTATTAGTGACCATGTTTGGCACTGACAAAACAAGGTGGGAATGAATAAACTCTGTATCAGATGTTTTTTTTTCTTTTAACGATATCTACTTTTTTGTGCTGAGTATAGGCGCTTGTTGTCCCAATATTTGGTTTCGCTTTGTTACATCGAATGTCTATTTCTTTATTCATTCTTATCATCTCTGTCATTTTTTTTTAGCACTGACAGTAAACCTGACACCCCGACAATGTCCTATCTATTGGAGTTTCAGTTAACCACGATCTAGCTGCAGGAACCATCGAAATCTTCATTCCCATTCTTTAGTATCACACTCTTCACGCCTCTAATTTTGTTTCATCATTACCATTGAGTGCCGTCTCCGCATCGAAGGTTGGCTACCATGGAGCGCCATTCCACTCTGTCTCTTGCTTTGATGGAGCAGATTGTCATAGGCTGGATTGTCCATCTTTTGATGTTACTCGTCCATGTTAGTCTTGGTCTGCATCTGCCTCTTTTACCTTATATTTTCCCTTCCAATATTACTTTTAGTAGGCTGTTGTTTCTTTTAAATGCCCCACACATATTTCATTTGTCTTGTTCTAATTGTGTTTAGTAGTTCTCTTTTCATTTTTAGTTGCTTTAAAACTTCCTCGTTTGTTTTCTTTTCTTTCCATCCAATTATACCTATTCTTCTATAAATCCATAATTCAAAGGCTTCAATTTTCGGTTCTGTTTTCTTGTTTAACGTTCATGTTTCTGCACTATACAGGAATATTGAGAAGATGTAACATTTTACTATTTTAGTTTTATCCCTGGTGTTATTTGTTGTGATGTTAATATACTTTTCATGACATTAAAATTACTTTTTGCCATACCTTTGTTTCATAGTCTGAATTAAACCCAATCTCATTATCTTTCCTTTCACAACCGACCACCGACGAAAACTATTGCAACATTGACATCAACGATTTCAGACATCCAATCTTTATTTCTTTTCTATCAACTCTTTGCACCATTTTCCACACTCTCTTGCCAAAAGCGATAATAATTCTATTGGAATGTAGTTTACTGTCTCAATTACTGAACCATCCATCTCATTTGATAATATACCTTACTGTAGTCACTTGCCAAATCGTCCTCTCTGCTTGTGATGTCCATTAAATCCCTCTTTTTAGTACATTTTTTATCATGCAGGGGATGGATGCCTGATACCAGCCATTACGCGCATGCAGAATTTAGTTTTGTCCAGTATATGTCTAGCCTGTGTCGATATGAGGTCCCCAGCATGCAACTCACTATTGTAAAGGATAGGGGGGTTGTCTATAATGCTGTATAGGGTGCTCGCACATCTTCATATTTAATGCACTCTTGGAACCTCTATTTACGTCACTGATACTAAGAGAATGTCCAAGAGATAATCAATGACCGAGGATATAGCAAGGGATGTCTGTTACTATGGATACTAACCATTACTTTCACAGCCGCCAGACTTCAATCACATTTAAACATCAAAAATCACATAATCTGTCTTATGCAGAAATGATAGGGTGAAGATGCATTTCTGGACCAAGAGATTGCTAATAAATAATTGATGGAGTAAAGGTTTCGTCAGCGTTGAGTTTATGAAAATAAAATGTGTCAGTGAGAGTTTTTGGGTATAGAACTTTTCACAGTCTGAATGTTTTTGGAATAAAAGTGTTCAGTGACGATAAGTCGATGGAGTATAGTAGTTGGTGAAGATGAATTGATGTAATGTTGCTAATGAGGAGTTGGAGAAGTAGAGTCGGTCAGGATGAGTTTATAATAAAATATGTATATATAAAGATATCGGTCAAGATGAGTTTAAAAAATAAACGCATTTATAAATGTAAGTTTATGAAATAGGGCATTGATAAAGATAAGTTTATGAAATGAGGCATTGTTAAAGATAAGTTTATGAAATAGGGCATTGTTAAAGATAAGTTTATGAAATAGGGCATTGATAAAGGTAAGTTTATGAAATGAGGCATTGTTAAAGATAAGTTTATGAAATAGGGCATTGTTAAAGATAAGTTTATGAAATAGGGTATTGATAAAGGTAAGTTTATGAAATAGGGCACTGATAAAGATAAGCTTATGAAATAGGGTATTGATAAAGGTAAGTTTATAAAACGGGGCATCGATAAAGAAAAGTTTATGAAATAGGGTACTGATAAAGATAAGCTTATGAAATAGCGCACTGATAAAGATAAGCTTATGAAATAGGGTATTGATAACGATAAGCTTATGAAATAGGGCACTGATAAAGGTAAGTTTATGAAACGGGGCATCGATAAAGAAAAGTTTATGAAATAGGGCACTGATAAAGATAAGCTTATGAAATAGCGCACTTATAAAGATAAGCTTATGAAATAGGGTATTGATAACGATAAGCTTATGAAATAGGGCACTGATAAAGATAAGCTTATGAAATAGGGCATTGATAACGATAAGCTTATGAAATAGGGCACTGATAAATATAAGCTTATGAAATAGGGCATTGATAACGATAAGCTTATGGAATAGGGCACTGATAAAGATACGTTTATGAAATAGAGCATTGATGCTTGCTCGCTTTCGCCCAGTGACTAAAGGAGTACACCTCTTCGTCATCCGCCCTTAAAAGGACATTAAATGGGCGTGTCTGCGTTGTGTTGTTGTTTGCAGGATATTTGCGCCTTTCGGCCCAATGCATGCAACTTCAGCTCTATAGGGCATTGATAAGGATTAGTTTAAGAAATAAGGGCATTGATAAGGATAAGTTTATGAAATAGGGCATTGATAAGGATTAATTTAAGAAATAAGGGCATTGATAAGGATAAGTTTCTTAAGTAAAGGCAATGATTAGGGTAAGTTTATTAAATAAAGGCAATGATTAGGGTAAGTTTATAAAAAAAAGGCAATGATTATGGTAAGTTTAGTAAATAAAGGCATCAATGAGGATTAGTATCTTGAACCAATGCGATGATTCAACATTACTTGTGCTTGCAATCAAATTGGAACTTAATAGTCCTTCAGATAACGGGAATCCCCCACTCGCTATCTCAAAGAGAACATTGAAATAACAGTGTGATGTGGAGTATAATTTCGCTAATATCCGACCTCGCTCGCCAGCTCGGAGGTTGACATCGATCGTCTCATCCAATCAGATATAGATATCGTTTAACGAGCTCTTACCACGGCATGGATATCAGTCTAATGATATATTACCTCCCCCTCACCAGCCATCGATTTTCAGATTTGATTTACAGAACTGGTGGTCTCATGTTCTTGTTTGGCGACCTATAGCTGATCAAAACCTTATTTTACCTTTCTGATGGACTCCCTGGTAACTTCAGTAGTGCTTATGGAGCAAGGAAAGAAGAAAAAAGGTATTCGAGAATGAAGTTAAGTCAAAGTTAAACAAAGTCATCATCATCATCAAGTACCATGCCATCTGGCGTAGGTGACCATGTCTCTCCACAACTTTCGATCTCCACAGTTATTTATCATTTCTGTTGTTGACCTTCAGCCAAGCCATTCTCTTAAGCTGTCTGATATCTTTTCTCTTTGCTTCCTTCTAACTCTTCGTCCCTCAATTTTCCCAGTTTTATATTATATTCCAGTTATTCCCTTCTAATAAAATGGCCAAAAATGATTATTGTATCTTCCTAATATTGGAAATTAGCTCTCATTTTGCTCTGGCCTCTTTCAGAACGTTTTCATTACTCTTCTTATCTGTCCATGGTATTCTCAACATTCTTCTGTATAACCACATTTTTACAGCTTCCGGTGATTTTCCTGTCGATTGTCCATGATTCACATCCATATATTAAGATTGGCTCTACATAACATTTAAGAACTCTATTTTTTGTTTCCATTGTCAAAAATGGATTGCACAGTATCTTCCTCTGTTGTTTTTTTTTTTTGGAAAGTTGCTTTTGCCTGAGCTATTCTGCAGTCACCTCTGTTGTACATCTAACATCTGAGGTTAACATTGTTCCCAGATATTTAAATTCATTTACCTGTTTTAATATTGTTCCACTTGACATTTGTGTGCATTGCGGTGATATCTTTTTCTTTGTTGCTACCATTACTTCTGTCTTTTTGCTGTTAAGGCTGAGTCTTTTATTTTCCTTCACTAAAATGTCTAACATTTACTTGGAGCTCAATTTCACTCTTAGCTATTAAGACTGTATCATCAGAATACATTGGATTATTTATTTTATGACCTCCATTTGTTATTCCAGGCATGTCCCTTATGAATTTTAAAATAATTTCACTATAAATATTAAATTAATCTGGTGACACCACACAACCTTATCTAACACCCTGTTTTATTTGTTGAACATTCGCAAATGATTTCCAGTTCTTATTGCCGTTATTTGTTGCTAGTACATGTTCTTTATTATTTTTAGATCTTTGCTGTCTACGTTTAAAAAAATAAAAATAAAGAAATGGACCAAAATGAGAAGAATAACGTTCGAGAATGAAACGAGATCAAAATAAGGCAAAGTAATGAACAATTGAAAGGGGAAGAGCGTTCGAGTATTGAAATTAAGTCAAAATAAGAAGATACGTGACACAAAAGAAAAGAGGACGGAGTAAACGTGCCTGTTGATTCTGCTGTGTGCCCGTCATTTAGAAACACACATCCCTAGAGCAGCTTCAGTCATAAAGAATCACCCATAACTGTAGCTGCTGCACGGATATGTTTTCCTTCACCAACCAACAAACACAATAAAACAACAACAACAAAACATCATATATTAATGTTGCAGCTAAGAAAATAGAAACGGAGATTTTGTGACGTTCTCTTTACATCAGTAAACTAGAATTCCACGCAAACATTAGCTCTCTATCACACACTTTCACCCACATTATGGAATGTTACAGGTAGTTTAAAACTTATAAGTTACGACCCAACTGAGCACATCTCACTTAATGCCAGGAAACTCAACGACTTAAACACTAGCTTCGCGGAACCAAATTGCCGTCCTTTTATACCCGCTTTTTCTGTCACTTATCTTCCACTGGTCATAAAAGAAAGACATTGTTAGCATACTTTTCATGGAAACTTCAGTGAGGTGCTGAAACAGAGTTAGCCATGAGTAGGACTTTCTTGAAACATGAGCCATCTCACCAGGCTCTACTTCTGTCACTTGTCCAACAGTGAGGGCCTGGCATTTTGGAAATTAAAACCAGCCAATCGTGTTCTGAGTCTTTTACCAAACACGATGAAAGTTAGAAAAGGCGCCCCCAGGCGCACAGATAGAAGCCGACAGGAGTAATTTCAAACATACTTCAAGTACAGCCTCGCTACCTACTGCTAGTTAATCTAAATTCAGGGGGAAAAAAAGTTTCTCTTTCATGTTCAAAACATGAACTAAATACACGTACAGCACTAAATTGGATGCAGAATGAACAAAGGCGTTCAAAAATGTAATAGGTAACCATGGAAACACAGCTAGACTCCATGCCGCCATGTTCTGGAATGAGGTTATTTTAAAGAACAAAGCGGAAAATGAGTGGTTTAAAAAAAAAAGTTTAAACGGCACATGATTAAAGTTGGAGTCTGATTAATAATTACGCGGGAAACGAGCTGAGAGTATTATCGTGTGCTGCGACGTGCAGGAGGTATACCTCAGAGGATTGGGTGTCAAATCTACTAACTGTAAGTATTTCTTCAATATCGTTATTTGTATCGCCCAGCTCTGGTGACTCTCTTGAGGTCAAACCTTCTTGACCGTGCATATTTAATTTGGAAAGCAAATACTACGTCATTGACACAAAATAATAAATTAATTAAACTACCATTTGAGGCATAGGAGTCTCTCAGCAGCAGAGCCGGAAGTTGTCAGCGACCCACAGCTGATGGCTTGTGACAGGATAGACGGACAAGAATCATCCAGACCCTGCTCCACCTCTCTGTGGTGCCTTCGATAACAGAAAAACTTATCTAGTCTGGCCAAACGAGTAGGGGTCGAAGACGGACGACAACCCAGTACTCAAAAATGTGCTGAAGTCGGATATGTAGGGCCGAAAGGCTGAAATATCACAGTTATACTGCGAACCACAACACAACGCAGACACGTCCACTTAACTTCCTTTTAAGGGTGGATGATAAAGAGGTGCATTCTTTTAGAGATCGGACGAACAAGCAAAGCAACTACAGTTGAATTGAATGAGACAACTCAGCCACAAACTAAATCTAGGATATTTTGTGGGTTATAATTATTCTATTAACATCAACTATTAAGTTTTAAGGGAGCCGCGATAGCTCAGTGGTTAGTAAACTGTACTACAAAGGACAATAGGTAGGGTTCGATCTCAACCGACGGCTTCCGGGTTCACCCAGCCTTTAATAGGTACCGGATTTTTTCTGCGAAAGTAAAGCGGCACGGGCGTAATACCGACCATATTTCCCCAAAATCATGTGCTGAAGGTCTGTAAAATTTATGGTCACTAACACCATATTCCCATATAAAAGTCCCCATATTCCATAATTAAGTTTTAAGTTAACCAAAAGCCACTAACTAAATCTAGGATATTTTGTGGGAAATAATTATTCTATTAACATCAACTATTAAGCTTGAAGTTAACCAAATAGCGTATTTACTACTATTATATTTTATGGGTAGTTTTAAAATGTACAGAAACGATCACGTGCATGAAGAGCAAAGTTCATTTCTGTATAACGATGTATATTGTCACACACTTCCATCAGCTAGGTATGGCTGAGTTCCATTTCTTAGATAGTGTCTTTATTTTACTAGGGGATTCGATTTTTGCTATTTGTCTACAGACACAAGTCCCCACTGATATTCATCATCATCAAGTACCGGGCCTGCTAGCGTAGGTGATCATGTCTCTCCACAACTTTCGATCTCGACAGCTATTTCATTTCTGTTGTTGACCTTCTGTCAAGCCATTCTCTTAAGCTGTGTGGTATTTTTTCTATTTGCTTCCCTCTATCTCTTCGTCCCTCAACTTTTCCAGTTGTTACAATATATTCCAGTTGTTCTCTTCTCATTAATAGGCTAAAAAATGATGGTTGTTTCTTCCTAATATTGGAAATTAGCTCTCTTTTTGCTTTGATCGCACTCAGAATATCTTCATTATTCTTCTTAGCTGTCCATGGTATTCTCAACATTCTTCTGTAAAACCACATTTCTACAGACTCCAGTGGTTTTCTTGTCTGTGGTCCTATTGTCCATGATTAGCATCCATATGTTAAGACTGGCTCTACGTAACATTTAAGAACTCTTTTTCTTGTTTCTATTGTCAAAAATGGATTGCATAGCATCTTCCTCATTTTTTGGAAAACTGCTTTTGCCTGAGCCATTCTGCATCTCAACTCTTTTGTACATCTTCCGTCTGAGGTTAACAAAGTTCCCAAATATTTAAATTCATTTACCTGTTTTAATATTGTTCCACTTGTCTTTATTCTACTGATATAATCATATCTTAAAGAGTTAAACTAGAATGCACTTTAAGAGTTTAAACACACGTTTTATACTGGAAATACTTTAACAGTTGTAAGTACACAATAAACTAAAATACACTTTACGGTTGTAAATATATAATAAAATGGAATAAGCTTAGACAATTTAAGAAAAACAAATCCGAAAGCAGTTTATAAAATAACTTTATCCTTTTCACATCTATTCTCCACTTAATTGTAGATGATATATTATAAATGTATTTAAAACTGCGTGAAATTATTTTACCGGCATCGGAAGGGACAAATTATCCACTAGAGTTTAGGGCAGTACTGTTTGAAGAGCACTGGCCATTTCACATAAACCATTATCCTACAGATCCCTTGCGATTCGACAAATAAATCTTAGCACCCGTGAACCCAACCGCATCGCGAATTATTTATCGTATTAAAAAAAAAATACACAAAGAAATATCTTATACAGAGTATATTCATTCCCACCTTGTGCCATCAGTGCAAAACATGTACAATTACGACTAAATATAAAAAGAAGCTTGTCACCACAAAGATGAGAGGTTTGAGAAAGTCACTTAGAGTGACCAGAGGAGAAATATTCAGAAACGAGGTCATAAGAGAAAGAGTGGGTATTGAAGCAATTCTAAACCACACACAGAAACAACAAATAAATGATCTTACCCATCAAGAAAGAACACTTCTTTACCATACAAAACTGACATTAGAAGAGGAGAAAGGAGAAGAGCAAGAAGCAGACCCAGAGTAAGATGGACAGACAACATCAAAGAAACGCAACAGCAACATCAATTGGTAATGGCTGAAGTTGCGAGAAGAGAGAAACCAGAACTTTGTATCTTCCTCAACACCAGAATGGGTACAAGCGGAAGTGAAGAAAGAAAGAAACGACTATATTTGTTAATTTTATTATAACAAAAGTATTATCTAACATAGAAGCCAGTCTATTGAAGACTTCAAACATTACGTGTCTGCAAATCCTGGGCTCTCTAAAGTCCTAACGAAGAGTCTATCTACTATATGTGGAAGCAACTAAAGATAAAAGATGGCAAGGCATAATATAGACACATATGTGTTTTGCTATACATGACTGAGCATCTAATTTACATGTAAGATCAACGACTAATATTGTAGTTATTTTATGAAGGACTGCAAGGGCAGAGAAAGAATATTGTTTTAAAGGAACCACTAAAAAAATGTCATCAAAACATGACTGTACCAGGGAATCTGATTGAACACTGCTATGAATCTATAAAGAATGGCGAAGTAATATTGCTTAGGATAAGGCGATTTATAGAAAGAGATGAAAAGTCGATTCTCCGTCTTCTTGTACGTACATATCCAGAATTAATATTTGTAAGTTCGAAGAAAGCATTCGTCAGCTCTAGGCTGTTGACATCTTCATAGAGCTTATCACGGTATGTTACCGGCGATATCTTCAAGAGCCTACACAAGTGGAATAATCGACACCACCTTGAAGCGATCACAAACATCAGAACATTTACGTCATTCACAAGTGGAATAATCGACACCACCTTGAAGCGATCACAAATATCAGAACATTTACGTCCTTCACAAGTGCAATAATCGACACCACCTTGAAGCGATCACAAATATCAGAACATTTACGTCCTTCACAAGTAAAATAATCGACACCACCTTGAAGCGATCACAAACATCAGAACATTTACGTCCTTCACAAGTAAAATAATCGACACCACCTTGAAGCGATCACAAACATCAGAACATTTACGTCCTTCACAAGTGCAATAATCGACACCACCTTGAAGCGATCACAAATATCAGAACATTTACGTCCTTCACAAGTAAAATAATCGACACCACCTTGAAGCGATCACAAACATCAGAACATTTACGTCCTTCACAAGTAAAATAATCGACACCACCTTGAAGCGATCACAAACATCAGAACATTTACGTCCTTCACAAGTAAAATAATCGACACCACCTTGAAGCGATCACAAACATCAGAACATTTACGTCCTTCACAAGTAAGTAATGAACACATCATCATCATCATCATTGAGTGCCGACTTCGCATCGAAGGTTGGCTACCATGGAGCGCCATTCCACTCTGTCTCTTGCTTTGATGGTGCAGATTGTCATAGGTTGACTTGTCCATCTTTTGATGTTACTCGTCCATGTTAGTCTTGGTCTGCCTCTGCCTCTTTTACCTTGTATTTCCCTTCCAATATTACTTTTATTAGGCTGTTGTGTCTTTTAACATGCCCCAAAAATTTCATTTGTCTTGTTCTAATTGTGTTTAGTAGTTCTCTTTTAATGTTTAGTTGTTTTAAAACTTCATCGTTTGTTTTCTTTTCTTTCCATCCAATTCTACCTATTCTTCTATTCAAAAAGGGATAAGGCATACTAATAAAACGAGAGCTATACAAATTTGTAAATACCCACTGGACATACAGTGATAGGATTATACTATTAAAAATGAAGGCAAAACCATTTGACATAGCAATAATACAGACATACGCAACTACTCTATATAGATGACTATATAGGACTCTATATACTCTATATAAGTCTATACCGATGAACAAATAGAAGCATACGTTGAAGATCTAAATACAGTTATGAAGCAAGTGAAATCTTCAGACATCTTGATTGTAATGGATGACATGAACGCTAAAGTAGGAAAAGGTAGATGTAAGATCATTATAGGAAATCATGATTTAGGAAAAAGTGAACACATTCATGTCCTTATTAATAAAGACACTTCAGATATCATATGAGAAGAGCATTGTGGTCCACACCCGCCTCCCTGGAAGAGAAACTACATGGGGCAATCGAATCACTAAAACAGACAGCTGACTTCATGAGAGAGTCTGGAATCCTACTCTGATTGAGTCATGATCGCAGAGAGAGAGAGAGAGAGAGAGAGAGAGAGAGAGAGAGTTATCATACTGGACACATCAGCTTTCCCTGAACACAATTTAAAAGAGAATGCCATCATTGTGTTCCTCATCGACAACGATGGACACACAGTGTCACAGTTGCCTTCAATTAACATCCATGACGTCTTCAGATTCCATTAAAGAAACATCGGTAATTTATCAATGATATAGAATGATAAACGGAAGTATTCAGTGGCCTCAGTCTATTTACTTTCTTCATCATCGATTTGTTTTCTACGAATTTGTTTCATATCCTTACTCAATATTGTTTTTTTGTATTGAATCAATAACAATGTGACGTTGTTACATTATATTCCCAACGTTAAAATGAAAGGGAAAAGGAAGAATTGTTGACACCCCATCGCTTTGTTCCATTTTTCTTTCTTCTTCTTAAACCTCCGAAACCCGATCGAAATATAAGGCTCGCATGAGATCTCCATCCAATCCGGTCTGAAGCAAGCACAGACAACTCTCGCCACTTTGTTTGAGATGAGTAATTTGTGCAAATCTATAAGTTTGATTAATTCATATTTTATGAGGTCTTCGTCTGCATGTTTCTATTCTACCCAACCAGTTTTATTGCAGTTGGGAATCCCCGCTCAACCACTTCTCACAGCAATTCCCAAAGGGCAATTCGATAAATTCTGTTGGCAAGGTTGCACGTCCTACTCGACTGCACAAGCGACGAATCCAAACTTCCTTAGTCGCCTATCACAACCCACGTGGCAGGTAACAGTGGCTATATTCTTTGCTCTCCTTACTGTGGATACCCCGGTAGCGCCACATGAAATGTCTTCATCTTGTGTCGCTGCATCTAATTCCTAATGTTTGTTGTAGAATATTTTTAACTGATGAACGAGTATAGGAAGATACTATGTAAGTAATTTTTGACAATAGAAACAAGAAAAAGAGTTATTAAATGTTATGTAGAGCCAGTCTTAACATATGGATGTGAATCATGGACAATAGGACAACAGACAAGAAAATCACTGGAGTCTGTAGAAATGTGATTTTACAGAAGAATGTTGAGAATACCATGGACAGCTAAGAAGAGTAATGAAAATGTTCTGAAAGAGGTCAAAGCAGAGAGCTAATTTCCAATATTAGGAAGAAACAATCATCATTTTTTGGCCATGTAATCAGAAAAGAACAACTGGAAAATTTTGTAACAACTGGGAAAATTGAGGGACGAAGAGATAGAGGGAAGCAAAGAGAAAAAATACCAGACAGCTTAAGAGAATGGCTTGGCAGAAGGTCAACAACAGAAATGATAAATAATTGTCGAGATCGAAAGTTGTGGAGAGACATGGTCACCTACGCCAGCAGGCCCGGTACTTGATGATGATGATGATGAACGAGTATACGTTCAAAATGTAAAATAGTGTTGAATGATAGGTTTTCATTTAAAACAAACATTTTAAAAGCCTTGCGCTTGAATTATAGTTAAGGTTCTAGATAGAAGGAGCCTCGGTGGCTGAGTAGTTAGTGTGCTCGCCTCGGTGGCTGAGTAGTTAGTGTGCTCGCCTCGGTGGCTGAGTAGTTAGTGTGCTCGCCTCGGTGGCTGAGTAGTTAGTGTGCTCGCCTCGGTGGCTGAGTAGTTAGTGTGCTCGCCTCGGTGGCTGAGTAGTTAGTGTGCTCGCCTCGGTGGCTGAGTAGTTAGTGTGCTCGCCTCGGTGGCTGAGTAGTTAGTGTGCTCGCCTCGGTGGCTGAGTAGTTAGTGTGCTCGCCTCGGTGGCTGAGTAGTTAGTGTGCTCGCCTCGGTGGCTGAGTAGTTAGTGTGCTCGCCTCGGTGGCTGAGTGGTTAGTGTGCTCGCCTCGGTGGCTGAGTGGTTAGTGTGCTCGCCTCGGTGGCTGAGTGGTTAGTGTGCTCGCCTCGGTGGCTGAGTGGTTAGTGTGCTCGCCTCGGTGGCTGAGTAGTTAGTGTGCTCGCCTCGGTGGCTGAGTAGTTAGTGTGCTCGCCTCGGTGGCTGAGTAGTTAGTGTGCTCGCCTCGGTGGCTGAGTAGTTAGTGTGCTCGCCTCGGTGGCTGAGTAGTTAGTGTGCTCGCCTCGGTGGCTGAGTAGTTAGTGTGCTCGCCTCGGTGGCTGAGTAGTTAGTGTGCTCGCCTCGGTGGCTGAGTAGTTAGTGTGCTCGCCTCGGTGGCTGAGTAGTTAGTGTGCTCGCCTCGGTGGCTGAGTAGTTAGTGTGCTCGCCTCGGTGGCTGAGTAGTTAGTGTGCTCGCCTCGGTGGCTGAGTAGTTAGTGTTCTAGCTTCCTTATCAGAAAGGTCCGAGTTCTATCCCAAGAAATGACGTATTTTTTTTTTCAAATCGACACGGCTCTGGGATTCACCCTGCTTCTTAAAATGGGTGCCAGAGATTTTTTTTCAGGTAGGTAAAGGCGGCTTAGCGTAATACCGACCATATCATCCAAAAATGTGCCGTGGTCATAGAAAAAGTGGTGACTAACACCGTATTCCCATATCCCTAGCAAGGCATGGTGGGAACCTTTACTTCTAGCACGTGGGGGCCTCGGTAGTCTAGGTGGGAAAACCACCCGACAGGACTACCGACGCTCGGACAACCCGTGTTTGATTCCCGCTGGGAGCAGTGTGAGTTGTACTCGTGGTTGGAAAAAAAAAATACCCCCACTGTCGACCCAGCCGTTGGTAGAAATGGGTACCAGGGTATTACCCTGGGAAGGTGAGGAATGTTGCTTCGCATCTGAGTTTCGATGCTTGAGGCGACACTGTACAGAAATCTCCGAACGCTTCTGGATAAGCGGCCGAGCACATATGGGTGTAAACTCGCGTGCTAAGACGTCGATTCAAGTCTCGTACTTTACATTTACCACGTGACGTCTCGAGTGGGTCTGTTGGGTCTGTGGTATTACCACCCATATATGTCCATCATTAACCTATTTTTGCTTGATGTGGTGAACACTACGCTGGTGGGTTCTTTCTTATACTTAGAAAAACATATCTTATACTCACACCTATTGGAATCGAACCAGACCTTCTATCCGTAGCAGACAATTTAAAACTAGTGCTCCACTGATGCCTACATTGTCACAGAAAAATGTGCTTTGTTAAAAGATTACTGTATCGCAGTTTGAGGAACACTCCACCTTGCTGTTATCCTAACTCCTCAGAGCTTGTTTTCATTAAATCATCCGACCGAAGAGCATCTCGAACTAGTAATGAACCCACGACCTTCTGGTAGTGAAGCCATCGCGCTATCACCTCCTAGTTCAAAGGTTTAATATTTGATCTGACTATGAAATAAAAGCTTGACAACTATCGATATAATAAGTCTGTTTCTTTTAGTAGATTAGAACCCTTACTAAAGTAGTGACATTTTAAAAACACATTACACTTATTCTTAATAAAGTAATGCTTTCTTCTTATAAGTAATGTGTAATTTATTTATAAATTATATCTATCTATCTATCTATCTATTGATCTTTCGAGCCGTAGCCGGCCCATAGGGCGTAGACCAAGATACTCCTTCTCTTATCTAAATTTTTATTCTAGCAGTTTTCAATTCTTTTAAAGATATTTTATCAAATCTCGCCATTTATCTCTGTTCTGTGCAAGCAGCTCTATCTCATTGAGGGAGCCGATTCCTGCTGCTCTTGCCTCTCTCATCAATCTTCTTCTCAGTGTCTCTCTGTGTCTTCCTCTTTTACTCTTACCTGTTGTTTCTCATATGAGGGCTTGCTTTGCTATTCGGTTATTATCTCTTCTCATCACATGTCCAACATATGACCGTCGTCTTTTCTTTATTACTGAAGATATTAGTGCTTGATTGGCGATTTCTCTAATTTCCTCATATCATAAATTATATAACAATATTAAAAGCTTATTTTTTCTATTTTATTTTATTTTATTTTAAGGAAATTACTCTCATCCTGCTTTGGAGAATAAAGAAATAGAAGTGTAAGTGGCAGTGCACACATTATGTATTATCTATTATTTACTTCAGCGGTTCTCGTATTGGGTTACCCGGGGCCTGTTATAGAGGCAAGGAGACGTTGAGATTATCATCATCATGTGCCATACCGGTTGCCGTAGGCGATCATGTCCTTACACAATCTTCTATCAACCGTGCATCGTATCAATTATGTTGTTGACTGTTTACCATGTAATTACACCAAGCTATCTAGTGTTTTCCGCGATCTCTCTTTTCCTGTATTTTGGAAAGGTAACCAAGTATTCCAATTTTCTTCTCATGATGTGCCCGAAAAATGTTGATTGTTTCTTTCTGATGTTCTATAAGAGCTCCCTCTTAGGAGCTTTTTGTGTTGCCCATTTGAGAATGTCCAAAATGGTCTTTTTAGTTGTCCAGGGAACTTTCAACATACTTCTGAGAAATCCCATCTCTGTGGCCTCTAATCGTCTTTTTATTTGTTTGTTTTAGAAGGCGAAAATGATACAATGATACTTAAAGCTGGTGTGTTAAAAAAGAAAAGATGGATGGTTTAAGTAGAAAATGTACTAGTCATGTTGTCGTTGAGATAGTGTTCTGTTTTAGAAAACTGCTTCATGCGTTGTCAATGATATGTTGTTTCACTTGATGCTGTTCGTCTTGTCCTTGATGCTGTTTGTGTTGTCTCATTTGATGCTGTTCGTCTTGTCCTTGATGCTGTTTGTGTTGTCTCATTTGATGCTGTTCGTCTTGTCCTTGATGCTGTTTGTGTTGTCTCATTTGATGCTGTTCGTCTTGTCCTTGATGCTGTTTGTGTTGTCTCATTTGATGCTGTTCGTCTTGTCCTTGATGCTGTTTGTGTTGTCTCATTTGATGCTGTTCGTCTTGTCCTTGATGCTGTTTGTGTTGTCTCATTTGATGCTGTTCGTCTTGTCCTTGATGCTGTTTGTGTTATCTCATTTGATGGTGTTCGTCTTGTTTCATTTGATGCTGTTTGTCTTGACCATGATGCTGTTTGTGTTGTCTCATTTTATGCTGTTTGTGTTGTCTCATTTTATGTTGTTTGTGTTGTTTCATTTGATGCTGTTCGTCTTGTCATTAATACTGTTTGTGTTGTCTCATGTTATGCGATTCGTCTTGTCCTTAATGCTGATTGTGTTGTAGATGCTGGTCGCATTAATCTTGCTGCTGCTCGAATTGTTCATGTTATTCTTGTTTTGCTGTTCTTGACGCCGTTATTTTTACTGCTGTTAAAGTTATTCTTTATGCTGTTTCTACTGTTTTTGCTGTTTATCCATCTGCATGTCTGCTTATGTGTCTGTCTGCCTACCGCGTGCCCCGTCCCATCTTGTCCGTCCGTCGGTCTGTCTGTCCATCTGCCTGTCTGTCAGTCTGCTTATCTACCTACCGCGTGCATCGTCCCGTCTTGTTCTGTCCGTCCATGCTTCTGTCTGTCCGTCCGGCTGTCTGGCTGGTCCCGTCCCGTTCCATTCATCCATCTAGCGTTCCGTCCAGTCCTCTCATCTGCCTGTCTGTCTGCCTGTCTGTCTGCCTGTCTGTCTGTCTGCCTGTCTTTCAGTCTGCCTACAGCGTGCCTAGTCCCGTCCCAACCAGTTCATTCCCTATGTCTGTCTGTCCATCAGACAGTCTGACTGTTTGTCTGGTCCAGTTCCGTTTCATCCAGCATTCGTCCGCTCGTCCGTTCGTCTGTCTATCTGTCTGTCTACCTTTAGGGTGGACTCCGAAGCGTCTAGTGATCGCAACAAATGAAGAACACCGAACACACAAAAGCAAAGTGGCTATACAAATCTACATACGAACGGGTGAATTACCCTGCATGTTTTGAGAACCACTGCTTTACATCTTCCCATCCAAGCGGCCAACTCTCTAGTGAAGGGACGAACTTCGTTTATAACGGATAAGTAAAACTGGCAAACGTGTAAGTAATTTGCAGGAAAAAAACGATCGAGCAGACATTTCCTGGCCAGTTAGCGAGCGTTTCACTCCACTCCAAAATCTGGGAGAGCGATTAAGGTAAAGCAAGCCGCTGCAGGCGGTTCTTGTCCACGAGTGAGAAGCCGGGAAACAGGACGTGAAACGAGCGCACACTCGAGTTATATTTTTTTAAAGTCTTTTTATTTTTTCTAAATAATTTATGAGAGAAAGTGTGGTACGGAGAATGGAGGATACAATTCTCATTCTTTGATATAATTATATCAGAGAGCTCGAACCAGTTGTTATAGTCGTCTGTTCCGGACTATTTTTCTTACCTTTATTATTTAAAGAACAGTTCTTTGATGGCGACATTTTATAAATATTGACATTTTTATTTTTAAATAAAACAACAATTGTCCATTTACCATTTATTTCTGAGTGGGGAAATATAATGGAGGATCCGGGGTAGTTTGTCCTTAAAAATTATCGTTAATTTTAAAACAGAATAAATAGTTCCTACTTTGTTGTTATTGTTGGTTCATTTCTTTACCAATTTTGTCAAATGTTTGTTATGTTTTCTGTCATCATCAATATGCAGTGGACAATAACTGCTCCGAGGTTTCTCTCAAATTATCGAGATCTCCGAGAAGAACCTCGAATCACGTGCAAGAACTCCGTAGCACGAACTGGGATCCATTGGTGCGGGTACAATTTTGGGGCAACAATTTTGATTGAGCAGCGGCCGTTTTGTTGGTCTCCTCTTTTCAATTTGTAACTGCCGAGGGGGGGCTCTTTAAAGTGCACATGGGAACGCCTTTTTCTTTTTGCCGTTATCCAATTGAACTAGACATCGGCTCTCACTATCCAGAGATGACAAAACATCGGATCTCGCTACCCAGAGAGGACTAGACATCGGCTCTCACTATCCAGAGATGACAAAACATCGGATCTCGCTACCCAGAGAGGACTAGACATCGGCTCTCACTATCCAGAGATAACAAAACATCGGATCTCGCTACCCAGAGAGGACTAGACATCGGCTCTCACTATCCAGAGATAACAAAACATCGGATCTCGCTACCCAGAGAGGACTAAACATCGGCTCTCACTATCCAGAGATAACAAAACATCGGATCTCGCTACCCAGAAAGAACTAGACATCGGCTCTCACTATCCAGAGATGACAAAACATCGGATATCGCTACCCAGAGAGGACTAGACGTCGGATCTCACTCTCCAGAGAGGCCATGACATCGGATCTCGCTACCCAGAAAGAACTAGACATCGGCTCTCACTATCCAGAGATGACAAAACATCGGATCTCGCTACCCAGAGAGGACTAGACGTCGGATCTCACTCTCCAGAGAGGCCATGACATCGGATCTCGCTACCCAGAGAGGACTAGAAACCGTATCTCACTACCCAGAGAGGACTAGACGTCGGATCTCACTACCCAGAGATGACAAGACATCGATCTCACTACCCAGAGATGACAAGACATTGGATCTCACTCTCCAGAGAGGCCATGACATCGGATCTCGCTACCCAGAGAGGACTAGACATCGACTCTCACTATCCAGAGATAACAAGACATCGGATCTCGCTACCCAGAGAGGACTAGAAACCGTATCTCACTACCCAGAGAGGACTAGACGTCGGATCTCACTACCCAGAGATGACAAGACATCGATCTCACTACCCAGAGATGACAAGACATTGGATCTCACTACCCAGAGAGGACTAGACATTGGATCTCACTACCCAGAGAGAACTAGATGTCGGATCTCACTACCCAGAGAGGACTAGTTATCCGATCTCACTGCCTAGAAACCATGAGCCACGAAGAAACCACGAATTCAATTTTCTTAACTTTTACAAAATAAAATTATTCCCACTAGCGGATTTGAAGCCGTGGCAAACATACGTACTTCTGTTACAATTTTTATTTCTCAAATATTTCTTTGCCATTTTTTCGCCATTTTTTTTTTCGAGCGCTCTCTTTTCAACCGTAGAAAGTATCTTCATGGTTATATTGTAGTAAACACACGCACGCACGCACGCACGCACGCACGCACGCACACACACACACACACACACACACGGTAATCCCGTAGACATACCACGAGATACTTGAAACAACAAATGCTGTCGACTATAATTTCTTGCAAGGCAAAACTGTTTAATTCAGAGCTGTTCTAGAACAATCTTTTATTGGACAGTTTATTTCACTTTTCTTGAACAACTTCTTCCTATATTTTTCTTCTTATTTATGGTTTTTCTTATTATTATTAATTTTGGTTTTTCTGATTATTTATGGTTTTTCTTCGTCTTCTGATAGTTTTTTTTCCCCCGATTTACTTTTTATGTTTCATTTTGGGCTTCTTTTTGTGTTTTTTTTTATATTCTTCTAACAGATTTTATTTTTCCTTATGGATTTTCTTCTCCACTTTGTTGGTTTTTCTTTTATTTATTTTCTTCTCCTTTTATCATTTTCCTTCTTCTTTTTATGGATTTTCTTCTCCTTACTTATGACGTTTCTTCGTTTTTTTTTATCCACAGATCGACACAATTGATATTGAAAATCCACTATTTTACGTGGACTGTCAGCCAACATCTAGTGCCGTGTACACACAACTTGTCTCGTATTGTTGACCTGTTCTCATTAATATCCTTGTACTACATTTGTGGACTGTCCTCTATTGTCAATACTCATGGGACGTCCCGTCATCCTTTCAGGGTAGAGGAGGACCAACCTCCAAGTCTAGAGCCCTCTGCGTGGAGTTTCTCGTTACTGTCATTTCTTGAGGACAGGACGAGGTTGTATCTGTTGCCAATAGAGTGCATTTTCTCATCGTTGCATCTCCCGAGCAGCTCCTATTTAGCTTGTCCGGAGTAATATAAAATGTTCACACGATTTTAAAATCTGTAGTGTTTAGTCATCATATCGAAAGTCATATCGAAGAAAGAATCATCACCATCATGTTGCATACAAATAAATAGGACACATCTGAAATAAGTGAAACGCGTCAAGTACTAGGGCACAGTAGTAACATTAGATGGAAGATGCACTACAGGAATAAAATTCAGAGTAGCTGTGACCAAAATAGAATTTCAGAAAATGGAAAACGTCTTATTCTACAAGTCTATGTCAATAGAAGTGAGTTCATCTGTGCCATATAGATTCAATTCTGACTTATAGAAGCGAATCATGGACAGTAAACAAATAAATGAAAATACGATTAGAGGCCACACAGATGGGATTGCTCAGAAGAATGTTCCCTGGACAGCTAAAAAGAGTAATGAGGAAGTTCTCAAAGAGGCCAACACAAAAAGGAAGCTCCTAAAAAACATCAGAAAGAAACAATAAACATTTTTCGGACACATCATGAGAAGAGGAAAGTTGGAATACTTTGTTACAACTGCCAAAATATAGGGAAAGAGAGATCGCGGACGACAAAAGAGAGAAGATACAAGATAGCTTGGTGTCATTGCATGGAAAACAGTCGACAATTGAATTAATACGATGCACTATGGATAGAAAGGGAGCTGAGATAGCTCAGTGGTTAGTGAACTGTACTACAAAGGACAAGAGTTCGATACCAATCGACGGCTTCCGGGTTCACCCAGCCTTAAATGAGTACCGGATTTTTTTCTGGGAAATTAAAGTGGCACGGGCGTACTACCGACCACATTACCCCAAAAATCATGTGCCGAAGTTCTGAAAAAAAATTATGGTCACTTGAAACAAAAATTATGGTCACTAACACCATATTCCCTATACGCCACTTGGCGTGACGGGGGTACTTTACTTTTTTTTACTATGGATAGAAGATTGTAGAAGGATATAATAGCCTACGCCAAACGGTATGGCACATGATGATGACTGTTTATTCTTTTCTCCATGAACCCATTTAAATGTTTTCTAATGCATTTCAGAGACATATAAATGTAACGGGACACATTTCTAAAACATCATGTAATAAAAAAAACAAAACAAACACCTGACGCATTTATATTCAGAATAAATAGATGTCAGCTGGTCTGATACAGCAGACACATTCGCTTCTGAAAGAAAAAACAAAAAAAATCGAAATTTGTATGTTGGGAAATGTTGCAGTCAGACAAGTGACAAGTCGAATGTAGATTCGATAATGAAATATCTTCCACATTGTCGCATTTATGTAATGTATCTTCATATTTACATAATCGATACGTTTATAATTGTATACATTTTAGCAGATGCGCAGAAAAATGCAGTACTGCTGCAAAGCTGGCGATAAAGCTGATAAAGAATAGAGGCAATGGTATGGTTGCAACTTTCATCATCATCATGTACCATACCAGTTGGCTAGGCAATCATGTCCTTCCACAATCTTCTATCTACAATGTATCGTACCAGTTCTGTTGTTGACTGTTTTCCATGCCATGACACCAAGCTATCTGGTATTTTCTCTCTTTGTCGTCCGCGATCTCTCTTTCCTTGTATTTTGCCAGTTGTAACCAAGTATTCCAACTTTACTTTTCTCATGATGTGCCCATAAAATGTTGATTGCTTCTTTCTGTTTTTTTTTTATGAGCTCCCTTTTTGTGTTGGTCTCTTTGAGAATTTCCTCATTGATCTATTTAGCTGTCCAGAAAACTTTCAACATTTTTCTGAGAAATCACATCTCTGTGGCCTCTAACCGTCTTATCATTTGTTTGTCTACTGCACATGATTCGCTTTCATATGTTAGAATTGATTCTATATAGCACCGATGAACTCTCTTTCTCACTTCTATTGACATAGATTTGCTGCATAAGATATTTTTTTTTCTGAAATGCTATTTTGCCCTGAGCTAATCTTCTTTTTATTTCTGTGATGCATCTTCTATCTGATGTTATTATTGTGTTCAAGTATTTGACGAGCTGCACTTGTTTCAGATTTGTCCTGTTTATTATTATGCTGCATGATGGCGATTATTGTTTATTCGATATGACCATTACTTCTGTTTTCATATTATTCAGACTTAGACCTTTCTTGTTGCTCTCTTTTACTATTATCTTTGAAATTTGACGAAGATAATATAAGGCATATTTGTGTCGTTTATTGTCTACTCAAAACAGTAAAGCATTAATCTCATTGTCTCTATTTTTTTTATTAGCCTATACACATCTACATTTGAGTCTGTTCTCTCGTTGTTAGGATCATCATCCACGCACAGCGGACGCATCTATAGGTACTCTGATACACCTCTTGAGAAAATTCGAGGAGAACCAGTACCCACGTGTACTAACTCCGTGACCCGGTCTGCATCCAAGGTATGAAAAGATTATTACCGGCAACTTTGCCCAGGCTGCGGCCAAAATTAGGGTCTACTTAAAGACATTTTTTTACTGCCTTAGGTTCTTTAACGTGCGCAAGTGCACACCGGACCCCTTGTTTATTGTCGTTATCCGAGAGGGCTAGACATTGAATATCACTACACAAGGATCACGCGGGGAAGGTGATTGGCGGGGTAACGCCTCGGGAAAAAAAAGCCACGGATTATTTTTTTCTAAATTTGAAATAAAAAAAACTTCACAGTCTGTGGTTTGTTCTATATCCCGGGTACTTCCTATCCAGAGCCTGTTGACCCACCTCTAGACCACCCAGCAACATCCGCCGACCCCCAGCATCTGCTCCCTACACTTTCAATCCTTTCATGTACAAAAAAAATAAAACCATAGCTTCGCCCCAAAAGTCTACATCAACAAACACATGCATAAATTTTACATTTATATAAATAAATTATCTGTACATAAATCTACATCAACAAACACATGCATAATTTGGACATTTATATAAATAAATTATCTGTACATAAATCTACATCAACAAACACATGCATAAATTTTACATTTATATAAATAAATTATCTGTACATAAATCTACATCAACAAACACATGCATAATTTGGACATTTATATAAATAAATTATCTGCACATAAATCTTGATGAAAATCTGCACGCAGTTGTTTCCCAACTGAAATATATCGTGATAATAGAAGAACTAGAGGGGAACAGAGAAAACATATGAGGCGGTTGGAGAGAATGGTTTGACAGGAAGTCAGGAACAGAAAAGATAAAGAGTTATAGAAATAGAAAGTTGGGGACAGTCATGATCACACATGCCAGCAGGCACGGTAATTGATGATGATTATGATGATAAATCTGTATTATTGATTATGAAATAACACCCTCGCGAGGGGAAAAAAATGCTGAAAAGACAGCGTGTGTGATTAGGAAATGACACAAGGAAATGTTAAACAACAGCTATAGTTTTTGTGCAGTAACAATTATTGTGAAATAACAGTCGATGTAATCATAAAATAACACTCGGAGAGCTTGTGAAATAATCAATTCACCAGTGACACACACGTGCACATGAATGTCATTAACGTAAGTGTGGTTCAGTTCATTACAACACCAGGACGAAATACGACCGGAAGGCGTGTATAGAACGGTGGCAAATATGTAAAGCTATATTGAATGTGCTTCAAGACTCGGACAGTGCTTGGTAATAGCCATAGCTATCTAGTACAATAGATGTGAGATGTAGAATGACTCAGGCAAAAGCAGCTTTCCAAAACAATGATGAAGATACTATGCAATCCATTTTTGACAATAGAAACAAGAAAAAGAGCTCTTAAATGTTGTGTAGAACCAGTTTTAATATATGGATGTGAATCAAGGACAATAGGGCAACAGACAAGAAAATCACAGGAGTCTGTAGAAATGTGGTTTTACAGAAGAATACCAGGGACAGCTAAGAAGAGTAATGAAAATGTTCTGAAAGAGGCCAAAGCAAAGAGAGAGCTCATTTCCAATAGGAAGAAACAATAATTTTTTGGCCACATAATGAGAAGAGAACAGTTGGGATATAGTGTAACAACTAGGGAAATTGAGGGACGAATAGACAGAGGGAAGCAAAGAGAAAATACACCAGACAGCTTAAGATAATGGCTTGGCAGAAGGTCAACAACAGAAATGATAAATAACTGTCGAGATCGAAAACTGTGGAGAGTCATGATCACCTTCGCCCACAGGCACGGTATTTGATGATGATGATGATGATCTAGGCAATAGACCTGGAGCCCTTCTAGCGTGATGTCACCAGTCAAGGTTCACCTTTGTCTGCTATACCGGGTGTTAGAAAGAAAATGTACCCTTTATTTTATTTTTTCACTAGATGGTTGGTGTGTGTGCAGATACTTGTAAGAAGCACCGATTGTAACTGATTCATAAAAGTTGAAGTTGAAATACCAGCCGTACGCTTAACACGCAGATTTTCCAATATGGCGCCCACAAAACAACAGAAAGCATGTTGTGCTGCAGAACACGCGGGAGTATGGGAGGAAATGGACTATCGACTAGATATCTGCCGTGTCACAAAGAGGCACATATTGAATATTTGTAACATAGGATACACAACTTTGAGATATTACATTACTTTTGCTATAAAAAGGGTCCTCATACCACATCGAGGGGGGGGGGGCACAATAATTTTTTGAAAAAGGTTCATTTTTGTCCGGACACTTGTATACGGTTGACAGAATTCTATTCACAACTGCCCCTGCTTGCAAGTAAAGTAAAAGTAAAGTACCCCCCGTCACGCCAAGTGGCGTATAGGGAAATATGGTGTTAGTGACCCTATATTTTACAGACCTTCAGCACATGATTTTTGGGGTAATGTGGTCGGTATTACGCCCTTGCTGATTTACTTTCCCAGAAAAAATCCGGTACCCATTTAAGGCTGGGTGAACCCGGAGCCGTCGGTTGGGATCGAACCCTACCCCTTGTCCGTAGTAGTCCAGTTCACTAACCACTGAGCTATCGCGGCTCCCACTAATTTTTAGGGAATTAGTAAAACCCAGGTGTCCTCGCCAGGGAACGAACCCCGGCTGCTGCCGTGGTAAGCCAACCGCCTATCGATTGCGCTAACCGGACACCCCCTGCTTGCAAAGCTGAATTTAAATCGATGATGTCACTTCAGTAAGATTGCGAGCAGACATATTGCTTAAGATTGCTGTGGGTTATAGCTTAGATACTTCCGCCAGGGTTAGTGATTCAGAACTGATCAAGATCCTACTAAACAAACATGTAGTAACCCTGTAAAAAGACTAGCATCGTTCCTTTCCATACTGCCCCTAGCTAAGTGAAAAAGAAAAATGGTAAACTTTATTTTCTACATATCGTTCATTGTATGTGCATGTACATACATTTCTGGTGTAATTCGTTCACAGTATAACTTAGTGCTATCGATTTTGCTTGTTTCAGCGATGTGATGGTGGAACAAGTCGTCTTGTTCTGGTGTGAAGTCTATCACTAAAGCTCTTCACATAAGTTGTCATACAAATATCTAAACAGTCAAGCGAGTGAAAGTCACGGAGAAATACAAATCTAGCACACAAAAATATCATCATGTGCCATACCCGTTGGAGTAGGCGATCATGTCCTTCTACAATCACATAACCACCACAGTGCATCGTATCAATTCTGTAGTCAACTATTCCCCATGCCAATGCACAAAGCTATATAGTATCTTCTCTCTTTGTTGTCCGCGATTTCTCAAAAATTCTGATAATCCTATTCTGATAATCCTATTCTGACATGGACGCAGACATCACACGTTGCTGTAAACCGTCACAAAACATTATCATGTTGTGCCATTCCAGCTGGCATAGACGATCACGTCCTTCCACAACTCTCTGTCCACAGTGCATTGTGTCAATTCTGTTGTTTGCATTTACCTGCCTACGACACCACTATCTAGTATCTTTGGCCTTTGTCGTCCGCGATCTTCATTTCCCTGTGTTTTGCAAGATGTCAATAACCAAGTATTTCAGCTTTTCTCTTCTCGTCTGCCATAACCATCACGGAACACAAACAATAATCAGGACACATGAAACAAGTGCAGAGCGTCAAATACATGGACACACAAATAACATCAGACAGAAGATGCACCACAAAAATCTAAAACAGAACAACACAGGCCAAAGTAGCTTTTCATAAAATACAATAAAAAATCTTGTGCAGCAAGTCAATGTTAAGAGATGCTAGATAGGGAGTTCATCTTTGCTATACTGAGCCAAATCTGGCATGTGGAAGGGATCGTTACACACAAACAAAACAGAAAGACGAAAGGAACAATCATCACGCAAACTTAGGATAAGAGACGGTGTGGTAAATTGTTGTCTGCCCTCTCATCGTTGGTTGTAATGAGGAAAAGTATAGATCACTTTGTATATGCCAGAAGTTGCCCAGATCAAGAAGGAGATAATAAAACATAAACCTGCACCAGAATAGCAAAAGCAACAGTAACTTAATAAAAAAATTTGGAGAAAATTTAGAAATAAAAAAAATTGTAGGCATAAAAATAACGCTAAGAATATTTAAATCAAACACATAAGCCACCATAACTTATGCACGTGGAAGCGGGAAAACAAGGACATAAATAAAGAATAGACTAAATGCATTCAAAAATAAATATGTAAAGAAAATATTTGCAATGGAGTGCATTCAAGATAACAAAGCAACCTTTAGTGTAATTAATGAAATAAGATGGGCATATGTCGGCCGTGTGATAAGAAGAGAAACACAAAGCAAGCCTTCAAGTGAAAACATAAGAAAACATAAAAATGAGGCAGGATTCAAAAGTCATTGAGAAGAACACTGATAAAAGAGGTAAGGACAGCAGGAATCGGCTATCTTACTTGAGTGAAGAGCTCGACTAGAATAGTTACACTGCAAGTTATGTTGTGACGTTTTGACGGGAACGGTGATGCTGATATGTATCCCAAAAATAGTTTGCCTCTTAAATCTTTGTACATACAGTCATTGGGCCATGCTTTTCACGTTCCTTCACTACTATCATTGGACCAAGTGTTTCACGTTCCTTCACTACTATCATTGGGCCATGCTTTTCACGTTCCTTCACTACTATCATTGGACCAAGTGTTTCACGTTCCTTCACTACTATCATTGGGCCAAGTGTTTCACGTTCCTTCACTACTATCATTGGACCAAGTGTTTCACGTTCCTTCACTACTATCATTGGACCAAGTGTTTCACGTTCCTTCACTACTATCATTGGACCAAGTGTTTCACGTTCCTTCACTACTATCATTTGGCCATGTTTTTCCCGTTCCTTCACTACTATCATTGGACCAAGTGTTTCACGTTCCTTCACTACTATCATTGGACCAAGTGTTTCACGTTCCTTCACTACTATCATTGGGCCAAGTGTTTCACGTTCCTTCACTACTATCATTGGACCAAGTGTTTCACGTTCCTTCACTACTATCATTGGACCAAGTGTTTCACGTTCCTTCACTACTATCATTGGACCAAGTGTTTCACGTTCCTTCACTACTATCATTGGGCCAAGTGTTTCACGTTCCTTCACTACTATCATTGGGCCATGCTTTTCACGTTCCTTCACTACTATCATTGGACCAAGTGTTTCCCGTTCCTTCACTACTATCATTGGGCCATGCTTTTCACGTTCCTTCACTACTATCATTGGACCAAGTGTTTCACGTTCCTTCACTACTATCATTGGACCAAGTGTTTCACGTTCCTTCACTACTATCATTGGGCCAAGTGTTTCACGTTCCTTCACTACTATCATTGGGCCATGCTTTTCACGTTCCTTCACTACTATCATTGGGCCATGCTTTTCACGTTCCTTCACTACTATCATTGGGCCATGTCTTTTCACGTTACAAATATTAGACATCATGCAAAAGATACACTACAAAACATGTATCAGAGCACCCCGTGTTACTTCAATGCTGAAAGGGAAGAGAAAGAAGAAGTATGTATTGTCAGAACATTACAACGTGATTGTCTTTGTTGATATTTCAAGCGCCACAAGAAAATGACAAAAATTAATATTTTAAACGTAACAAAACTGATCAATTTGTTATGTTCAAGCACTCTAAAGAATCGGTCAATATTGATATTATAGGCGCTACAAGAAAGAATCAATATTGATATTATAGGCGCTACAAGAAAGAATCAATATTGATATTATAGGCGCTACAAGAAAGAATCAATATTGATATTATAGGCGCTACAACAAAGAATCAATATTGATATTATAGGCGCTACAAGAAAGAATCAATATTGATAATATAGGCGCTACAAGAAAGAATCAATATTGATATTATAGGCGCTACAAGAAAGAATCAATATTGATATTATAGGCGCTACAAGAAAGAATCAATATTGATATTATAGACGCTACAAGAAAGAATTAATATTGATACTCCCAGAGGAAAGTGAAAATTAAAAATATGTAAGGCTTGGTATTCCAGCCTTCATAATCAAGTATTTATTATTGATTTGTCTTTCCAGGCACTCTTACTTAGAAAAAAAATTACATAAAATTGATTTTCCAATAGTCTAAAGCAAAATGAAAATAAGAACAGCAGGTCTGCCCAGACAACAACCATTTTAAAGACATTTCTAAAGACCGTGCAAATTCGTCGGTAGCTAACTCGTCTATAACGAGAAACAAACGAGCGATGAGACTGCCATTTTTTACGTTGAACTTAATGAAGCAGAATGGCGGCTCTTGTCTTCTCTGTCTGTGAATAAATTAAAACAAGTCGGCTTAAAGTCAACCTTAAACTCAAATTATGATTTATGTTTTAGAACCGGAAGTTGGTTTGAGCTGAGTGGACTGAGTTTCTGCTTCTCACACTTTCCACTTGACCTCGACTTCCGCTTGTTCCTGTTATCTTTCATTCTTGAAAGAAAGATGAAATAACTATTCATCAGAGCACGCCATCAACTCACCTGGGCTTGTCTATTGGAGTTGCAAATAGAGACTAGACTGACGCTCACGGGTTATGTATTAACATCAGGAGGGGGATAAGACCAGAGGCGCCTTTAGCGTTAGAGAGGAACAGAAATAGACGAGTTTTGAGGACTTTGAGAACTGACAAAAGAGTAGATGTTATCAAGTGATATGAGGATGGGGTATTTAGTTGTTTAGGCTAGATTTCATTATCACATGATAAATGATATTTGGGAGAAGTGGATAATCAACGATGGTGTGGTTTGTGAGGTTTTATTTGTGAAAAGGTGGAATGAGAGAAGGGAGGAAGGGTTTCTGAGATGGGATTAGTGGAGTGAGTTTATAGAGGGAGGAGGTAAGGGAAGGTAGAAGATAGAGGGGCAGTGATATGTAAGAGGATAGAGAGAGGCAGTGGTATGTTAGAGGATCGAGAGGGGAAGTGGTATGTAAGAGGATAGAGAGGGGAAGTGGTATGTAAAAGGAGAGAGAGGGGCAGTGGTGTGTAAGAGGAGATAAAGAGGTGAAATAGTATGTAAGAGGAGAGAAAGGGGCAGTGGTATGTAAGAGGAGAGAGAGGGGCAGTGGTATGTAAGAGGAGTGAAAGGGGCAGTGGTATGTAAGAGGAGAGAAAGAGGGGAAATAGTATGTAAAAGAAGAGAGAGAGGGGCATTGGTATGTAAGAGGAGAGAGAGGGGCAGTTATTGGTAAGAGGAGAGAGAGGGGTAGTTGTATGTAAGAGAAGATACAGAGCAATATTAAGCAGAAGAGGATTTATGAGAAATAGGAATGTAATTTAGAAGGGATGACTATAGAAAGAAGAGAAGAGGTAATGGAAAGAAAATATTAGAAAAGGGAGAAAAGTAAAAGCAGAAAGGTGGGAGAGGGGAAAAGAGGAGAGGATGAGCTGAAGATGTGAAGGTTGGATTATAATCTGGAAAGAAAACAGAACAGTAAACACGAAAGGGTTGATGCTGAGGAATTGTGTGAGATGGATGTACAGAGGTAACGACAGAGGTAGAGAGAAAGTGTCAGTGAAAATGAGGAATTAGTGAAAAGAAAAATATCAGAGAGGAAAATTAGCCAGGAAAGAGGTACTTGAAATAGGAAAAATACGGTATAAAAGAAAGAATTAGGAATCTATCTATCTTTCTTTCGTTCGCCTGAAGTATTTGTATGCAATGTCGTTTCCTGCATACATTTTACTGTTTTTTTTTTGTTTTTTTTTTTGTAATTTTTGCAGTGGCCCATATAGTTTTGTCTGTAGTGTTAGATCTATGAGCCAATAGATTTTTCTGTCTACTATATTCAGTACAGTCTGGAAGTACGTGTTCAGCAGTTTGGGGCGCCTTCCACATAAACATGTAGTTGAGGTGCCGATTTTGAGATGTGCATACATGAATTAGGCAAAGGGTTAAGAGATAATAAAACCTATAAACAGATTGAATGATAGAGAAAATAAAGGAAGGACGGAACGATATGAGAAGAGAACGTGAATGAGAGTGAGCTATTAAGAACGTGAATGAGGGTGAGTAATTTAGAACGTGAATGAGAGTGAGCTATTGAGAACGTGAATGAGTGTGAGCTATTGAGAACGTGAATGAGGGTGAGCTATTGAGAACGTAAATGAGAGTGAGCTATTGAGAACGTGAATGAGGGTGAGTAATTAAGAACGTGAATGAGAGTGAGCTATTGAGAACGTGAGTGAGGGTGAGTAATTTAGAACGTGAATGAGAGTGAGCTATTGAGAATGTGAATGAGAGTGAGCTATTGAGAACGTGAATGAGAGTGAGCTATTGAGAACGTGAATGAGAGTGAGCTATTGAGAGCGTGAATGAGGGTGAGCTATTGAGAACGTGAATGAGAGTGAGCTATTGAGAACGTGAATGAGTGTGAGCTATTGAGAACGTGAATGAGGGTGAGCTATTGAGAACGTAAATGAGAGTGAGCTATTGAGAACGTGAATGAGGGTGAGTAATTAAGAACGTGAATGAGAGTGAGCTATTGAGAACGTGAGTGAGGGTGAGTAATTTAGAACGTGAATGAGAGTGAGCTATTGAGAACGTGAGTGAGGGTGAGTAATTTAGAACGTGAATGAGAGTGAGCTATTGAGAATGTGAATGAGAGTGAGCTATTGAGAACGTGAATGAGGGTGAGTAAATTTGGAACGTGAATGAGAGTGAGCTATTAAGAACGTGAATGAGAGTGAGCTATTAAGAACGTGAGTGAGAGTGAGCTATTGAGAACGTGAATGAGGGTGAGCAATTTAGAACGTGAATGAGAGTGAGCTATTTAGAACGTGAATGAGAGTGAGCTATTGAGAACGTGAATGAGGGTGAGTAATTTAGAACGTGAATGAGAGTGAGCTATTTAGAACGTGAATGAGAGTGAGCTATTGAGAACGTGAATGAGGGTGAGTAATTTAGAACGTGAATGAGAGTGAGCTATTTAGAACTTGAATGAGATGAGCTATTGAGAACGTGAATGAGAGTGAGTTATTAAGAACGTGAATGAGAGTGAGCTATTAAGAACGTGAGTGAGAGTGAGCTATTGAGAACGTGAATGAGATGGAGTAATTCAGAACGTGAATGAGATGAGCTATTGAGAATTGAATGAGATGAGCTATTGAGAACGTGAATGCGAGTGAGTAATTGAGAAAGACAACTGGTAACACCAAGACTTTACCTTAAATATAAAGCTTTCCCAAAAGCATTTCGCCCATTAGAGAGTGTAACGTATTACCGCTATCTCTCGTGGGAAGATCAATTATGATAGTGAGGCTCTCCCTTCCCTAGTGCCTTTCCCTCTATGACCAAATGTCAGGTACCATTTTTTGCCAGCTTAAAGGCTGGGCAATGACAAACGGGAAGATGATTTATTGGACATGACAGCATGTGCAGATCGTTACTTTATTACAAAACATCAGTTGATGTCTCATTTGATCTCAGCTTGGGATAATCAAGTTAAAAAAGCCTGGATACAACAATGGGAAATGTTGAATGCTGGAGATATTGATCTGAAGATCAGCAGTATCACAATGTTCTCCCAGATAAGACCTTAGATGTTCTCTCAGGGTTCAGTGAACAGAATATAATCTAAACTTCATAAAAGAATATCCGGATCAATAAAGATTCAATCTATAGGGATTTGGAATTAAGCGTGTTACGAGTTGAAGAGGTTAATATACAGTACGGGTACTAGATGTGTTTAATAAGGTAGCAACAAGAGTTATGGCGTAGCAGTGATAAATAACAGACTAACTGACATACAGTCTGACATGCAGACTGACATATAGACGAAGAGACAGGGGAATCAGAGAAATAGACGAGACAGAGAGGCATGAGACAGAGAGGCATGAGACAGAGGCATGAGACAGAAAAGCATGAGATAGAGAGGCATGAGTCAGAGAGGCATGAGACAGAGAGACATGATACAGAGTGGCATGAGCGAGAGAGGCATGAGACAGGCAGATGAAACAAATAGGCATGACAAATAGACGAGTCAGACAAAAACTACAGGCAAGCAAGACAGACTGACATACAGATGAAAAGACAGGGTAATCGGAGAAATAGACGAGACAGGGATGCACGAGACAGAAGCATGAGACAGACAGACGAAACAAACAGACGAGAAAGACAAATAAGACAGGCAAGTAAGACAGGCAAGCAAGACATACTGACATACAGACGAAAAGGTAGGGGAATCAGAGAAATAGACGAGACAGAGATGCACGAGACAGAAGCATGAGACAGGCAGACGAAACAAACAGACCAGAAAGACAAAATAGACAGGCAAGTGAGACAGGCAATCACGACAAATAGGCAGACATGTAGGCAGACTGGCGCGCACACTTAAGTCAGTTATATGTTTTCTATCAAGGACACTTTCTGTGGCTTTGTACATAGTGTGATATTGTATTGTTTTGTTATGTCTTAAATTCCCTCAATCCATCCTCTTCTTGGTCTACCTCTATATCTTGGTCGTTCCATTTTGTTGTTAAAAGCTCTTGAAACTGGTGCTGATGGATTCCTACACATTAAATGTTCAAACCACTTTAATATTCTCTATGGTTTTGATAACTGGTGGAATTCCAATGGTGTTTCTGATTTCATTGTTCTTTACATGATCTCTTCATGTTTTGTTCCCAGCTTTTCTGAGGCATCCCATCTCACATGTTGTCAGTTTTCTCTCTTGATAAGTTTCCATGTTTGACATTGATAGCAAAGAGTTGGAATAAAGATAGAGTGTATCAAATTCTTCTTTGTTTACATTGAGATAGCAGAATGCTTTAAAATTGGCGACATTTGGTCTGTAACTTTGCTAGCACTTTGAATTCTTGCTTCAATCTCTCTGTTACGTCTTCCATCCTCTGTAACTTTGCTAGCACTTTGAATTCTTGCTTCAATCTCTCTGTTACGTCTTCCATCCTCTGTAACTTTGCTAGCATTTTGAATTCTTGCTTCAATCTCTCTGTTACGTCTTCCATCCTCTGTAACTTTGCTATCACTTTGAATTCTTGCTTCAATCTCTCTGTTACGTCTTCCATCCTCTGTAACTTTGCTATCACTTTGAATTCTTGCTTCAATCTCTCTGTTACGTCTTCCATCCTCTGTAACTTTGCTATCACTTTGAATTCTTGCTTCAATCTCTCTGTTAACGTCTTCCATCCTCTGTAACTTTGCTAGCACTTTGAATTCTTGCTTCAATCTCTCTGTTACGTCTTCCATTCTCTGTAACTTTGCTAGCACTTTGAATCCTTGCTTCAATCTCTCTGTTACGTCTTCCATTCTCTGTAACTTTGGCTAGCACACTTTGAATTCTTGCTTCAATCTCTCTGTTACGTCTTCCATCCTCTGTAACTTTGCTATCACTTTGAATTCTTGCTTCAATCTCTCTGTTAAGTCTTCGTTCCTCTGTAACTTTGCTAGCACTTTGAATTCTTGCTTCAATCTCTCTGTTACGTCTTCCATTCTCTGTAACTTTGCTAGCACTTTGAATTCTTGCTTCAATCTCTCTGTTACGTCTTTAACTTTGCTAGCACTTTGAATTCTTGCTTCAATCTCTCTGTTAACTTGTGCTAGCACTTTGAATTTTGCTTCAATCTCTCTGTTACGTCTTCCATCCTCTGTAAAACACTCTCCAAGGTATTTGAATTCTTGAACTTACTTTCATTTGTAATATATAAATATATAGGCTTTACATTTTCAGAAAAAGTAGGAAATCTGACTAGATTCTTTCAAGCTGGTAGTGGTAAATGTAATGTTCTAGAAAGGACATCAGACCTGATGATGTCGATGATATATATCATATACACACTCATAAGGATTGACATGCACATAAAGTTAGGGTTATGGAGACATACCACGACTATTTTATTTGTTTTAAAAGGCTTAACAAAAAAAAATACTTTAATTGTAAAGAGATGAACTAAATAAACATTTTTTAATGAGTGAAGATCATTTTTTTAAAATTATAATAAACAGATAAAAGTGAGCTAGCAAGAGATGGAAGGGTAACATTGAAATATTTAGCAATTATCAAGCTCTCTGGAAATAACATAAAGAAAGAGAGACAAAAATATCTTGAAGATTGCTCATTGCTGCCAAACCTCACTAAATGACAGGCCTCTTTAGCTTGGAAACTAATTAACCAAAAGCCACAATTATCTAACATGCACGGGGCTTAGTCATATAAGCGCTTGAAGCACAAAGGCACATACGTGTGTACACCCTGCCTTTTTCTTGACGTAGACATGTAAATTGCAAATAAATAAACGTAGACACAACTAGACACACACCCACATTCACGCATTCAGATGGGGAAAATAAAACGAGAGAGTTTTCTGGTTACCATTTTCTCATGCAACCACAGTGTGCTGCTTGCTACCCGAGGGGCAGTTTATTTATTTTTCTAGCTCAACTGTTTGTGTATTTTATGCTGCCAATGTCGGGGGAAATCTGGCCAGAAGAGGGAGAAATGAGTGTTACACGAAGACAGGAAGTAACTCCTGCTTTCATATTCGCGATTTTTGACTCAAATTCAACTAATTGTTCAGTTCATTGTTAGCGAGAAAGAGAGATAGGCAGAGTTAGAGATTGGATGGTAATAGCAAAGAATGCACAGGCCTCGACTCTGCGTGTGGAAAGAAAAAAAACATAGGACATTAGCTTCATGCAGACTATGTTACTTGCAAAAGTAGGGATGGATAATATATAACAAGAAAAAAAAATTTAAGAGCCCCGTCACGCCATGTGGCGTATAGGGAATAAGGTGTTAGTGACCATAAATTTTACAGACCTTCAGCACATGATTTTGGGGTAATGTGGTCGGTATTACGTCCGTGCGCTTTACTTTCCCAGAAGAAAATCCGGTACCCATTTAAGGCTGGGTGAACCCGGAAGCCGTCGATCTCTTGTCCTTTGTAGTCCAGTTCACTAACCACTGAGCTATCGTGGCTCCCTTATGGATGATATATGATTATAGTAAATGTTGACAATAAACGGTAAAGTTTTAAAACAACTGAAAATAAAAAGAGAACTACTAAATACAATTAAGACAAGACAAATGAAATTTTTGGGGCATGTTAAAAGACACAACAGCTTACTAAAAATAATATTAGAAGGAAAAATACAAGGTAAAAGAGGCAGAGGCAGACCAAGACTAACATGGACGAGTAACATCAAAAGATGGACAAGTCAATCTATGACAGCCTGCACCATCAAAGCAAGAATCAGAGTAGAATGGCGATCCATGGTAGCCAACCTTCGTTGCAGAGAAGGCACACGATGATGATGATGATGATGAAATGTTGACAATTGTGAATAAATGCAAAATGAAATGGTTTGGTCTCGATCGTCTCACCTAGTAAAAACCATTCCGCAAGGAAATATGAAAGGTATAAGAAGGAAAGGTAGACAGATAAAGAGAGGGACGGGTAACATGAAAAAGTCCTAAAGAATGACTGAAGATAGAGGGAAATAGAATATATTGATTAAGTCTATCAGCAGTGCCCCAACACACTTAGAAGCAGAATAAGTAGAAGAAAATGAAGAAACATGAAACGATCAATTCATCTAAACGTGTGATGTGATTGTAAGGGAACCATGGAGCTAAAGGGCGAGAATCACTTATAGACAAAGAGGGAGGTAACTCCTGCTTCAAAGTCGCCTTTTTTGACAGTCAAAACTGAGCCTTTCTTTGTTTGATTGATTGTGGAGCTCACTCGTTTTCACTTTAAATATTCTGGGTTGTTTTATGTAACGATCTTCATATCTTTCACTACGTTAGAAAATACAATAGAAAAAAATGGGGACAGAGGCGATGTAGCGTGCAGGTTACGACCATCGCTTATGACTCACATATTACCCGGATCGACCCTCAGTGAGACGATCAAACATTCCCACCCCCGCTCCTCACCCACCAACCTCTGGTGATCTCTAATTTTGGCGTATATGTAGTGGGTTGGGAGTAGAGGAATCGAATGCCTAGTACTAGCAGAGTCGGAGCACATCTTTATTGACGAACATTTTCACATCTAACCAGCAAGAGTTACTGATGGTCACTTCAGCTGTATGTTATTTTAAAACAAAATTATTTAATTAAGTAGAAAGGAACAGTCCATTGGGTTAGCTACAACACGACAAAGTCGTAATATACAAGTTGTCGCAAATACTTACGTCTGTTAAATCGATATTATATTTATCAAATTATCTTACATGATGTGTTCTTATATTTTATTAATCATAAACAGTTTTAAACAGAAATAGGTGACTTGTCTAGTTCCTTACCTTTACGCTACTCATATTTTACTTTAACGCGCTCTGCACCGATCCGGCCGAGAAAGCCCTGCATGTCGAAAATGCTGAGGAGAATGTGTTGGGTGCTCTTCAGTCTCAAGACCTGTTGGTGAACGCGATGTCACAATACCCAGCCCTAGTCTGCAGTCTTTAGTAACCTGATACCTACAGTCAAAGCCCTTTAGACCCCCATCTGTAGCATAGACCACAGACATGGTTACTCCACCCATCCCCCCCCCCATATTCGTTAACATTTCCTACTTCTTTCCAGTCCAGGCCATTGCTCTTGAGGGTTTCCAGACTTCTCTTTCTCGTGTATTCCTGGGCCATCCTTGCTATCTATTTCCCTGTGCGGTTCCTAAAACAGTGCCTGCCTTGCTACATACATACATAGCTTGCTTGCGTTCGCCCGATGACTAAAGTATTCTAGAAAACTACAGAATTACTCTTCATCATCCGCCCTTAAAAGGACGTTAAGTGGGTGTGTCTGCGTTATGTTGTGGTTTACAGTATACATAGCTTGTGTATGCTGTCTTGTTCCGATTTTGACAAACGCACGATGTATTCTCTTCTCTAATTGGCTGTATTAAAACAACCAATGGCAGGCCCGAATACAAGGGGAAAAAAACAGTAATTTCCAGGCAACGTTTCTTGGTAAAAGTCTATAATGTTGTTGACCTTGTTGTTAGGGTCATCATCACTGCACATCGAACGAATCCATAACAAAAAAGTAAAGTACCCCCGTCACGCCAAGTGGCGTATAGGGAATATGGTGTTAGTGACCGTTAATTTTACAGACCTTCGGCACATGATTCATGGGGTAATGTGGTCGGTATTACGCCCGTGCCGCTTTACTTTACCAGAAAAAAAAATCAGGTACCCATTAAAGGCTAGGTGAACCGGATGCCGTCGTTTAGGATCGAACCCTATCTCTTGTCCTTTGTAGTCCAGTTCACTAACCACTGAGCTATCGCTGCCGAATCGATACGTGCTCTGATACCCCCCTCAAGAATCTTGAGACAATCCGAGAAGAATCCTGGTCCGCGTGCACGAACTCCGCAGCGCGGCCTGTGATACACGGTGTGGGTAGGTTTGTGCTGACATTGTTGCCCGGGCAGCGAGCGGCCATATTTATGACTTACTCTCTTCGGTTTTAACAGTCAATAGTTCTTTAACGTGCGGAAGTGCACACGAGACCTCCTGTTTATTGCCGTTATCTGAGACGGGTAGACATTGAATCTCACTACCCAAGAGAACAAGAGAAGGCAACGTCGTAAAGAAACACCACAGATTCATTTTTTCCCTATTTTCCCTTTATATTTGAACTCGAGTCCTTCCGGTCCTGATGACGATGTCCTACCCCTAGACTACTCCGCCCCCTAAACAACAAAAAGTACATAATGTACACTGTCTATAGTAGGACATGTGATGAGGAGAGATAATAACCGAATAACAAAGCAAGCCCTCATGTGGGGAAACAACAGGTAAGAGGAAAAGAGGCCGACTCATATAGATACTGAGAAGAACATTGATCAGAGAGGCAAGAGTAGCAGGAATCGGCTTCCTCAATGAGATAGAGTTTCTTGCACAGAACAGAAACAAATGGCGAAATTTGACAAAAGATCTTTACAAGAATTGGAAAACTACTAGAATAAAAGTTCTCGAAATGTCAATAGATAGATAGTAGGACAAGTAACATGCAAGGGCAGGGAGTACACACAGGTTACCGTGTAATACAATGGCATTGGGTCTAAATGGTAATAAACTACTAGAGCATCTGACCATTGCGAGAACTGTAACTTCTTCTGTCTAGTTGAGAGGTTCAGTAAGCCTAAGGAGTAGGGAAGCAGTCAACACATAGTGCTGAAGTCTGACGCAGTGAATCGCCATACACAAAGCATCTTGCAGCTCAATTTGTTAATAATGAGAAATGAATTACAAGAATAATATATGCTCAACTATACGTTCTTTTTGGGTCCATTACTGTAGCACGCCATAATTATGGGGTAAAAAGGCTCAGGCTAATAATTGAACTACAGTTAAGCGATTCTGAAATGGGGTTAAAAAAACAAAAGGTGATGCACCGATTCACTCTAAAACAGCCAGCAAAAACAATGACGAGACACAATCACAATTTGTACACTGCTTTCATTGACGAGGAAATAGCATTCGATCGAGTAAACAGAAAACAAACAAACTATGAAGGATACTACAACATACAGAGTATCAACACACATAAGCCAACATATAACTAACCTAACTAAAAGTCTCTACATCAACAGCAGCTGCACAGTCAGAACAGCAACAGGTTACACGACCACTTCGAAATTAGATCAGGAGTAAGACAAGGGTGCGTACTATCTCCCCGATTGTTTATTACATACATGGGCTATATATGTAAGTTAGTCAACCCATCACAGACAGAGAAGATTAACGAGCTTCTATTTGCAGATGATCAGGGATTAATACATGGAAAAATAGAAGACCTAGAATAACACTTAAATAGACTTAACAGCACAGGCACAAAATACAAAATGGAAATCAACATCAGAAAACAGAAGTCATGTCTATAGCAAAAGAGAAACAGAGCATTAACATAACTATAGACGGCAGACAACTAAAACAAGTAGAGGAATTTAAATACCTAGGAAGTCTAGTAATAAATGACAATTCACAAACTGCAGAAATAGACTGAAGATGCAACAAAGCTTGTCAAAGCATTAGACAGCTTTGACCACTATTATCCAACAAGGAAATAACTCTAGAGGCAAATCGGGCACTCAACAACACAATCTTCATCCCAACGTTGTGCTACCAATGCCAGACCTGGACCCTAGATGCAAGAACAATAAGAAAAATAACCTTTACTAAGACGAAATGTGTTAGACGAATGACAGGAAACAGCCTGAGAGATAAGATTAGAAATGAAGAACTGAGAAAAAAAACAAAGAAATAATCCTTACAATAGAATACATAAAGAAACAATAGATAAATTGGTTTTGCCACGTGACAAGACAGAAAGATTAAAAACACAACACAACATGCCTTCAGTAAACGTTGCGAGAACACCAAACCCAAGGGCCGACCACGAAAAAGATGGATTGACAGAATATTAGAAACTCTAGAAAACATAGCATCAGAGGCCAACAGATGATCAAAAGACCGTAATATACATCTCCCCTCGACACTGAAAGGCAAATAATAGAGGAAAGAAAAGAAGAAGACAGTAATAGGAAAATTATTCTGCCTGACATATCTCCTCCTCATCTCTTCCCTTATTCCGTCTCTCTTGATCATTATTAGACAATGTGCTTGAATGAATGTCCCATATGTTATGAATAATGCATAACCCAGAAAACCTAACAAAGGTCAAAGGTTATTTCGAGAATAATATAAAATATGCATCGACATGCAGCGGACAAATTTGTTGAAAACTTTAACGAACAAATCCATAATAAACAATCAGAATATTCATGTGATAATTAGAAACGACGAGAAAATAATATCGCTTCAAAGACAATATCAGCACTCGCGACAAACAGGTCGTTTCTATAATAATAAAGCAATATTATCACACACCAATATATACATATATACATATACAATATCTTTTTTGATACCTCGTTTGTGTTTCAGTGTCAATGGAGATATAGTTTACTGTCTTTTGCTACTGTAGAGAGCCTCTCTTGCTGGTGTGGTTCATGTTTCTAAGAGTCCATCAAGCTATCTTTTTTCGCAGTTGTTGCTCAAGGCTCGTTATGTCGTATTTTGATCACTCACTCACTCACTCACTCACTCACTCACTCACTCACTCACTCACTCACTCACTCACTCACTCACTCACTCACTCACTCACTCACTCACTATCATTTACTCATTTACTCACTCACTCACTCACACACTCACCCACTCACTCACGCTCATTACTCACTCACTGTGACTCACTCACTCACTCACTCTCATTTACTCATTACTCATCACTCACTCACTCACTCACTTATTCTCATTTACTCCCTCACTCACTCAATCACCATCATTTACTCTCTCACTGTGACACACTCACTCACTTACTCACTCTCATTTACTCACTCACTCACTCACTGTGACTCACACACTCATTCACTCCCACTAATTCACTCACTAACTCACTGTGACTCACTCACTTTCACTAATTCACTTACACACAAAGTATAAATATATAATCTTCACTATTAAGTACCGTGTTACAGACGAAGGTCTGTGCACAACTTTCTATCTCTGCACTTATTTATCTACACACCCTGTCACACAGGGCATGGACAACGGGTGTTGACTGAATAACTTGTCGCCTTCCAAGGCAGGAGAAACGGGATCAAATCACAGTAGAGTCAAAACAAGTTTTTGTTTTTTTTTAGGGGTAAGGTAAGAGCACTGATCCGAACATCTCGCAGCGACTGCGGCTGGACATGCGGCCCTTATGCTTTTAATCTTTATAAACCCCTCCCCTCCTCTCGTCCCCACCTCCGTTATAACGTATAAATAGGGAAAATCCCGAAAATGCTGGGTTTCTTTTTTGGTCTTATGCGGGAAGTAGTGAAATGTGAAAGTCAGAGAGACATTATAAGGAGACAATGGATTGTGTATTTAACAAAAAATATGTAGAAGCCATGTTGATCGAATCGGGAATTTTGCAGACAATAACAGGAAGATGGGGTGCAGTTCGTTATGTTGGTGATTTTAATGCTCCCAAGGGATCTATGGATCAGTGAGAAGGCACACACACACACACATACACATACAGGCAGACGTACATAATCACACATTTATACAACACATAGCGGTTGCCAACTTAATATAGCCTTTGGACCAATGTTCGGGAAATCCCAATCGTGTGTGATTGCTGCTCACTCTATATTAGGTAATTTTGTGGGAAATCCCGATTTTTTAATTACGGGAAATTAAATGATATAATTTTGCAAAAACCAGTCTATAATTTACATATGCAAATTCAAACTTTTAAGTTTTACAATAGTGAGCCATCAGTTTAATATTCTGACGATCCCCTCTCTTCCCCAAACAACCAATTACAAGAAGTATTACATTTGTTCACATGATTAAAGCGCGATGAGTTAAACCGGATGTTACTAACCGACAGCGGAAATTATGTACATGCCCTGCCATATGTCGTAACGTGCATGAGAAAATCTGGTAATGGATGGATAGCATATTTGTTGCCCTCGTGAATTACATTTCCTGTTTAGGGTTGTGGCCTTGTATCTGCTAACAGTAAGGAGTATACGTGGTAGAAGAGAGGGAGAGAGGGAGAGAGGGAGAGAGGGGAGAGGGAGAGAGGGGAGAGGGAGAGAGGGAGAGAGGAGCAGGAATGTCAAGGAGAGAGGTGTGTTTGAGGGGTGAACGATATAATGATAATGGAAAGGTGGTAAGAGCAAAGAGGGATGAATAGGAGGGGAGAAGAAAAAAGAATATAAAGAAAATGAATGAGTGAAGTGACACATATGGAAAGTGAGAAGAGAATAAGACGTAATGAAAGGAAAAACAATGTTGTCTTCTTCTTTACCTTTTAGCTCCAGGTGGAGCATAGGTCTTCAACAAACACTTTCCAAGCCGTTCTGTTTCTTGCAATCTTTTAAGATCATTCCATGTCTTCCCCATCATCTTCATCTCTGCTTCTATCTGTCTTCTCCAAGAATTCCTTGGTCTTCCTCTTTGTCTTTTCCCTGGGGATTCCAAAAAAGGGCCTGTTGTGTAATACTCTCAGTTGGCTTCCGTAGTGTGTGTCCTATCCATCGCCATCGTCTTCGCTGTATCTCTTTATCCACTGGTATTTGACGGTACATTTCCATAATTCCACGTTAGTGACTTTGTCCTGCCATTTCCATCCCTTTATTCTGCGCAAGCATCCATTAATGAAAGTCTGTACTTTCGTGATTGTCAATTTTGTCATTCTCCATGTTTCACAGCCATATAATAGGACCGACTTAACATTTGAGTTGAAAATTTTTACTTTTGTATTTAGCCTAATTTCTTTGGATTTCCATATGTTTCCCAGTGCAACGAAAGCTCCTCTTGCTTTTGATATCCTTATTTTGGTATCAAAAAACAATGTGTGGGGAGAGATAAAGAAATAGAGAGATAGCATAGATGAAGCAGAGAAGAATATACAAAAAGGAAAGGAGAAGTGGATAAATAAAGATAGCTGGAGTGGTGATGTAGTAAAAACACAACGATGATATAGTAAAAACATGTGATAAAAATTGGGAGAAATGAAAACAAATTAGATATAGACAAAAAAACGGTATGGTTAAAGTTTCACGTAACACGAAGACAACACAACCCAGAACGACGTTTCTGCTCATATGCCTTCAGCGGGAACAAACATACACCAAAGACACAAATATATTTAAAATTAAAAGAATAATAATAAATATAATTTCGAACGATAAGAAGAAATAAAAGAAAAATTAAAAATAAAACGTCTTCCCTGTATAATCTGAAGTGCAAGAATGTTAGTGCCCTGGGGTTTGTGTGCGTGCAACAAAGTGAAAATGTGCGTACACACCAGCACGCAGTAAAACAAGTTCTGAAAACAGGTCAGTGTTTATTAGCTTCACTGCATCTTCGTAATTTATGTATTTATGTTCATATCTTTGCCTTGATCCTACTTGATACAAGTTAAAGTGATGTACAGAAGAGATACAATGAGAAGCTTTTTACAATATTACGGTGGATGCCATCCACCCAATGACCCAACAAACCACTCCATAAACATAGATGCATACGAAGGATGTGGAGAATGTGGGTGATTTGTGGATGAATGGTGAATTTGTGGTTGAATGGTGAATTTGTTGGTTAATGGTGAATTTGGGTGAATGTGAATTTGTGGCAGAATGGTGAATTTGTGTGTGAATGATTAATTTGTTGGTGAATGGTGAATTTGTGGGTGAATGAAGATAGTGAATATATAAGGAGACCAAAGGGCAGACCAGTGCTGAGATATAAGGATGTTTGCAAGGCTTCCTTGAGGAATTTTCTATAACTGAAAAGAAATGGGAAAATGTGGCTGCGGATCGTAGCACATGGAGAACAAACATAAAAAATGGTACAACAACTTTCGAGACAGTGCTGATGTTAAATGCAGAAGACAAACGGCGCAAGAGAAAGGAAACAAGGCCGTGTAACGTGGGTACACCTTGCTCGTTCTGTGGATGGATCTATCTGTCCAGGATTGGCAAATTAGCTACGAGAGAAGATGTTCATTAAACAGCACCCAGTATAAGACATTAATGCTTTATCAAACTACTGACTATCATGATTGTTTGCTACCAACTATCTGTCAAGACGCCATATATATATATATATATATATATATATATATATATATATATATATATATATATATATATACAAATATCACCATCATCATCAACAAGTGCCGTGCCTTCTGGCGTAGGTGATCATGTCTCTCCACAACTTTGGATCACGACAGTTATTTATCATGTCCGTTGTTGACCTTCTGCCAAGCCATTCAATATATATATATATATATATATATATATATATATATATATATATATATAAAGTACAAGAGAATTTGAGTAAAGTGCACAAAAGAAGAAATCACAGAAACGCCACCTGCATCCATGCAGTCAACAAACTACCAGCCAATCACAGGTCGCGTATTATTCTCTAGTAAAGGGATAAAGACATAAACATCTGTTAACAAAGCTGATGATAAGAATGAACATTAAAAAGGGGGTATGTTTCCAGCTTACGAGAGTGAGGCACAAAACGAAAGCAGGACAACGCTTCGGCTCAATTGGCCTTCAGCTTGAACATTAAACACGACACACACACAAAGTATAGTGTATGCATTATATGCATTTGTGTGTTTTGTATATTCTTTCAGCTGAAGGCCTACTGAGTAGAAACGTCGTTCTCGTCATCATCATCAAGTACCGTCTCCGCATCGAAGGTTGGCTACCATGGGGCACCATTCCGCTCTGTCTCTTGCTTTGATGGTGCAGGTTGTCATAGGTTGACTTGTCCATCTTTTAATGTTACTTGTCCATGTTAGTCTTGGTCTGCTTCTGCCTCTATTACCGTGCATTTTTCTCTTCCAATATTACTTTTAGTAGGCTGTTAAATGTCGTCCTACTTTGTTTTGTTATTCTCTGTCTTGCACCAAGAAGTGTCTTATTTAATCCAACATCTTTCACCCAGCAATTCCATCGAAAAGTCACTCTCGTCACCCATATGACGGCTATTAGTTTGCTACATTCATTTTCACCCGTTCGTCACCGAAATATTTCATGTACCTTTCACCAACAAATCACCCAAATATTTTTCTACATTTAAGCTAAAAACCATCCACTTTTTCCACTTACCGTGTACCTGCACGTCACCAAGTTACCCCATTCACCTTCCACTTTCACCCACACATCACCCAGTTATCCCATTCACCTTCCACTTTCACCCACACATCACCCGGTTATCCCGTTCACCTTCCACTTTCACCCACACATCACCCAGTTATCCCATTCACCTTCCACTTTCACCCACACATCACCCAGTTATCCCATTCACCTTCCACTTTCACCCACACATCACCCAGTTATCCCATTCACCTTCCACTTTCACCCACACATCACCCGGTTATCCCATTCACCTTCCACTTTCACCCACACATCACCCGGTTATCCCGTTCACCTTCCACTTTCACCCACACATCACCCAGTTATCCGTTCACCTTCCACTTTCACCACACATCACCCAGTTATCCCATTCACCTTCCACTTTCACCCACACATCACCCAGTTATCCCATTCACCTTCCACTTTCACCCACACATCACCCAGTTATCCCATTCACCTTCCACTTTCACCCACACATCACCCGGTTATCCCATTCACCTTCCACTTTCACCCACACATCACCCAGTTATCCCATTCACCTTCCACTTTCACCCACACATCACCCAGTTATCCCATTCACCTTACACTTTCACCCACACATCACCCAGTTATCCCGTTCATCTTACACTTTCACCCACACGTCACACATCCAAAGCATCATTTTCCACCCACAAAAATTCGAACCACACACCAGCACCCCGCCCACTTAATCCACTACCTTCCGCCACAAGTCACCCACTTATCCACATCATCCATGACACAAATCATCCACTTATTCCTCCATCTCCTACCGATACAAAAAAAAAACTATCTTTACAACACATAGTACCATTGATGGTACAAATTTATTCTCCAGTTGTGATCGCAGCCCTATGCTATAGTCATGAGAACACCTGCGTGAAAGACATCGCCAATGATGGCTAATTTTTTAGTTAGCCGAGTTGGCAGTGTTCCCTAGCGTTTAGCTTTTCGTGGCAAGGCGCTGTGCCAAGGAGTACGGGTTCGATCCTGCTTAGGACCATATATTGTTATTTTATTTTATTTTATTTTTTTGTTATTGATTATTTGTTTTTTTTTCCGAGTGCTGTAAACATACCTCTTCTTCCGAATTGATTCGCTGATTATCGCCCCTGAAGTTCCCCTCTAAAATAATATTCATTTATTATTATGTCTCCAGCACCATTGATGGTGTATGTCGAGGAGCTCACTATAGAACCAGAGGGATAAAGGCCGCTTTGTCAAAGCAGTCACCACGACGTGTGAGACTGAGGATTTTTATTTCACCCCCAATAGAAAAATCCTTTCTGTCTACCGCGGGCTTCGAACACCGTACGCCGGTTTTCAGCCAGCGGAACAGTGGATTTCGCCGCATGACCACGCGCACCTAGTCACCCGCACCCACACCGATTCATCACCCACAAAATCCTCGAACTCTTTCCCACATCTTGCCCTATAAACCCCCACTCCCTCACCAACGCAGCCGTCACACACGAAACCCCCAAAGCTCTGTGATCACGCCAGCCATTCAACACTCCACTGACTCTAACCGGAAACTCCAGCAACCGGCACTCAGCTCCGCGCATGCGCGCTGGGGGAGACAGAGAAAAGAGAACAAACCCGCAGCGGACGGCTCTATTGAAGCTATTGTTGCGGCAAAGGTAGATTAGATTTGATGAGGAATCACTTTGGTCATGGGCGGTGGTGAGCTAACATTATTCAGGTCATATTGACACCATTTATTTAAAATTAAGGCCCAGGTCAACCGTGCTTACGCCAGAGATATTAATGTTACTAGTTGGTATGCTTTTGATCTTACTTCAATCCATTCGTCTTGCATATTCTATTCTTCCATCGTGATTTCAAATTTCGTGTTTAAAAAATAAGTATTGACTCTGATATAGTGCTTGTTGTTGTATCATCATCATCGTCGAGTGCCATCTCCGCAACGAAGGTTGGCTAACACGGAGTGCCATTCTGCTCTGTCTCTTGCTTTGATGGTGCAGGTTGTCATAGGATGATTTGTCCATCTTTTGATGTTACTCGTCCATGTTAGTCTTGGTCTGCCTCTGCCTCTTTTACCTTGTAGTTTCCCCTCAAGGATTACTACTCAAGTAGGCTGTTGTGTCTTTTAACATGACCCAAGAATCGCATTTGTCTTGTTCTAATAGTGTTTAGTAGTTCTCTTTCATTTTTAGTTCTTTTAAGACTTCATCGTTTGTTTTCTTTTCCTTCCATCTAATTCTACCTTTCTTCTATATATCCACATTTCAAAGGCTTCAGTTCTCTGCTCTGTTTTCTTGTCTAATGTCCATGTTTCAGCACCATATAAGAATATTGAGAAAATGTAATATTTTGCTATTCTTAGTTTTAGCCCTGGTGTTAGTTGTTTTGATGTTAGTATGTTCTTCATGACATTAAAATTACTGTGTTGTATCATAACAGCAATAATAAAATATAAGAAGAACTCTACACTCATGGACATAAAAAGAGGAGTAAGACAAGGATGCATCCTATCACCAAGCTTCTTCAATCTATACACTGAGCGAATCTTTAAAAACATCTCAGATATGCCAGGCCTAAGCATTAATGGAAAGATAATCAATAACCTAAGATATGCTGATGATACTGTTCTACTAGCAGAAAATCCTAAAGACCTACAACAATTGCTTAATGTGATAAACATAACAAGCAAAAAGTATGGACTAGATATGAATATCAAAAAGACAAAAACTATGATCATAACAAAGAAAATTCTCAAGACCTACAATTAAATATCACAGTTGAGGGAATACATCTGGAGACAGTCCAGAGCTACAACTACCTGGGAAATACTATAACCATTGATGGAAAATGCAAAATTGAAATAAACCAAAGAATAGGTCTGGCAAAGAGTAATTTTAATGCCATGAAAAATATACTAACAACAAAACAAATATCAGCAGGGCTGAATCTAAGAATGGCAAAATGTTACATCTTCTCAATATTCCTGTATAGTGTAGAAACATGGACATTAGACAAGAAAACAGAACATAAAATTGAAGCCTTTGAAATGTGGATTTATAGAAGAATAGGTAGAACTGGGCGGAAAGAAAAGAAAACAAACGATGAAGTTTTAAAACAACTGAAAATAAAAAGAGAACTACTAAACAGAATTCAAACAAGACAAATGAAATTTTTGGGGCATTTTAAAAGACACAACAGCCTATTAAAAGTAATATTGGAAGGGAAAATGCAAGGTAAAACATGCAGAGGCAGACCAAGACTAACATGGACGAGTAACATCAAAAGATGGACAAGTCAATCTATGACAGCCGCACCATCAAAGCAAGAAACAGAGTAGAATGGCGATCCATGGTAGCCAACCTTCGTTGCGGAGAAGTCACTCAATGATGATGAAGATGTTGTATCATAATTAAAACACCCCAACGTTGTCCGTTAACGTCCTATATTCTTTTCTTATAACAAAGGAAGATCTAACATGGAGCAGAAACCTTGCAGATCCACAGAGAGTTGCTGTAGTATTTTTAACGTTTTAAATATCATTCAAATCTATGGAATTTGTTACTTTGAGATTCTGCACGAGGCATTAAATGCTGACAACTATTTGTTCTATTTCCAATAACAAAAGTTTATTTTTCTTTTCTGTTTACGCTATGTGGAAGAAACTATGTTATATTTGGTAATTTATGAGTTTAGCGACATAATTTAAAGTGATCTTCCCTAATTGTAGAGAAAAGGGAAGCAACGCGGGGGTAAAGTTCTATGTTTCATAACCAAAACCTTAAATCTAACACAAAAATAAAATAAAATGCGTTTGTCATAACACTGATGAGCATAGAGATCATTGTTAGTATGTGGAAAACACTGTCGTTTTATTGTGACGCCTACTAAAAGGAGATCACTTTAATTTGTGTCTATAAACTTGCGAATTACACTTTATTCTTCACTCTCAGAAAGGACTAGACATTCGAGCTCGTATATCTGAGGGGGAAAAAAAAGTATTGTTTAAAAAAAAAGAGAAGTAATTACAAATCCGATTGGTCACCATTAGTTTCGAAATGAGTAAATTTTAACATAAAGTCAGCATTCTAATCTAAATGCTGCAACCTTTCAGCACTATTTTGTGTTGAAATATAAGACTTTTATCAGTGGCCGGTTTTGTCCCATCAGTCCTCCTCAAACCCAGTTTACAACCACCTCATGGACACCGATATTGACCTATTATATTATCATAAATGACGTAGACAGCGACAGATGAACTTTGACCTTTAATAGCGCAATAAATTTAGTAAATTAATACTTCCACATTCATTTGCTGTGCATTAATTTTAATTTTCTGGTTTAGAAAGTTCGTGTAGACTGGCGGGCGGGTGGACAGACAGACATGCAGACAGACGTGTAGATAGATAAATAGATAAATAGATAGATAGATAGACAGACAGACAGACAGACAGACAGACAGACAGACAGACAGACAGACAGACAGACAGACAGATAGATAGATAGATAGATAGATAGATAGATAGATAGATAGATAGATAGATAGATAGATAGATAGATAGATAGATAGATAGATAGATAGATAGATAGATAGATAGATAGATAGATAGATAGATAGATAGATAGATAGATAGATAGATAGATAGATAGATAGATAGATAGATAGGATACAAATATAAAAATATATTTTAAAAGATTTTTGTCTAGGCAATAGAGAGAGAGAGAGAGAGAAAGAGAGAGAGAGGCAAGATTATTCTGTGATTGAAAGATGTTCATAAATGAAAACGCAGTGCTAACGTGGGTTTTATTATACCGCCGTTCTCCATGCTTCTGCTTCTCTCTAAGGGCATTACATTGTGAACACCCACCTTCACAGATTTCAATCGACCCGTAGCCCGAATTATACAAGCCAGGCCGATTTTTGTCCGGCTGAAAAACATGTAATAAATTGTACAAAGATCTAAGAATAGAAGTCTTATTCGAAGGCTTACCATAGAATATAGAACGCTCGTGAAGACTCACACTTGGCGGTTAGATTCAGGAAAGAAACTCATTTTTCTCTGTGAAATGCTGAACACAGGAAGCTATCCGCATGAAAAGAAGCCGCCCTCATAGGGAACATGTTTCAGAAACCCTCGATAAAAGAGCTCGTTTCATGAAGTAAATCTTAAGCCCGTGACGTGTATTGGTTTCATCATAATTTGCTTGAAAAAATATTATTTCAGTAATGATGAGCTTATTCATTTATACAACAATATTAAAATATTAATGATAAATTAATTCAACATTTGTAAGACAAATATTTTGTATAAGATTCAATATCTGATTTTTCTCATCAACAAATTTAGTTTCCTCTTGATTGTTGTTCTTTTCTTCTTCTTGTTATTTTCTTCTATTCTATTTACTTGTTCTTCTCGTTGTTGTTCTTATTTTTTGTTGTTACTTTCATCTTCTTCTTTCTTCGTTATTATTTTTGTTATTATTATTATTGCTGTTCTTCTTGTTGATGTTTCTTTTTTGTTTTTCTGCTTCTTATTTTCCTTATTATTATTGCTATTATTTTATTTGTTCTTACTTAAGAAACAAATTTGTGTTCATTACAAAGAAAATAATTCGGTTGAGTATATCAAGTATATACTTTGGTACATAAACTAATAAGAACAACGTAAAGGTGTTAGTAGTGCCTTGTCTGCCTTATTAAATAACAATGGAGATCCGTTGTGTTTCTGTTTGCTGTAGTTAAATGACGCAGAGGATTTGTAGTTGTTGTGTCAGCGCCACTCAATGTCGCTGAGGAGCAAGGCTTTTTTGTCTGTTTGTCTGTGCAACTTAATGTGGTCAGGAAACAGTCATCATCATCATCATCGTGTGCCCTCTCCGCAACGAAGGTTGGCCACCATGGATCGCCATTCTACTCTGTTTCTTGCTTTGATGGTGCAGGCTGACATAGATTGACTTGTCCATCTTTGATGTTACTCGTCCATGTTAGTCTTGGTCTGCCTCTGCCTCTTTTACCTTGTATTTTTCCTTCCAATATTACTTTAGTAGACTGTTGTGTCTTTTAACATGCCCAAAAAATTTCATTTGCCTTGTCTTAATTGTATTTAGTAGTTCTCTTTTTATTTTCAGTTGTTTTAAAACTTCATAGTTTGTTATCTTTTGTTGCCATCCAATTCTACCTATTCTTCTATAAATCCACATTTTAAAGGCTCTAATTATCTGTTCTGTTTTCTGTCTAATGTCCATGTTTCTGCACCATACAGGAATATTGAGAAGATGTAACATTTTGCCATACTTAGTTTCAGCCCTGCTTATATTTGTTCCTGCTGGAGGAAACACTAGTGCTTTTTTATTCATTTTTTCCTCTTGGGCGGAAGACCGCACATAGGGCGGATTCATAGTTTCTCCGCAATTGAACATTTGTTGCTAGTTTTTTAGTTGTTGGTTGTTTCTTAGTCCCATGGTTGAACCTTCCCTATTAATTGTCCTGCGTAGCGATTCTCCAGATCTGCCTTGATTTCTTTTACCAGATGGTTTCCACATGAGTATCTGGTGGGAAGTCTTTCTGAATTCATTCTCAGCACATGACCGATGTATTTCCAGCGCCTTATTCTTACAAAGTAGTAAAAGTAAAGAGCCCCCGTCACGCCAAATGGTGTATAGAGAATATGGTGTTAGTGACCATACTTTTTACAGACCTTCAGCACATGATTTGTTGGGTAATGTGGTCGGTAATACGCCCGTGCTGCTTTACTTTTCCGGAAAAAATCCGATAACCATTTAAGGCTGGGTGGACCCGGAAGGAGTCGATCAGGACCGAACTCGAGCTCTTGTCCTTTATAGTCCAATTCATTAACCACTGAGCTATCGGGGCTCCCTTCTTCTTCTAACAAAGCTCGACACGTATTCTAGTTCACATTCTTCTCTTATCTGTTCGTTTGAATTGTATTCGTTCCAGCTTATATTTGAGATCTTACGAAGACATTTGTTTGCAAAGACGTTTAGTTTCCTAACCTTTTTATTTATGGAACTTAAAAACAATAAAAGAAAAGACTTTGAGTAGTAAAAGTCGCAGTGTTTAAAATCGTATCTATGTGTCGAATCTTCTTCTTCTTCTACCTTTTTTAGCTCCCGGTGGAGCATAGGCCTTCAACAAACACTTTCCAAGTCGTTCTGTCTTTTGCCATTCTTTTAAGATCATTCCATGTCTTCCCCATCATCTTCATCTCTGCTTCTATCTGTCCTCTCCAAGAATTCATTGGTCTTCCTCTTTGTCTTTTCCTCTGGGGATTCCAAAAAAGGGCCTGTTGTGTGATAATCTCAGTTGGCTTCCGTAGTGTGTGTCCTATCCAGCGCCATCGTCTTCGCTGTATCTCTTTATCCACTGGTTTTTGACTGGTACATTTCCATAATTCTTTGTTAGTGATTTTGTCCTGCCATATCCATCCTTTTATTCTGCGTAAGCACCCATTAATGAAAGTCTGTAGCTTCGTGATTGTCAATTTTGTTGTTCTCCATGTTTCACAGCCATATAATAGGACCGCCTTAGTGAAATTAAAAAAATGTTTTGTTTACGCAAATAGAGGAGAGACACTACATTATTGTCGTCACCACGTGATAGAATATCTGTAGTTTAGACAATCTTATTATTGTCGCCTAGACAATCTTGTTATCGCCGACTAGACAATCTTGTTATCGTCGACACAACAAAAAGAGCTGTGGTGTTGAACTCTTGTCATTGCGCTACGTTAGAGCTGTTGTAGAGAGAGACAATCTTGTTGTCGACATCACGTGGGAGAGCCGTGGTGTTTAAACTCTTGTCAACACCACACGTTTGAGCTGTAGGGTAAAGACAATCTTGTTATCGTCGACTCGTACGAGAGCCGAGGTATTTACAATCTTTCCGAGCTGGGCCACTCAAATCAACGGCGTTGAGCCGCTTTGTTTATAATCTCGAACACCACTCAGGGAAGATGTGTTTTTCCTCTCACGCATCCTGCAGACTGACACAGCCGTGGAACCAAGACGCATAACAGCACTTGGGCTGAAAGCAGTTGTCGATTCATAGCAGACTGCTTGCGTAAGGGTCAGTGAATCATAAATAATAAAGAATGCACTATATATCCCTATGGCGCGGAGTTAGTACTGGGAGCTGCCTTGGACATTATAAAACCTATCAATTACGATAAAAGTAATAAAAGGCGATAACAAATATTTAGACTTTAGAAGTGATTGGCATCTAGGCTACCGACGTTCGGACAACCTGTGGTCGATTCCCGCTGGAAGCAGTGTGATTTGTGTTCTTGGTTGGAAAAAAATACCCTCGTGGTCAACCCACCCGGTGGCTGAAATGGGTACCATGGCAGGAAAGGTGAGGAAAGCGGCATCGCATCGTGAGTTTCGATGCTTGAAGCGACACTATCCAGAAGTCTCCGAACACTTTGGAAAGGCGATTGACTACATATGGTTAAAACTCGCGTGCTAAGACGCCGATCCAAGTCTCGTACTTTACCTTTACTGATTGGCGGAGCCGCGATAGCTCAGTGGTTAGTGAACTGGACTACAAAGGACAATAGGTAGGGTTCGATCCCAACCGACGGCTTCCGATTCACACAGCCTTTAATGGGTACCGGATTTTGTTCTGCGAAAGTAAAGCAGTACGGGCGTAATACTGACCGCATAACCCCAAAATCATGTGCCGAAGGTCTGTAAAATGTTTAGTCACTAACACCATGTTCCCTATACGCCACTTGGCGTGATGAGGTACTTTACTTACTGATTGACGTCACTGCAAGCAGGACTTTCCCATATCTGGTACATCCCAGTTTCAGCATCCATCAAAGTGCTCATTCTGTTCCATTGAACGTGTGGCGGTTTGAATGAAGGTGCGCAGTTCATGATGGACAAATTTTCTAGTTGTTGTAACGGTTGTCGCTGGCGACAATATCTCCATGCGCCGGCTCCGAACCGGAGTGAACTAAAACAAGTATTTTTGTGTAGTGAGAGTCCTTCATAAGCAAGCAAGATAATGAACCAGGTGACTTTGTGAAGTATAACTAGAACGCTGTGGTAAACTTTTGTAACGTAATCGAGACTGTTATTTCGAGTCATCACAGGAGATGTTGACGAGCATTATTGTAGTCGTTAGCGCTGCAATTTACTTGTGTTAATCTTTCACGTTTTGTCCGACACTCCCACAATATAACTATTCATTATGTTACGCTCGTTGCGTGCAATAAATCAGGTCCAGGAATAGTGGCTTAATAACACTTTTATTGCGAGGAATTAAAGTAGTGATAGGATAGGGAGTTTTACAACAGGTGGCAATCTGAGCATAAGGAGTGCTCCTATTGAGCACGTGCTTAAGCCGGCTAACTTTTTGGTATCTAAGCTGGGGAGGGTGAGGCGGGGGAGAAAAACCTACCTAGGACATACCTTCCAAGTTTGGTGGACAAGGGAAAGTTAAGTCTACTTAGAACATGACTTCTTGGTGGGCAAAGGGAAAGTTAAGTCTACTTAGAACATGACTTCTTGGTGGGCAAAGGGAAAGTTAAGTCTACTAAGAACATGACTTTCAGTCTTGGTGGGCAAAGGGAAAGTTAAGTCTACTAAGAACATGACTTTCAGTCTTGGTGGGCAAAGGGAAAGTTAAGTCTACTAAGAACATGACTTTCAGTCTTGGTGGGCAAAGGAAAGTTAAGTCTACTTAGAACATAATTTCTTGGTGGGCAAAGGGAAGTTAAGTCTACTTAGAACATGACTTCTTGGTGGGGCAAGGGAAAGTTAAGTCTACTTAGAACATGACTTCGAGTCTTGGTGGGCAAAGGGAAAGTTAAGTCTACTTAGAACATGACTTCTTGGTGGGCAAAGGGAACGTTAAGTCTTCTTAGAACATAACTTCTTGGTGGGCAAAGGAAAGTTAAGTCTACTTATAACATGACTTCTTGGTGGGCAAGGGGAAAGTTAAGTCTACTTAGAACATGACTTCCAGTCTTCTTCTTACGATGAAAACAACAGACAAGTGAGAGTTGTCCGTCGAAAGCAATAACAGCAACAGCATTAATCCTATGTAAAAATGTACTTTCCTGTATGTGGGGAGGTAACTGTCATGTCCAATTTCTGTATACAGTCCCCTGCTACATGGGGTACACGCATCATCAAGTATAGCATACGGATGTTGGTAACTCTAAACAAGGTATAATCCGTATGGAATTCTCCAATCCAGGACAAAAGAGAAACCTATCCTACCGAATGGAGAAACTGACTCAAGTTTTATCTGGTGGAGAATTCCGATATTTTTATAGCAGCAAGTGGTGGCTGTAGCGCACACTTCTACAAGGTGATAGCTTTACATAACAGGAACACAACAAAATACTGACGTTTCGGCATAAATGCCGCCTTCTTCAGAGAACGAGAACAACACAAACCTACAACAGAATGAAGATAAACTCTGCTACATCTAGAATGAGCGGGGCAGGTAAATCAAGGAGAATAACAGGAGGGGTAAGAGATAAAATGATAAAATAAAGGGAGATGTACTAAATATAGGTAGATACAAATTGATAATTTGTAAAAAAATTAGTATGGTAAAATATATTTTAAAATTAAACCGAGACGCAACAGAGGCATGATCCAAAAGCTACCAGCGAGTAGATGTCTGTGAGTCGAATGTGGATGTTGTGAGAATTTACAGGGGAGGGGAAAAAACCAGTCACGTGATTAGACGAGAAATCGGATGAATTTGGGAGGTATAGTGTGATGAGTGAAGAACGGTCAAGGATGATACGGATTTTTATAGCTCTATACAATTATAATTTCAATTAATTAAGTAATCAATTTTAATGCCATGAAAAAATATAGTAACACGAAAACAAATAATATATAATAATAGCAAAATGTTATATTTTCTCAATATTACTGTATGGTGTAGAAACATGAACATTAGACCAAAAGAAAAAAAAAACAGAACAGAAAATTGAAGCATTTGAAATGTGGATGATTTATATAAGAATAGGAAGAATTGGATAGAAAGAAAAGAAAACAAACAATGAAGTCTTAAAACAGCTAAAAATTAAAGAAGCAGTTTAGATTATTAGATTTTTATATTCTCAAGGATTATATGATATAGTATGTCACAGTAATGCACGACACATTACATAAATTTAATATTTAAAGAATATATTCATTACAAATATATATATATATATATATATATATATACAATAATATTAATGAGAGAGGCAAGAGCAGCAGGAACCTGCTCCCTTAATGAGATAGAGGATAGAGCTCCTTGCACAGAACAGAGACAAATGGCGAGATTTGATAAAATATCTTTAAAAGAATTGAAAACTGCTAGAACAAAAATTCAGATAAATGAGGGAGTATCTTGGTCTACGCACTATGGGCCAGCTACGGCTCGAAGGTCAATATATATATACATATATATATATATATATATATATATAAAACACACCAGAATTATTTATACACAGTCAGACACATGCAGATTGAAGACACAGCCAGATGGATAGAATTTGAAGACAAGGAAGACGAACGGCTGATAAAAGATTAATACACAGATAGAAACACTTATGGGTAAGTTCATAGATAGACATCATCATTATGTCGTATATCCTTTGCAGAACGTTGAATTCATCAGAGCAGTCTCAGAGAATCTTTCTCTCTCTCTCTCTCTCAGTCTCGCCAAATTTCTCACTTCTTGTATTGTCATGTTTAAGGTCTCTTTGATGTCATGAAACCACCACCTTCTTGGTCTGCCCCTGATGCGTCGTCCAGGAACCATGTCTTCCATTATTGTTTTGTCCAGCTCGCTGTATCTTTTGACGTTGCAATAGTATTTTAATTTCCTCTGTAGAATAGTGCTTATATGCCAGTTCGTTTTAACGTTTTGAGTCCTGTAATGTCTTCATTGCTTTTTTTTCATTCTGCAAGATTCTTAAGGATTTTTCTGCAAATTTTGTTTGGAATAAATCATTGTTTCCCCCTTGCTGTTTGCGAGATTATCCATGTTTCACAACCACGTAGCGCTATCTGGAAGAAACAGACCTTCAGTCATTTTAACTTTACTGCCTTGTTGGTATTGTGCTATATGTTCTTTCTGACGTTTAATTTTGTGTTGCTATTGCTAATCTTCTTTTGATTTCTTTCTGGCAGTCCCTGTTGTTAGTTACTAATGATTCAAGATATTTAAAGATTGTTAGAATTTCAAGTTCTTTACTGTTGATGATGATTTTAGGCTAGTTTTTTGGGGGTTTTGTCAAAGGACATTATCTTAGTTTTCTGTAGGTTTAGATAGAGGTTTTGCTCTTCACTGTGTTTTCTGACACAATTATCTTATTTAATCCGTTGATAAATAGACAGACAGGTAGAAATATCGACAGATTAGATGAAAGAGAACGTATCTGCTCAAAACCATAATCAGACAGACACGATTTGCCTCATTCTCTGGCAGAAATGAGAATGTTCTAACACAAACAATGAAGCCTAACAAATCTCTAAATCTCTCATTTCTGTCTATACCCCGACAAGATGTTTACACAATCCCAAATCATGCACGTTCTGCCATTGACTCTGCCAGCTACCTTAAGTGCTGAAGCTCTTCCTCCTGTTTTAAAATATATTCTGTCACTCCAGCATCAAGTCCACTTTGATTCTTCTCTCCCATTATAAATTCAGAGCATCAGTCACTCCGAAAATTAGTACGAGTATTTTAACTCGCCAGCCTCGTTGTGGAGGGTCTGATCTCGTTAAAAACACATTGCTGCAGAAACTCTGGCTATCATTAAATGGGTAGCCACTACATTATAACCGAATGCCAAAATACGATATCTTTACGTAAACGTTTAAGATTGAAAGGAAAAGCCTAGTTAATGTGATTTGATTTGTATGCTTATTTTTCGTATCCACGTGTGTAGTAATGTTATTTTGGAGAGCCACATTTCTTCCTTGTTCATTGTTATTGTAGTTAATATCTCAGCATTCAAGTGACTCCCATAGGTGCTCCGTCGGTTTGGAGTTTAACTAAGCTTTATGTGTGTGTTACACTCTTTAGTTGTTAGCCCGCACTGTTGCGGGATTCTGTAATATTTACTGCTGGGATTCCTGAATGAAAGTTTAAAAAATTTGGATTTGCAACTCGATCACCACGTGCTCATCCCCTCTTTTATTATTACGGACGGTATACCCCCCCTCCATTTTTTTTTTCTATATTACAACGGACGGTATACACCCCCCCCCCATTTTTTTCTTTATTACAATGGACGGTATACCCCCTCCCACTCCCCCTCTATTACCACGGATTGTATACCCACTTCATTACCATTGACTGTATAGCCCTCCCCTTCCCTCTATTACCACGGACCGTATACCACCTCACACTCCATCTCTATTACCACGGACCGTACATCCCCCTCTATTACCATTGACAGAATACCCCGATCCCCGTCTACTACCACATAACCATAGATGGTATTATCCCTCGAATTCACTTGATAAAGGCAAACTTCACTATCGACGGTTCAATTTTTGTCAAAAGCGTTCAGTCCAGGAGGCCACGACATACATAGTTGATGAAAACAAAGAATACTAGTTACATAGTGACATGGTTATTTAGTGACATGGTGACATAGTTACATAGTGAAATGGTGACATGGTTACATAGTGGCATGGAAACATAGTGACATGCTTACTTAGTGACATGGTTACATGGTTACATAGTGACATGATTACATAGTGATATGGTTACATAGTAACATACATAGTGACATGGTTACATAGTGACATGGCTATATAGTGACATACATAGCGACATGGTTACGTAGTGACATGGTTTTATAGTGACATGGTTATATAGTGACATACATAGTGACATGGTTACATAGTGACATGGCTATATAGTGACATACATAGCGACATGGTTACGTAGTGACATGGTTTTATAGTGACATGGTTATATAGTGACATACATAGTGACATGGTTACATAGTGACATGGCTATATAGTGACATACATAGCGACATGGTTACGTAGTGATATGGTTTCATAGTGACGTGGTTACATGGTGACATGGTTACATAGTGGCATGGTCATAGTGACATGCCTACATGGTGACATGGTTACATAGTGACATGGTTACATAGTGACATGCTTACATGCTGACATGGTTACATAGTGACATGGTTACATAGTACCATGCTTACATAGTGACATGGTTACATAGTGACATGGTTGCATAGTGACATGCTTACATAGTGACATGGTTACATAGTACCATGCTTACATAATGGCATGATTACATAGTACCATGCTTACATAGTGACATGGTTACATAGTGACATGGCTACATAGTGACATACATAGTGACATGGCTACATAGTGACATACATAGTGACATGGTTACATAGTGACATACATAGTGACATGGTTACATAGTGACATGGCTACATTGTGACACACATAGCGACACGGTTACATAGTAACATGGTTACGCAGTGGCATGGTTTCATAGTGACATGCTTACATAATGACATAGTGGCTTGATAACATAGTGACATGCTTACATAGTGACATGCTTACATAGTGACATGCTTACATAGTGACATGGTAACATAGTGACATGGTTACATAGTGATATGCTTACATAGTGACATGGTTACATGGTGACATTTTTACATAGTGACATGTAGGAAACATGGCGTAAATGTCAATACATTTTAATGAACATCCATACATTTATCTAATGTGGTCATGTATAATGCCAGGCCGCTCTATGTTCATAAAGAAATGATCCTCCACCCTCCTTTATTGGAAGCCGCGATAGTTCAGTGGTTAGTGAACTGGACTACAAAGGACAAGAGGTAGGGTTCAATCCAACTGACGGCTTCCGGTTCACCCAGCCTTAAGTGGGTACCGGATTGTTTTCTGGGAAAGTAAAGCGGCACGGGCGTAATCCCGACCCCATAACCCCAAAAATCATGTGCTGAAGGTCTGTAAAATTTATGGTCACTAACACCATATTCCCTATACGTCACTTGGCGTGGCGGGGGCTCTATACTTTTTTTTTTTTACTACCCCCCCTTTATTATTTAATATTATTTTTTTGTTGTTTTAAATACATATCTGTGTGTGTGTTGTTTATTTGTTCCTACTGAAGGCCTATTGAGCCGAAACGCCGTTCTAAATTGTATTGTCCACGTATTACGTAAGGCTTCAACTATACAGTTATTTTTCTTATTTTCTTCTATATATTTATTTTTTTTCATTTACCCTCCTTTAGAGCTTGGTTAAAACCTCAGTCTGAAGCTGTTTTCTCAGGGAAAAAAAAAGATCTGAACACTGAACCACCTGATTAACTGACAAAAGCACTAGCCACCTCAGAACAATATCATCTACAACAAACATAGATGGAACAGTTTTTTAGTTCTAGAATAGTTCGTCAGCAACCAATACATTAAAATAAATCTCAAATCAATTTAAGTTGAACACTTTGAACACAGTAAAAACAATTGCTACCGCGTACAGACACCGAACTCATTTTTATGGTAAAACCTTTTGCTGATTGGTTTATCTGTCTGTGTGTCAGTTTGAATTGAAAACCCTGTTTTCTTTAACATTGTTAACACATCAGGGAGGATATATAAATAAACCAGTATGCCACTGCCAACATCTGTCATTTAATCGTTAAGATAACATTTATCTATCTCTCTCTTAAGGGCGGAGGCAACATTCTAACTTCGTTTCTTACGGGAACAGGCAACATTCTTCAGTGTTGCAAATTATGTCAGTTTTACAGAAGAGCGAAAATAAACAACTGTCGTTGCGGTGATATGCTTTCGTCAGTTTGAAGAAGTTTTGCTAACAAGAGATTGCAAGGAAATACGGATGTTAAACATACTAAAGCGCACTTTAACATATTCAGTTTAGAAATTTTCTTAATGGAGGCAATAATAATATTGTAATGTTTAGAGAAAAACTAATGGGAAATAGACGTGTATTCATCATCATCGTGTGTCTTACCGGTTGGTGTAGACGATCATGTCCATCCACAATCTTCTATCCATTGTGCATTGTATCAGTTCTGTTGTTGACTATTTTCCGTGCCATGACACCAAGCTGTCCAGTATTTTCTCTCTTTGTCGTCCACGATCTCTCTTTCCCTGTATTTTTGCAGTTGTAACCAAATATACACACTTTCCTCTGCTCATGATGTGCCCGAAAAATGATGTTTTCTAGGAGTTCCCTTTTTGTGTTGGCCTCTTTGAGAATTTCCTCATGGCCTTTTTTATCTGCTCAGGGAACTTTCAACATTCTTCTTCGAAATCCCATCTCTGTGGCCTCTAATCGTCTTTTCATTTGTTTGTTTACGGTCCATGATTCGGTTCCATAGGTCAGTGTTGATCTCTATATAGCACCGATGCACTCTCTTTCTCACTTCTATTGACATAGACTTGTTACATATTTTTCATTTTCTGAAATGCTATTTTGGCCTGAGCTATAGATGTATGTCAATAGAAGGATTTACTTTACGATAACATTTCACCTGATGCCTGCGTAACATATTTGATACAGAATTACATTCAGCGGATCATTATTCAAATACTCATGGTAACGCTGATACACAAAGGTTGGCAAGTTACATCAGCCAGATACAAGTACAACTTATGAGGAATAAAAGAGCCTTGTCAGGAACAAATAGATGAACAAATGTAATACAGAACACCAGGGTTACCATAAACATTTTGCCTACAACCAGTTCAACAGAAAAGGTCAAGTAACAATGTCTAAACCAGGAACAGATCACAACATATTGAGGTAAGTAGAAAATGAAGTAACCCCCCCCCCCCCCCCCCCCCGGTCACGCCAAGTGGCGTATAGGGAATATGGAGTTAGTGACCATACATTTTACAGACCTTCAGCACATGATTTTGGGGTAATGTGGCCGGTATTACGTCCGTGTCGCTTTACTTTCCCAGAACAAAATCCGGTATCCATTTAAGGCTGTATGAACCCGAAGCTGTCGGTTGGGATCGAACTCTACCTCTTGTCCCTTGTAGTCCAATTCACTAACCACTGAGCTATCGCGGCTCCTAACATATTGAGGTACTACCTTTTAAATAAGGTAGGAACCTCTGATGAATGTGACTGTGGTACAGACTGCTGGATATCTACGATCATGCCCATAAATATGAGGAGCAGTAAAGGTTGTTGTGGACATCATCGGTACCGGGACAGACTGTGTCATCAGCCTAGAGCTGACGAACGCTTTCTTCAAACTTGTTGACGTCTAATGGGGAATACAGAAGTATGCGATGATAGTGCTGAAACGAGCTCACTGAATTTAAGTTCATCATCATCATCATGTGCCATACCGGTTGGCGTAAGCGATCATGTCCCACCACAATCTTCTATCCACAGTGCATCGTATAAGTTCTGTTGTTGACTGTTTTCCATGCCATGACACCAAGCTATCCAGTATTTTCTCTCTTTGTCGCCCGCGATCTCTCTTTCCTTTTATTTTGCCATTTGTAACTAAGTATTCCAACTTTCCTCTTCTCATGATGTGCCCGAAAAATGTTGATTGCTTCTTTCTGATGTTTTTTTAAGAGTTCCCTTTTTGTGTTGCCCATTAACGTCGTTGGCTGTAAATAGAAGGTTGTGATTTGTCATGATTATTCCAGGCAATTTAAGAAGGTAGTTTGCCATTCCTTTCCTTCTTGGCAGTGACTGTACTAGTCGGAGATCACAGCCATTGTCTCTATACATGAGATCCTCTGCCTGCCATCGCGGTGTGGGGACCATAACCGGCACTACTTGTCGGCTGCTCCCACAACACCATCCACCACCTGCTCCAATGGCTTCACATAACCCTGATAGAGGGGCTAAACGGGAGCTCCACCTTGCCCAGGGGTGTCCCGAAGACTAGCGGAGGAAAGGAGACGTCTTACTCCTCCTTTGGTAGGGCAGAACTCTACCCCGCTAACCAAGTTCATAGAAACTATAAAACTGTAGAGGTAAAATCTGAAACAGATGAAACTATGATGGCGGATTTACAAAGACGTGGCAATGGGAGGCATTCTTTGAGAGGACGTATGAATCGAACCTGACAAACGCTTCGATCGAAACGTCACGGGTTGTCTTGTCTCTCTATAGGTTTAGCTATTTTATGTTTATTTTTAGTGTGAGGAAAGTTGTGCCAATCCCAAATGGAAGCCAAACTACGGAAATATTGAGAATAGAACTTTGTTAGAATGTCTTTAAGCGAATTATCTCTTTGAAATGTTACAGAGCTTCATTGTAAGAATGAGGTGTTGTACGGGTGGTTGACGAAGAATGAGGTGTTGTACGGGTGGTTTCCGAAGAATGAGGTGTTGTACGGGTGGTTTCCGAAGAATGAGGTGTTGTACGGGTGGTTGACGAAGAATGAGGTGTTGTACGGGTGGTTTCCGAAGAATGAGGTGTTGTACGGGTGGTTTCCCAGAATGAGGTGTACGGGTGGTTGACGAAGAATGAGGTGTTGTACGGGAGGTTGACGAAGAATGAGGTGTTGTACGGGAGGTTGATGAAGAATGAGGTGTTGTACGGGTGGTTTACGAAGAATGAGGTGTTGTACGGGTGGTTTACGAAGAATGAGGTGTTGTACGGGTGGTTGACGAAGAATTAGGTGTTGTACGGGTGGTTTACGAAGAATGAAGACGGGGAATATGTCATTAGATTAAAAAAAAAAACAATACCTTGTTAAGGGCATCATTGAAGGATACAATATCTGGTTAAAGGTATCATTGAGAGGATACAATTTCTGTTAAAAAGTATTATTGAGAGTTTCTCCATTAGTGAAAAGAGCTTGGAAAATCAAAGAAATGATCGTTGCATTCGGATAATAATTATTTAACAAACATGACAGAACATTTGAAAATACAAAGAAGACAAAGATACAAAATAGACGACGCAAGAGAAAAATAATGAGAGAAATTGCATCATAAATTTGCCATGTTGATTCTGCTGCCAGGCCTGATGTCTTTCATGTGTTGGCTGAATCAGTTAAGCGAGACACTGTTTAACAAAAGAGGTGTCTGGCCGTTACTAGCGAAGATAATCAATAGTTTATTTCAGCTGTCTGCAAATACTAAAATTACTTATATATAAAGGATTCGTCCCCAGCCTTGACAAACGTATAAGGATGCGGTGTTAATGACCATATGTTTTTTTTCCATGGCCATAGCACATTTTTGGGTGATGTGGTCGGTATCAGAGAGTATGTGGAGACGAGAATTAAGTGGTTTGAACAATTACTGCGCATGAACCCCTTAGCACCATGGTCAAGAGCTTATAACAACAAAATGGAACAACAAGATATAAAGGTTGAGAGGGAATAATAGAACAAAGAAGTATGTGTTAGCACTCGGAAAAAATGACAGACAACCGATAACAGAAAAAAACAGAGAACAATATATGGTCCGAAGCAGGATTCGAACCCGTACTCCATGGCACCGCGCCTTAAAGGTTGACCAAGAAGAAAATGGATTGAGGGGATTTACGACATAACAAAACAATACAATATCACTCTAAAGCCACAGAAAGTGGCCTAGATAGAAAACATTTCGACTTAAGTCTGCGATACTTGCCAGCAAAAGCAGAACAGGATAAAAGAAAGAAAAAAGAAAAGTGGTCGGTATCACACTATATCACTTTTAACTTCTTAGAAAATTTCTCTTGTACCAATTTTAGAGGCTGGGTGAAGTTCGGAGCATTATCATTCAAAAATAAAACCGCCACTACTAAGAAGTGAACCTGGACCATTTTGACCTGGATGCGAGCTCACTAACCACTCAACCGCTGAGGCTAGGGCTTTCACAAAAGTTATAGTGAAAGGCCTGACGTTGTGTGGCAGCACGGAAATATATTAACCCGCCGTAAAAAGAGAATACATGACGATTACGTCTGTTGAAGACCGGCCAATGACGTAAGGATGAAAGATTTGTGATAGATAGAAGACATTACCTGTAGTATCTGCCAGTCTATCTGGTGTTATTCCCCTAGCAGTGAGTGATGGAAGATATTGATAATAGTTTTTATCAGCTTTAAACATTTCAAGACATCTTTCTCGACTCCACATATTTACGATAGAACATTTAATCCACGTGGTCGTCAAATTGTGCTCCGCGGAGCCCAGGTGCTTTTATTTTGGGAATTTGCAAAGGACAAAGACAAAGAGGAAGACTAAAATATTAGTGGAGAAGAAAGATGGAAGCAGAGATGAAGATGATGGGGAAGACAAGAGATGATCTTAAAATAATGGCAAGAAACAGAACGGGTTGGAAAGTGTTTGCTGTAACCCTATGCTCCACGGGGAGCAGAATGGTAGAAGAAGAATTCTATAATTATTCAAGCCACGCGCTTTACAATGTAAGGTGATCAGTCAACCGCAACGCTTTGGTATCGCCGTCCAAATCAATCAAAAGTTAATCATTACAGTCATGTGATCGCAGGTCATCCAAGTATCTAATCGATTTAGCAATAACTTTGTGATCTCACTATTTGACCTTTCTCTGAGGTCAGTATCCATAACATCGGTAACTTGAAGGCCACTACGTCAATCCCTTCTTTGCCCTCAAGGTCTCGAAGATGTCCATTAAACGAACCACGACATCAATTCATGAAACAAAAGGCTCGTAAATGTCCTTTACAGCAGCCGCTACATTAACTCGTGAAATATGATTCTGTCATACATTAGTGGGCACCTTGTCAGATTCGAGCATTAGTGGATTTAGCGCCGATGCTAATCAGCCTGTCAGACCCTGACCTCATGCGTCGTCGGGATAACGTTAACAGTGTCTTCTAGCCGGACTTGTCAATGGCAAGCTTTTCAGGTCCAACTCTCGCGCTCTCGTTTTGAGTACGGAACGTCCGTGTTCTGGAACACTATCATTTAAAAAAAAAAAGCTTCATATATGAATCCACGCTATAGAACATCCATTTTGAATTATAAGGCACATGTCTGTTTATGTTGCACATTGCCTTGTTTAAAAAAAAAAAAAAAAAAAAGTAAAGTACCCCCGACACGCCAAGTGCCGTATAGGGAAATATGGTGTTAGTTACCATACATTTTACACACCTTCGGCACATGATTTTTGGGGTAACATGGTCGGTATTACGCCCTTGCCGCTTTACTTTCCCAGAAAAAAATCCGGTACCCATTTAAGGCTGGGTGAAAGCGGAAGCCGTCAGTTGGGATCGAACCCTACCTCTTGTCTTTTGTAGTTCAGTTCACTAACCACTGAGCTATCGCGGCCCCCGACTAGTGGTATGATATATGGATATGTTATTCTTAGCCCATGTAGTCAAGGGAGAAAGAAAAAGTGCCACTCATATCGTGAGACGTGACTGAGGAGGTTAGGATCAGAGTCTTCGCCACTGTCACGGAGTTCGTGAATCTGAGCTGAAGCCATAATCAGTGCTTTCGTTGTGTGTGGATCAGCGAGCATGTTTCTTGTGGGGTCGTACAGGAGATCTGAACAATATGGAGTCGTGCAGTGACGATGATTTGTCGATTTCTTCATCTTCCTCCTCTTTTCCTTCCTCTCCGGCGTTCAAGTCTTTTGATCAATCGAATTTGACTCTTCGTGATCAAACTAAACTAAACTAAACTAAACTAAACTAAACTAAACTAAACTAACTAAACTAAACTAAACTAAACTAAACTAAACTATACCCTTTCTACTGAAAAGTTGAGGGAAGAGGAAAGAGAGGGAAAAACAGAGAGTATATCGGGCAGCTTTATCAAATACTCGGTAGGAAGTCAACTTCAGAAGTGATAAACAAATGTAGATGATGTTTGATGATAATAACGATGATGTATGCTGTATGTTCAAACACACGCTATCTTGAAACTAAAAGTTTGTGTATTACAGTGCTTCATATCTTCTCCCAAGTTTATTTCAGTTAACATCTCTAGCTTTCTTTATATGTCATAACTTCATTGTCTACTGTAGGCTTACATGCACTGGTCATGTTAAAATACAGGTATAAACATGTACAATTGAAAGAGACAAGTAAACGAGCGACACGAGTGGAAGAATCCCAGGTCTTCTTGCCTAGTGAGTCATCCTCTGTTCACGTTAGTTCACGTCTCTGAATTAGTCCATAACCTCACGTGGTTTCCCATTCCCTATTTCATTGTCGATATTACCGGAAGAGCCATTTCATTATTTCTCGTCTGCTTTTTATAGCATTTCGTCTCTGCTTTCTGATTAGCTTTTGTTCTATGTGCACGTCATGTGGTTTGGCTTAGGGAACTGAAACTTTAGGTCTGAGACGTTCAGCAGTATCTGGGATGATAATATCTGCTGTCTGTCTGCGTCACACCCAGCGGTAGTAGCTGGTGAAGATCTTATTCAACATCCCTGCAGTAGCTTTCTCTCTTTTTCTTTCTCTCTTTTCTTTCTCGTCTCCCCTCTCTCTCTCTTTCTTTCTTTTTTTCTCTCTTTCTGTCTCTCGTTCCCCTCTCTCTCTTTCTCTCTCTCGTTCTCTCTCTTCCTTTCTCTCTTCTCCTCGCCCCCCCTCTCTTTCTCTTTCTGTCTCGTCACCTCCTCTCTCTCTCTCTCTTCTCTCTTTCTCTCTCTTTCTCTTTTTCTCTCTCGCTCTCTTCTCTCTCTCTCTCGTTCTCTCTTCGCTCTCTCTCTTTATTTCTCTCTCCTCGTCCCCTTCTCTTTCTCTTTCTTTCTCGACCCCTCCTGTCTTCTCTCTCTATTTCTCTCTCGTTCTCTCTCCCTTTTCTCTCTCTCTCTCTCGTCCCCCTCTCTTTTCTCGACCCATCCTTCTCTGTCTTTTTCTCTCTGTCTCTCTTCCTTTCTCTTTCTCGTCCCCCCCTCTCTCTCTCTTTCTCTCTCTCCCTCACTTCCCCTTATCACCCTTGGGTGTCGAGAACGATGCAACGTTCTAATTCTTGCCCTTCTAGCAGCCTCAAACATTGTCCATTAATGTTGTTCCAGCGTCTCTTGGATGTTGACAGTCCACCTAACTCTGGGTGGACACTTTGTTCTTTTAATATGTGTTTTCGATCCTGCACCATCAAAGAGAACTACTAAACACAATTCAGACAAGACAAATGCGAATTTTGGGCCATGTTAAAAGACACAACAGCCTACTAAAAGTAATCCTGGAGGGGAAACTACAGGTAAAAGTGGCAGTGGCAGACTAGACTAACATGGACGAGTAACATCAAAGATGGACAAATCAGCCTATGACAACCGACACCATCAAAGCAAGAGACAGAGCAGAATGGCGCTCCATGGTAGCCAACCTTCGTTGCGGAGACGGCTCTCAATGATGATGATTATCATCAAAGCAAGAGACACTCAATGATAATGATGATATGTTTGGATGCTATAGAATCTCTACATTCTCTCCTGATGAGCACACGATTTCATTTGTTTTCTCTGTATGTACTTTAGGAATGATTCATTACCAACTCTATTTTTTACATCATTTCTGATTCTGTCTCCGCTGGTCACTCTACGCGCTTTTCTCAAATATCTCATCCATGGTGACTATGTGACTAATTAGACAAAGGTGACTAACTATGTGACTAACTTGACAATGGTGACTAACTATGTGACTAATTTGACAATGGTGACTAACTATGCGACTAATTTGACAATGGTGACTAACTTGACAATGGTGACTAACTATGTGACTAATTTGACAATGGTGACTAACTATGTGACTAATTTGACAATGGCGACTAACTATGTGACTAATTTGACAATGGTGACTAACCATGTGACTAATTTGACAATGGTGACTAACCATGTGACTAATTTGACAATGGTGACTAACTATGTGACTAATTTTGACAATGGTGACTAACCATGTGACTAATTTGACAATGGTGACTAACTATGTGACTAATTTGACAACGGTGACTAACCATGTGACTAATTTGACAATGGTGACTAACATGTGACTAATTTGACAATGGTGACCATTTACTTTTATGTTTATTCGAGTGCGACCATGTTTAGCACTGATAGCACAAGGTGGGAATGAATAGACTCTGCATAAGTTGTTTATATGTGAGGATAGGTACTGCCGTGTGTTGAGGTATAGGGGATAGCTGTCCAAGTATTAGGTTTAATTTGTTACATCCAATATCTATTTCCTTATTTTTCCTCTCTTAGTATCTAGAATATTATCGCCATGTAGTTATATTTGTTAATATATCGTTACATATAATTTTTGTGTTTGTTGTTCGTCCAGATGAAGGCCTACTTGGCCGAAACGTCGACTTTTGTTTCGTCCATTACCACGTAAAGCTGTTACCATACCACTCTTTTTTCTTCTTTTTTTTAGTATCGCCATCTATTTCCTTGAGGGGCCTGGATTGCCTAGTTGGGAAAACCACCGACTGGGCTACCGACATTCGCACAACCCGTGTTCCACTCAGCACGGAAGCAGTGTGAATTGTACTTGTGGTTGGAAAAAAATACCTCCACGGTAGACCTAGCCGCTGTCAGAATTGTGTAGCAGGACAGTACTCTAGGAATGTGAGGAATGCCGTCTCGTATAGTAAGTTTCGATGCTTGAAGCGACACTGTCCAGAAGTCTCTGAACACTTCTGGATAGGCGGCCGAGCACGTATGGGCGAAAACCCGTGTGCTAAGGCACCTATTCAAGTCTCGTACTTTACTATTACCTTTATATTAGGTTTGATTTATTGCATCGAATATCTACTTCTTTATCCAATTTCCCATCTTCAGAGAATGTTGTTCCCAGGTATTTGAACATATCTTTTTGTAACTTACTGTCTGTTCAAGCGAGCAGGAATCAAGAGGGTGACAACTCTATAACTGAATAAATTCCACAACGAAGACAAATGCGCTGCATGAAAAGCGCAAATATCGTAGCACATTACGACACAAGTCACATGCGTCAACGTAACACTTATTTAAGTTGAACTATAGTAGATTTGTTTTTTTGGAAGGGAGGGGCAGGAGGGGCGCAAAGGAATACGCAAAACTTAAACGTTAAACTTATATTTATAATTATCTCGGTTTGTTATGGTTTTTGACTAAAGGGGTTGGAGCCATATAAACCATAGTTACAGGTAACTATGTCAGTGGTTATATATATATATATAATTGTGTAGAGGAAGATGGGAGGAATTTGTGCTGTATAAATACAATGAATAAGTAATTTAGGTAGTGGAGGATGGGAGGAATTTGTGCTATATAGATACAATGAATAAGTAATTTAGGTAGTGGAGGATGGGAGGAATTTGTGCTATATAGATACAATGAATAAGTAATTTAGGTAGTGGAGGATGGGAGGAATTTGTGCTATATAGATACAATGAATAAGTAATTTAGGTAGTGGAGGATGGAGGAATTTGTGCTATATAGATACAAGGAATAAGTAATTTAGGTAGTGGAGGATGGGAGGAATTTGTGCTATATAGATACAAGGAATAAGTAATTTAGGTAGTGGAGGATGGGAGGAATGTGTACTATATAGATAGAAGGAATAAGTAATTTAGTAGATGAGGATAGGAGGAAAAAATTTGTTAGAGAAAGAATGGAGGGATTGTGATACAAAGGTACATCAAAGGACACGAAGAAATGATAAAGGTCACAATAGTTATGCTACCAATACAAAACACCAGGAAACGTCAGCAATGCATTTACCCAGACAGAAAATTACATAGCTACCGCTACAACGAGATATTTTATATAAAATGAAATTGCCAGTTAATTAACTCCAATTTAGTGGATCCATTTTCAGAGTGACACTCAAACACATACGCGAGAGAGAGTTAGAGAGAGAGAGAAAGAGAAAGAGAGAGAGAGCTAGCAAAAGTTTAATAACAAAAGAAGAATCATGGTTTGAAAAAAAAATAAATAAATTATAGGATATGGAGAAAAAGAGAAGGAGGGATTGGGTGGCGGGGGACTGAATAAAGAAGATAGAAAGAGCAAGCGAAATGGGAGAAATGTAAGAATATTGATTGTGAGCGTGAGGAGATTTGGAGAGATGCGAGCAAACTAATATAGAGATAATAAATAAAAGAAATTATAAAAACAGTGTTTAAGGATAACACATTTAAATGAATGAACGGAAAGAAAGATAAAAAAGAATTTTAAAAAAGAGAAGGAAAGCAGTAATAAAGTACAGAAAACGTGATTGCGCACAGTGAGGAAGAGGTGGATGAAACAAAAAGAATTAAGCGAAGAGTGGCAGAGGCGCAGCGAAAAGGGGAAAACAAAGAAAGAGAGAAATAAAAATAGAAGTTACGATATTGTAAGAAGGAAATAAATGAGGGAGTTTAAAATACATTCAAATAAAAAGAAAGAATTAAAATAATAAAGGACGGAAGAAAGGAAACAAAAAAGAAGAAAAAATGAAAGAAGGAAGAAGGAAGAAAGACAGAAAGAAAGAAAAGGAATGAAGGAAGGAAGGAAGGAAGGAAGGAAGGAAGGAGAAATAAACAGTTTAAAAGAGAGAAACGAAAAAACATAAATTATGGAAGATAAAGCAAAAAGAAACGAAAGAATGAGAGAAGCACATGAGAGAAAAAACAAACAAAATAAATTAATTGAAAAGCGAACAGAAGAAAGATAAAAGAGTGGGAAAAGTGTAACATGTAGAAATAACTAACGATGACATTAGTCACAGATAGCGAACAAGAACAAGCAGGGCCGAGTCCGACATCGTCAGCAATACGTTTACCCAGACAGAAAATTGCATAGCTACGTCACAGCTAGATAATATAGAACAAATAAAATAGGCAATCAACTAACCCCAATTTGGTAGAGCCCGAAGATTCATTTTCAGAGAGATGGATGAAGGGATGGAATAAAAGGGAGAGAGGGAGAGGGAAAGATAGGAGGAGAGATCTATTCTGGCAGCACTGTTTGTACTAACGCTAAGCTAAGCCGCAGGGTCATTACCCACGAATGAGAAACTGGTAAATCAATAGAAGCGAGATGGGGTAGTTGAGATAAACATCCGATACGGTCCGGACAGAGGGAGAGAGATACGAAATTAAAGGAAACAGTTAATAATACACCACCAACACACACATCTACAGATATCACGTATAAGGAATAAATGGTAAATCTGATAAATATAATACAAAAGAGGGGACTATCGATTTATACAAGAGCATAAAATATTAACAAATCATTGGATGCTCAAGATCAACGCAAATTCTCAATACTTATCACAGCTTCGTATGTGGTTGCTTGTGTTCGTCCGATCACTAAAGGACTACACTTCGTCATCATCCGCCCTTAAAAGGACGTTAAGTGGGCGTGTCTGAGTTGTGTTGTGGTTTGCAGTATAACTGTAATATTTACGCCTTTCGGTCCAACACATCCGACTTTAAGCTCGACAGCTTTTTATTTCAAATTCAGCGTGTAAACTTGGTGGCTATTGTCTAAAAAAAATTTAAGATATTCAGGCAGACATCGTAAGTCTAATACATTGATCTTTAAATTAGTATTTTAGAAAGTATTCTACATTTGTGACGTCACATTCAACCATAACATGACAACTAACACGTTCTACAGGATTTCTCCCAGTACACAGGCCTGATGAGACAATGTGGCCCACACCCACCTCCCTGGAAGAGAAACTCTACGGGGCAACTGAATCACTTAACAGACAGCTGCCTTCATAAGACAGTCCGGAGTCTTAGTCTGAATGACGTCATGATCGTAGCAGAAGAAGAAACTTCAACCAACTATAAACTTACTAAATCTGTAGTTGGCTGTGGACAAATAAAGTTTTCTTCTTCATAGCTAACCCTCGTTTAATGGGACTGAGTGTGTTCTGCTGTTGCAGCAAAGCAGTGACATCGGCACTTTTCGGTCTGACACATCTGTCTTCGGTACGGGTAGATTTAGTTAACAATTTTACTCGGAGCAGCGGCCATTTTAACCTATTCCTTTTTACATTTTAACAATCTATGGTTCTTTAACATGCGCAGAGTGCACACCGAACCTCCTGTTCTTCGCCGTTATCCGAGAGGGCTAGGTATCGGACATCACTACCCAGTGACCAGGAGAGGGTTAATCCATGCGGAAACCACAGATTCGAAGTAAATAATTCCCACCTGACGGGATTCAAACCCGAGAAATTCTTGTCCGAAAGCTGACACCTCACCTTAGATTCTGCAGTTCCCAATGTGAATACACGTGCCATTTCCTGGTGGGAATATATTACATTTTAAACTGCATACGAGACGTGTTATCATATTAATTGTCAGATATCATTCTTCTAAATAATTTAAAGTTGGAAATCACATACAGGTGTTATTCACCAGGTCAGGTGTGTAGGAAGGTAGAACCTTTCTTGTTCTAGCTCTTCCGGCAACCTGAATCATTGACACGTAAATGCTGTTTGCGATTTCTCTGATCTTGTCACTCCAACGTAATCTGAGTCTGCCTCGAGCTCTGTGTCTGTACAATTTCTTGGCGAACAGCAGAACAAAACAGCTAAAATGTTAGTAAATAACGACCCCGTGTAAGGATAGACATACGCCACTGTTTCATTGTCTTTGAAAAGTGGGCAGCAGGAAGACAATCTACAAGTATAGAATGTTTAGAATTTGAAAGATTATGTTTATGGTTATGGAAGGCCCCGGTATCATTGCAAACGAATTAAAATCTATAATTGCTCAACCGCCCGTGCCAGTGGAATCATCCGAATTACTAACTCATCTCCCAAACAAAGAAAGGTTGATGTAGTCCCCATCATAGCAGTCTCAGCCCACGCCAAAAGACATAAGGCGATACCGCACAGAAAGTGATATCATCGTTCATTGTAAACAATTGAAATATCGAAACATGATCAAACGGATGAAACACACATATTTGAAAGATATCAAAGTGAACAGAGTCTAAAGAATCAATTAATCAAAACCCTTACACTCCTTATTGAAGTCTATACCACGGACATAATCTCTCTGTCCATCCCTACTCTTTGACATTTGTTCTACAACTCTCCAGTGTAGACCAATGTTCTTGATGATTTGTATGCTTCCTTTCTGTCATGTATTGTTGCACCTTCCTTGCTTTCTCTATCCCCGTTGCTGAATGCCATCAGGGACGCAGGACGAAAAAAACGATTACAAACATTACTCAGAATCCACAGCCATGAAAATGCTTAATGAATATCATATCTAGGTGGGAGGTGCCAGACTTGAGTGCTACGTAGGAATCCAAAAAAAAAAAAAAAGACTTATCAACCAATGAGATTAGTCGTTACAATTGATGGATATTCTTGGTAAGAGATCTGAGCACAGACTTGCCCAAAGTGCAATGAGGATGATCTGTCCACTAAACTAAACTAAACTAAACTAAACTGAACTGAACTGAACTGAACTGAACTGAACTGAACTGAACTGAACTAAACTAAACTAAACTAAACTAAATCATCTTTCCCTGCGGGTTCCATGACAGTGTCTGACTTGCTATACTAGCACCAGGTTTCCTTTATGTGTCTTTTTAAAAAGGATATCAAATAATACTAATAATAAAAATGAACACTAAAACCGATATGCTAAAGTACAATGCACATTTACATCGACCAACAATATGTGAATGGAAGAGGGCAGTGACTGTAGTTTTAAAAATGGCTTTCTGTTGTGACATTAAATACGGCAGTTATCGTGTCGAATTCCCAGGCCATAGTTCGAGTGGGTCAAAATAATGTGTCTCCTGGCTGAGATAAGAGCGGACAGAATACGTGGTAGCTAAATCCTTCGGGGACTAGTGTTGATATATTGCAGCAGATATGTTGGAATACGGTGCAATAAGAGAGATGGAAAGATAAGAGTGCGTGGTGTGAGAGGGTAAGTAGAAGAGGAGAGATTACATAGAAAATAGGAGATAATGTGAGGCTAAGGATGAGCAAGCAGAAATGTTAACAGTGAGAGAATAGCGCTGAGTAAGCTCCCTGGTTAGGGCGTCCTTTCACGTATTCAACTATAGAGATATGAGACACCAACAGAAAGAGAAGCTCTGGTTAGGGCGTTCTTTCACGTATTCAACTATAGAGATATGAGACACCAACAGAAAGAGAAGCTCTGGTTAGGGCGTTCTTTCACGTATTCAACTATAGAGATATGAGACACCAACAGAAAGAGAAGCTCTGGTTAGGGCGTCCTTTAACGTATTCCACTATAGAGATATGAGACACCAACAGAAAGAGAAGCTCTGGTTAGGGCGTCCTTTAACGTATTCAACTATAGAGATATGAGACACCAACAGAAAGAGAAGCTCTGGTTAGGGCGTCCTTTAACGTATTCAACTATAGAGATATGAAACACAAACAGAAAGAGAAGCTCTGGTTAGGGCGTCCTTTAACGTATTCAACTATAGAGATAGAGACACCAACAGAAAGAGAAGCTCTGGTTAGGGCGTTCTTTCACGTATTCAACTATAGAGATATGAGACACAAACAGAAAGAGAAGCTCTGGTTAGGGCGTCTTTTCACGTATTCAACTATAGAGATATGAGACACCAACAGAAAGAGAAGCTCTGGTTAGGGAGTCCTTTCACGTATTCAACTATAGAGATATGAGACACCAACAGAAAGAGAAGCTCTGGTTAGGGCGTTCTTTCACGTATTCAACTATAGAGATATGAGACACCAACAGAAAGAGAAGCTCTGGTTAGGGCGTTCTTTCACGTATTCAATTATAGAGATATGAGACACCAACAGAAAGAGAAGCTCTGGTTAGGGCGTTCTTTCACGTATTCAACTATAGAGATATGAGACACCAACAGAAAGAGAAGCTCTGGTTAGGGCGTTCTTTCACGTATTCAACTATAGAGATATGAGACACCAACAGAAAGAGAAGCTCTGGTTAGGGCGTCCTTTAACGTATTCAACTATAGAGATATGAGACACAAACAGAAGAGAAGCTCTGGTTAGGGCGTCTTTTCACGTATTCAACTATAGAGATATGAGACACCAACAGAAAGAGAAGCTCTGGTTAGGGCGTCCTTTCACGTATTCAACTATAGAGATATGAGACACCAACAGAAAGAGAAGCTCTGGTTAGGGCGTTCTTTCACGTATTCAACTATAGAGATATGAGACACCAACAGAAAGAGAAGCTCTGGTTAGGGCGTTCTTTCACGTATTCAACTATAGAGATATGAGACACCAACAGAAAGAGAAGCTCTGGTTAGGGCGTTCCTTTCACGTATTCAACTATAGAGATATGAGACACCAACAGAAAGAGAAGCTCTGGTTAGGGCGTTCTTTCACGTATTCAACTATAGAGATATGAAACACCAACAGAAAGAGAAGCTCTGGTTAGGGCGTTCTTTCACGTATTCAACTATAGAGATATGAGACACCAACAGAAAGAGAGATCCGGTGTAAGCAATAAAAGAATTCATCATCATCATGTACCATGCCTACTGGCGTAGGTGATCATGTCTCTCCACAACTTGTTGTTGACCCTCTGTCAATCCATTCCCTTAAGCTATCTGATATCTTTTCTCTTTGCTTTCCTCTATCTCTTCGTCCCTCAATTTTACAATTTGTCACAATATATTCCAGCTGTTCCCTTCTCATTGTATGATAAAAAAATGATCATAGTTTCTTCATAATTTTGGAAATTGGCTCTCATTTGGCCTCTTTCAGAACTCATAGACCAGCAATAAGAGAATTCTTATGCTAATAATACAATAATTTCTAGACCAGCAATAAGAGTTGAGAAAGTTTACGCTGACAGTAAATGGGCTCATAGACAAACAACACGAGAGCTCAAATGGTATCAATAAAATATCTCACAAGCAAACAATAAGAGAACTCAGATGTTAACAATAAAATATCTCACAAACAAACAATAAGAGAACTCAAATATTAACAATAAACTATCTCACAAACAAACAATAGAGAACTCAGATGTTAGCAATAAAAATATCTCACAAACAACAATAAGAGAACTCAGATGTTAGCAATAAAATATCTCACAAACAAACAATAAGAGAACTCAGATGTTAGCAATAAACTATCTCACAAACAAACATAAGAGAACTCAGATGTTAGCAATAAACTATCTCACAAACAAACAATAAGAGAACTCAGATGTTAGCAATAAACTATCTCACAAACAAACAATAAGAGAACTCAGATGTTAGCAATAAACTATCTCACAAACAAACAATAAGAGAACTCAGATGTTAGCAATAAACTATCTCACAAACAAACAATAAGAGAACTCAGATGTTAGCAATAAACTATCTCACAAACAAACAATAAGAGAACTCAGATGTTAATATTGAGAAAACTGATAGGAAATTTCTGGTAACTGTAACCGGAACATTTAATTATGGAGAAGATATACAAACCAAGTCAGTCATTGTTCAGCATTTGACCGCCTTACCACAGCTTGTCTATGCAGGCTTAAACCAGATCTCTAAAACGAAGCGCCACTTTACTGGTCCTGTCATCATGAGGTCCCATGTCCGTTGCAGAATCATGCATTCACTACAGCTCGTCTGAAATAATCTCGGTCTCCAGTCAGATCTCCCACTTCTTCTGTTGTCATGTTGAAGGTCTTCTTGATGTCTTGAAACCACCTTCTTCTTGATGTCTTGAAACCACCTTCTTCTTGATGTCTTGAAACCACCTTCTTCTTGATGTCTTGAAACCACCTTCTTCGTGGTCAGCCCCCCTTATCCGTCGCCCAGGAAACATACCTTCCGTTATTTTTTCTTTCCAGCCGGCTGTGCTTCTTGACGTGGTCATAGTATTTTAATTTCATCTATAGAATGGTGCTTATAAGCAAGTTCTTTTTAATGTTAAATTCTTTTGTTTGTCTTCATTGCGTTTTTTTTTTTCATTATCCAGAGTGTCTAGTCCTGAATTTAACCACAGATAGTCAGAGTCATATCTTTTTTGTTCTAACAAGTAATACTACTAAAAACAATGTTTATATTCTTCTTTCACTATTTCTATTTCAACTTCTTTTTTTGCTCTCAGTTTCTTCATTTTGATCCTAGGCCAGGGATCATCAAAGGGATCGATAACTTGCACTGGCTCGCGTGTTCTAGTGGAGAACTAGAAATGATTCACAGAAACTCAATAAAATAGAAATAAAAGTGTAGCCATTCAACCGAAAACTGCTAATAAAATGCAGCGAAGGCACGGCGAAGGGGAAAAGTTAAAACATCGGCAGAAAGTGGACGTAGATATGTCACGTACTAAATTGAGATCCAGAGACTGTTATAGTAAGTGACATCTAGTTGACTCGGTAGTAACAATATGGCGGGAAAGAATTTAAAATAAGGTCACGAGATGTGCCAAAAATAGCACATTCTGCGAAGTATAGCACACTACTTCCGCTACTTTTTGTTTTTGTTTTTGAAGAGACATCTCTGACAACAGACATCTCTGACAACAGACATCTCTGACAACAGACATCTCTGACAACAGACATCTCTGACAACAGACATCTCTGACAACAGACATTTAGTGAGATGACAATACAGAGAGACAGAGAGAGAGAGAGAGAGAGATTCATTATAATCATCCCATAAACTGGTGGTGGCGAGGGGGGGGGGGTCGATGGAGCAACATTGACAGACGTCACCAACCTTCTCCATCTCTTTCTATATTTAATCTTTGGAACTCTGTCAAGTCAAGGTCACCCTATTCTTTGATGTTTTATTCCCATATCTTTCTCTGACAACCTCTTCTTCTCGCTCTTTTCACAATTTCTTGCAGAAACTTCGTTCTTTTGCCAGACCTGACGATCGGGTTACGTTGTAAACAATCATTTCACTTTGCGTTACTTTACAGCAGTCAAAAAGACAGTCATAATATTCCGATTGTTTGTTGTATCCTTTTGCTAATCTGTTCAAACGTGATAAAATCTCAGAAATGTCCGAAATATAATGATACCAATTTACATTAAAGACAAACAATTAGAGAGTGGATACTTATAATTATATAGTTATAGTTATAGTTATTTTAAAGGTAGCAGCGATAGCTCAGTGGTTAGTGAACTGGACTACAAAGGACAAGAGGTATGGTTCGATCCCAACCGACGGGTCCGGTTCACCCAGCCTTTAATTGGTACCGGAATTTTTTCTGGGAAAGTAAAGCGGCACGAGTGTAATACCGACCACATTACCCCAAAAATCATGTGCCGAAGGTCTGTAGAAGTTATGGTCACTAACACCATATTCGCTATACGCCACTTGGCGTGACAGGGGTACTTTACTTTTTTACTAGTTATTTTAAATCCCCGGTATCACTCCAAACAAATGAAAATCCATAATTGCTCAACCGCCCGTGCCAGTGGGATCATCAGACTTAACATCTCATCGAATATCCAAAACAAAGAAATACAACTGCAGTCCCCATCATATCCGCTACAGCACACGCCAAAAGTCATAAGGTCAATCTGCACCGATGGTGAACGCAGCAGAACTGTCCTTCGTCATACGATATCATCATTCATCGTAAGCAACCTGAATATAGAAACAACATCCGGATGAAAAGCACAGCTCACGGTGTGAACAGAGCACTAAACTCAGTAGCTCGGAAAGAGAGTGGATAATAAGTGATGATTCAATGATAACTAAATGTTTAGGTGACATTTCCGAAAAAAGTTACACCGTTACAGAAAGTGTAACTCCGCGGGTTACAATTGTAAGAGTTGAAAGACGAACGTTTACCAAGGGACAGAGGAAGTAGATAATTGTTGATAGTGTCCTCTCTACAATGTTAGTCACTGACTTTATTATCATTTGAGGCTGAAGGCAATGAGAAGTAGAGAAGTAGGGAGGAAGAAAATATGAGAAGAAGATATGAAGAGGGCGATATGAGGAAGGAGACATGAGGAAGAAGATGTGAGGAAGGAGACAGGAGGAAGGAGACATGAGGAAGGAGACATGAGGAAGAAGACAGGAGGAAGAAGATATGAAGAGAGTAATATGAGGAAGGAGATATGTGGAAGAAGACATGAGGAAGAAGACACGAGGAAGGAGATATAAGGAAGAAGATATGTGGAAGGAGACATGAAGAAGGAGATATGTGGAAGGAGGCATGAGGAAGGAGATGTGAGGAAGAAGACAGGATGAAGAAGATATGAAGAGGGAGATATGAGAAAGGAGGTATAAGGAAGGAGGTATAAGGAAGATGAAATGAAGAAGGAGATATGAGGAACAAGACAGGATGAAGAAGATATGAAGAGGGAGATATGAGAAAGAAGAAAAAAGAAAGGGAAAAGAAGACTTAGGACAAATCCAACCGATATAAAATATAATTAAAATAACTAAGGGATTGTAGAAGAAGAAATGAAAGAGATTATTTTCGCAATAGTAAAGATAATGAACTAACGACATGCCAAAGGACAAACTGAGAGATGAATATGTTTGTGTGAGAGATAATGATGGCCTTAGGATATTGTTTTTGAATATGTTGTTGGTTATTAATATTTTAAACTTGCAATGATACATTCCTGGGGGGAAGTAGTTCATGAATATTTGAAATTACCTGCAGAGAGTACTTACATAATGTAAACAAATAAAGTTGAATTCCGCAAAAAAATAAATAATATTGTAGTAGTTACATTTATTGATATCTTCTTCTACCTTTTAGCTCCCAGTGGAGCATAGGTCTTCAACAAACACTTTCCAAGTAATTCTGTTTTTTGCAATTCTTTTAAGATCATTCCATGTCTTCCCCGTCATCTTCATCTCTGTTTCGATCTGTCTTCTCCAAGAATTCCTTGGTCTTCCTCTTTGTCTTTTCCCCTGGGGATTCCAAAAAAGGGCCCGTTGTGTAATACTCTCAGTTGGCTTCCGTAGTGTGTGTCCTATCCATCGCCATCGTCTACGCTGTATCTCTTTATCCACTGGTATTTATTGATATATTGGGAAATAAAAAAATATAATTGTATAAACAGTTTTACAGCTTCCTAGCTTCTACAGCAGTAGTCCGTGATATAACGTATCTGTACTCATCTCCATATTTATTGACATCTAATTAAATAACGCATATATATGTATATATATACATATACAACACAATAATGCCAAAGGATCCCTTGGCTTTGGATGAATGATCGATCATAGGAGAAGAAGCAAAATATCCAAGAAAGTATTGGAAGGGAACTTAAAATGAAAACAAGGCGACTAATGAGCTTAGCTCAAACAAAGAAGGCTGGCATATTTTGGCCACATCGAACATCATAAAGGTCTTAAAGACCAAAAGAGAAGAGCTTCTGAAAAGAAGATAAAGAAAGGCCGACCTAAATTACTACATGACGATAGCGTGGACACACTAAGATCTCAGCACAGTACACAATGTCTGTAACTCCGGCGATGACCACTTTCATAATAATGTTAGGAAATTTATGTTTTGAAATTTAACCCGGACCATACATATCGTCGATGGAGGCGCGATAGTTCAGTGGTTAGTGAACTGGACTACAAAGGACAAGGAGGTTCGATCCCAACCGACGGCTTCCGGGTTCACCCAGCCTTAAATGGGTACCGGATTTTTTCTGGGAAAGTAAAGCGACACGGGCGTATTACCGACCACATTACCCCGAAAATCATGTGCCGAAGGTCTGTAAAATTTATGGTCACTATCACCATATTCCCTATACGTCACTTGGCATGACGGAGGTACTTTACTTTTTTTTTTATACATATGGTCGACCTATAAAGACATTAAGAAGAACACGTGGAGAGAGGCAATACAATCGGCATTAACTCTCTTGCTGAGGGTCCAGAGACACATGACAGAGTACAAGTTCCTATGTAAAGTGTGACAGTAACAAAGATCGTGAGATAGAGAGAGTCTAGGGTTACCCCCCCCCCCCCCCCCTATTGTCCCATCTTCGTCTTGAAAGACAATAGATATAAATTTATTTTTATTTATAATTTAATTTTATAATTTTAATATCTTGTCAAATTGTGACTGCATCGAGATTTTTTTATTCAAGTTTAACTTGTATGGTGGGTGCTTGTTCAATTCCCGGCCGGAAATACATAGGATAAACATGTCTTTCATATCGAGTATTTATCATCATCATCATCATCAGGTGCCATCTCCGCAACGAAGGATGGCTACCATGGAGCGCCATTCTTCTCTTTCTCTTGCTTTGATGGTGCAGGCTGTCATAGGCTGACTTGTACATGTTTTTATGTCGTCCTTGTAAGTCTTGGTCTGCCTCTGCCTCTTTTACCTTATATTTTCCCTTCCAAGATTACTTTTTGTAGGCTGTTGTGTCTTTTAACATGACCCAAAAATCGCATTTGTCTTGTTTGGATTGTATTTCAATCAAGTATTAGAAGAAAAATATACGTTCCACCGCACACTACGTGGTGACTGCACTAAGGTTTATTTTTTGTTCCTAAATACTCACATACACAACCTGGCAGACCCTAGAAAACAGAAAAATGCTGCTGATTTTTCTCCGCCCATAAACACCTGATATACTGCTCTTTATTGTCTGCCTCCGATATGTCTAGACATTTGATTTAACTCGCTTAGAGAGCCAGGGTGACGTAAAAAAAAAAATACACCCCGAGTTCTCAAAATATCAAGTTTTGAGAAATCCGGGTATATTTTTTGAGGTTCCCTCCGTCCTCATATCTCCCTCTTCATATCTCCTTCCTCATGTCTCCTTCCTCATATCTCCGTCCTCATATCTTCTTCCTTATACCTCCTTCCTCACATCTCCCTCTTCATATCTTCCTCATCATATCTTCTTCTCATATTTTCTTCCTTCCTCCTTCTCTTATTCACTTTGTCTTCAGCCTCCCATAATAATAAAGTCAGTGACTAACGTTGTAGAGAGGACACGTGGATTATAAGTTACTTTAGAACTGAAACAAACCCCATACCTCCAAGTTACAACGGCACATTATTATTGTCTCCTTCCTTGTAATTCTTCAACTCCTTATGACTTGTTTATCTGCTCTTACCTCAAGCGACTTCATATAAATCTTTCGTCGTTGTCCTTGTGAGAAGATAGAAAAAAGTACGGTTCCAGTACGTTATGATATCGGCAACGGACTATGAAGCCTCTGACATCGTTTGTATACGTCTGTATTATGATATCTGTGAGAAGGTTTACTAAAATATAAGATAACAGATAACCTTGTCGTGTGGGTATCTGTACATATGATCCGGACAGGTGGATCTCCTTCAGGTTGTCTTGCTGTGTGTGATGATATACACAGCAGTATTGTATAGTGCTCATGTTTTATTGAATGTCTTGAGAGCATACACACGTTTATGTTTCAGCTGTAGATAAATTGTTTTCCTTTTTGTCTGTATGTCTGTTAGTATGTCTGTCTACCGCTCGCTTGTTAGCCTTTATGTCTGTCTTGTCTCCCGTTTGCTGGCCTTCCTCCATCTCTCTATGTCGTTTACCCGCGATTCTACCTGCCCGTCTGTCGGTAGTCGGTCTGTATGTCTGTCTTGTCTCCCGTTTGCTGGCCTTCCTCCATCTCTCTATGTCGTTTACCGCGATTCTACCTGCCCGTCTGTCGGTAGTCGGTCTGTATGTCTGTCTTGTCTCCCGTTTGCTGGCCTTCCTCCATCTCTCTATGTCGTTTACCCGCGATTCTACCTGCCCGTCTGTCGGTAGTCGGTCTGTATGTCTGTCTTGTCTCCCGTTTGCTGGCCTTCCTCCATCTCTCTATGTCGTTTACCCGCGATTCTACCTGCCCGTCTGTCGGTAGTCGGTCTGTATGTCTGTCTTGTCTCCCGTTTGCTGGCCTTCCTCCATCTCTCTATGTCGTTTACCCGCGATTCTACCTGCCCGTCTGTCGGTAGTCGGTCTGTATGTCTGTCTTGTCTCCCGTTTGCTGGCCTTCCTCCATCTCTCTATGTCGTTTACCCGCGATTCTACCTGCCCGTCTGTCGGTAGTCGGTCTGTATGTCTGTCTTGTCTCCCGTTTGCTGGCCTTCCTCCATCTCTCTATGTCGTTTACCCGCGATTCTACCTGCCCGTCTGTCGGTAGTCGGTCTGTATGTCTGTCTTGTCTCCCGTTTGCTGGCCTTCCTCCATCTCTCTATGTCGTTTACCCGCGATTCTACCTGCCCGTCTGTCGGTAGTCGGTCTGTATGTCTGTCTTGTCTCCCGTTTGCTGGCCTTCCTCCATCTCTCTATGTCGTTTACCCGCGATTCTACCTGCCCGTCTGTCGGTAGTCGGTCTGTATGTCTGTCTTGTCTCCCGTTTGCTGGCCTTCCTCCATCTCTCTATGTCGTTTACCCGCGATTCTACCTGCCCGTCTGTCGGTAGTCGGTCTGTATGTCTGTCTTGTCTCCCGTTTGCTGGCCTTCCTCCATCTCTCTATGTCGTTTACCCGCGATTCTACCTGCCCGTCTGTCGGTAGTCGGTCTGTATGTCTGTCTTGTCTCCCGTTTGCTGGCCTTCCTCCATCTCTCTATGTCGTTTACCCGCGATTCTACCTGCCCGTCTGTCGGTAGTCGGTCTGTATGTCTGTCTTGTCTCCCGTTTGCTGGCCTTCCTCCATCTCTCTATGTCGTTTACCCGCGATTCTACCTGCCCGTCTGTCGGTAGTCGGTCTGTATGTCTGTCTTGTCTCCCGTTTGCTGGCCTTCCTCCATCTCTCTATGTCGTTTACCCGCGATTCTACCTGCCCGTCTGTCGGTAGTCGGTCTGTATGTCTGTCTTGTCTCCCGTTTGCTGGCCTTCCTCCATCTCTCTATGTCGTTTACCCGCGATTCTACCTGCCCGTCTGTCGGTAGTCGGTCTGTATGTCTGTCTTGTCTCCCGTTTGCTGGCCTTCCTCCATCTCTCTATGTCGTTTACCCGCGATTCTACCTGCCCGTCTGTCGGTAGTCGGTCTGTATGTCTGTCTTGTCTCCCGTTTGCTGGCCTTCCTCCATCTCTCTATGTCGTTTACCCGCGATTCTACCTGCCCGTCTGTCGGTAGTCGGTCTGTATGTCTGTCGACCGACTGTCTCCAGTGAGTCTTCTTTTCTGTCTGATTATTTATGCCGCAAAACCTATTTTTTATTCGAAAAAATGCTACCTGGTATGTCTCTGTGCTGTATATCTGCATACCAGCACAATTCATCCATCCATACACATACACAGTCCATGACTTTCTCTCCATCCACTATTTTTCCTTTAAAAAAAAAAAGTAAAGTACCCCCGTCACGCCAAGTGGCGGCGTATAGGGAATATGGTGTTAGTGACCATACATTTTACAGACCTTCGGCATGTGATTTTTGGGTATTGTGGTCGGTATTACGCCCGTGCCACTTTACTTTCCCAGAAAAAAATCCGGTACCCATTTAAGGCTGGGTGAACCCGGAGGCCGTCGGTTAGGATCGAACCCTACCCCTTGTCTTTTGTAGTCCAGTTCACTAACCACTGAGCTATCGCGGCTCCCAGTTTTCCATTTACTCACTGTTATCCTCAATATTTTAATGTTTCCTCATTGTCCCATCCTCTCTCTGTCTGTCCCTCATTAACTCCCTTTACCACCACCTACAGCCTCAATTCCCCAAAAATTAGATAACCTATTTCCAGATTGATATAAACGTATTGTCGAAAAAGAAACATACGAGAATGTAGAGTAAAACAAAATAGATAATCCTGAAACAAGTGCATAGATTCAAACGCCTGGGATCAATAATAAAGTCAGATGGCAGATGCACTGCAGAAGGTAGAACTAGAATAGAACAAGTAAGTTTGTTGCAGAACTTTGCATTCACCCCAGCCCGCCTGAAAAAAATCTCTGTCTCTAGCCAGATCTCCCACTTCTCTTGTTTATGTTCAAGGTCTCCTGGGTGTCTTGAAACCACCTTCTTCTTGGTCTATCCCAGATCCGTCGCCCCAGGAACCATGCCTTCCATTATTGTTCATTCCAGCCTACTGTGTCTCTTTCTGTAGCCATAGTATTTTAATTTCCTATATGGAATGCTGTTTATAATCCTTTCTTAATGTTTAAGTCTTTTAATATGTCATCATTTCTCATTTTTTAAATGGTAGAAAACGGTCCCTAAAATGCTACATTGAACCTGTTCTACTGCGTGGAAGCGAATCATGGACAATAAACGAGACAACACAGAGACAATGATAAGCAGGTTAGATGTTATTTATCAGAAGACTGCTATGAATTCCATGGATAGCAAAAATTACAAATGAAGAACGTTTAAAAAGAGCAGAGAAACCAGAAACATCATCACAATCATAAGTAGAAGACAATCTGCATGGGCAAGTGCTGCAAAAAGAAGGCATTCAGAATAATTTAACAATAGGCAGAATGAATGTAAAGAAGGACAGAGGAAAACTAAGAGAAAACATATTGAACAGCTTATACAAATGGCTTAATAAAAGATCACTAACTGAAATTAGGACATGTATGAAGAAGCGAGTGATGTGAAGAGAGATGGTCGTCTACACCAACAGGCATGGCACTTGATGATGATCTCTAAATCAACTGCTACTTCATACACACTTGTTTCTAAGGGCCGTGCTTGCATCTATCATCAGCAAGTACTGGGCCTGCTGGTGTAGGTGATCATGTCTCTCCACAACTTTCTACCTCGAGTTATTTATAATTTTTGTTGTTGACCTTCTGCCAAGCCATTCTCTTAAGCTGTCTGGTATTTTTTCTCTTTGCTTCCCTCTATCTCTTCGTTCCTCAATTTTTCCAGTTGTTACAATATATTCCATTTGTTCTCTTCTCATTACATGACCAAGATATGATGTTTCTTCCAAATATTGGAAATTAGCTCTCCTTTTGCTTTGACCTCTTTCAGAACGTTTTCATTACTCTTCTTAGCTGTCCATGGTACTCTCAACATTCTTCTGTAAAACCACATTTCTACAGACTCCAGGTGATTTTCTTGTCTGTTGTCCTATTGTCCATGATTCGCATCAATATGTTAAGACTTGTTCTACATAACATTTAAGAACTCTTTTTCTTGTTCCTATTGTCAAAAAAGGGTTGCATAGTTTCTTCCTCATTTTCTGGGAAGCTGCTTTTGCATGAGCCATTCTGCTTCTCACCTCTTTTGTACATCTTCCGTCTGAGGTTAACAAAGTTCCCAAATATTTAAATTCATTTACCTGTTTTAATATTGTTCCATTTCTCTTTATTTTGCACTGAGGTGATGTCTTTTTCTTTCTTGTTACCATTACTTCTATCTTTTTGCTATTAAGGCGGAGTCCTTCCCATGTTGCATCTATACACACACGTTTCTCTAAAACGTGCACCAGCCCCTCCGACTGTCAAAATCTAAAAATAACAATACACCAGCATATCTAATCCCCAACTTAAATTGGAGCGTCCTCACAGAAACCTGTCACCTCCGATAACCTACTACCGTGCTTACCTCCCTGCTCCACGCCGGTCCTCTGCCTTCAACTTCCTCTCTCCTGTCCTACCCATTTTTTCCCTTGATTGACGACCCTAAAAGAAGGCCCGTGTGCCCCGGCAGTTCGCTGCTCGCTCTGGTAACCTAACTCCATAATCCTTTTTTTTTCAACGGTAACACAACACTCGGACTCCACGATTAACCCTCGACTTTTAAAGGCCACGGCTAATTCCCATTTGGAATTTCTTTCTTTCTTTCTTTCTTTCTTTCTTTCTTTCTTTTTCTTTCTTTCTTTCTTTCTTTCTTTCTTTCTTTCTTTCTTTCTTTCTTTCTTTCTTTCTTTCTTTCTTTCTTTCTTTCTTTCTTTTTTTTTCTTTTTTTCTTTCTTTCTTTCCTTCCTCTCTCCCTCCCTCTCTCCCTCACTCATTCCATTTCTTTCTTTCTTTCCTTCCTCTCTCCCTCCCTCCCTCCCTTCCTCCCTCACTCCATTTCTTTGTTTCTTTTTTTGTTTCTTCCTTTCTTAACTACTTACAGCAATAAAATAAACATAAATCTTTAAATAAGAACATTTCTGTAAAATAAAATACTTAGTTTAACCCTTGGACGTCGTTCAACATTGCTCCAGATGATTTGAAAGTGTTAAGCAGAATGCTACCACAATCCATGAATGATGTCTCAACGTTTTCTCTCTATCTCTCTCTCTCTCTCTTCTTTTCACTACCACATCTCCACTTCCTCTTACACCCCTTGGCTTTAAGTTACAAGGAAGATACAGAGTACTAGTTGAAGCCCTTCTGGCAACCGCAAAAACTGCCAATTGATGTTGTCGTAGGGTGTTTCTGATGTTATGGTAGGGTGTTTCTGATGTTATGGTAGGGTGTTTCTGATGTTGTCGTAGGGTGTTTCTGATGTTGTCGTAGGGTGTTTCTGATGTTGTCGTAGGGTGTTTCTGATGTTATCGTAGGATGTTTCTGATGTTGTCGTAGGGTGTTTCTGATGTTATCGTAGGGTGTTTCTGATGTTATCGTAGGGTGTTTCTGATGTTGTCGTAGGGTATTTCTGATGTTGTCGTAGGGTGTTTCTGATGTTGTCGTAGGGTGTTTCTGATGTTGTCGTAGGGTGTTTCTGATGTTATCGTAGGATGTTTCTGATGTTGTCGTAGGGTGTTTCTGATGTTGTCGTAGGGTGTTTCTGATGTTATCGTAGGGTGTTTCTGATGTTGTCGTAGGGTGTTTCTGATGTTGTTGAAGGGTGTTTCTGATGTCATCGGCTGTTTCTGATGTTATCGTAGGGTGTGTTTGATGTAATCGTAGGGTGTTTCTCATGTTGTCGTAGGGTGTTTCTGATGTTATCGTAGGGTGTTTCTGATGTTGTCGTAGGGTATTTCTGATGTTGTCGTAGGGTGTTTCTGATGTTGTCGTAGGGTGTTTCTGATGTTGTCGTAGGGTGTTTCTGATGTTATCGTAGGATGTTTCTGATGTTGTCGTAGGGTGTTTCTGATGTTGTCGTAGGGTGTTTCTGATGTTATCGTAGGGTGTTTCTGATGTTGTTGAAGGGTGTTTCTGATGTCATCGGCTGTTTCTGATGTTATCGTAGGGTGTGTTTGATGTAATCGTAGGGTGTTTCTCATGTTGTCGTAGTGTATTCTGTTGTTGTAGTGTATTGCTTTTGGCGTCGGGTGTTTTTGATGTAGTCGAAGGGGCGTTTCTGATGTAGTCTTAGGGTGTTTCTGATATTATCGTAGGGTGTTTTTGATGTAGTCGTATGGTGTTTCTGATGTCTGTCCTTATTACTCTTGTCTACCACTGAATTTTCTTCCATCTCCTCTTTCGATATGTGCTTGGTGTGCTATAGAATACTTTGGCATTCTTTCGAGATAGACAAAAACTAGTTCGTCTCTGTTTGTAGTTTATAAACTTGATTGAATACTCGTGGTCTCCCGTGGTAACAGTCTGCGTCAAACCAGACTGGCTAACAGAAGCTAGGATCGCCGTGTTTCCTGTAGTGGTGGCTGTTACGGATATAGATGACTCAGTATTGCAGTACCTCTGGGCTGGACTAGTAGTTTCCCAGCATAGCCTGGGACAGACGAACTCCAACCTCTCCAGTAAGAGCCGGAAATGTCAAGAAGGCCATTACGACCCGCCACATCTTATGAGTCAAAGGGCAACCTGCCCGCATCAAATCGTGGCAATCCGTCAACAATAACAACAACAACATCTGGGAAAATTGAGGGACGAATAGATAGAGGGAAGCAAAGAGAAAAGATGCCAGGCAGCTTAAGAGAATGGCTTGGTAGAAAGTCAGCAACAGAAATGATAAATAACTGTCGATATCGAAAGTTGTGGAGAGACATGATCACCTACGCCAGCAGGCCCGGTACTTGATGATGATGATGATGATGTGATGATGATGATGATGATGATGACACAAATGGTCGACCTAGGGCATAGTTGACCCAATATTTGGTTTGTCTTGTCATATAATACATATATTTCTTCTTTATAGTCCACAAGCTTTATTTAAAAAGAGACCTAATGCAGAAGTTACAGAAATTGAGATAATTAGAGAGCATTGGTAGTGTAGTGGTAGCGCTCTAGCTTGCCGATGAAGTGAACATTGATTCCATCGCAGCCTGACACTACGTAGTCATCTCAACTGAAAATTCACTGAGTTGGGAAGGGTAATTAACAGTGCGGAAGAAGGACTGACCTCCTCGCCATCAAATAATGTAAGATCCTAACACGGTGGATTTTAACAAGTCACTGCACTATGGAACACCTTTTATTGTTCATCATTATCATCAAGTACCATGCCTGCTGGCGTAGGTGGCCATGTCTCTTCACAACTTTCGATCTCGAGTTATTTATAATTTCTGTTCTTGACCTTCTGCCAAGCCATTCTCCTAAGCTGTCTACCTTTTGTTCCCTCTATCTCTTCGTTCCTCAATTTTCCCAGTTGTTACAATATATTCCAGCTGTTCCCTTCTCATTGGATGGCCCAACAATGATGATTGTTTCTTCCCAAAATTGGAAATTAGCCCTCTTTTTGCTTTGGCCTCTTTCAGAACGTTTTCATTACTCTTCTTAGCTGCCCATGGTATTCTCAACATTCTTCTGTAAAACCACATTTCTACAGACTCCAGTGATTTTCTTGTCTGTTGTCCAATTTACTTTTAATGACCTCGACTTTTATTCTTTTGTCTTACTGACTTTAAATGACTTTAACTGTTGCCCTATTGTCTTACTGACTTTTAATGACTTTAACTGTTGCCCTATTGTCTTATTGACTTATAATGATTTTAACTGTTGCCCTATTGTCTTATTGACTTATAATGATTTTAACTGTTGCCTTATTGTCTTACTGACTTTAAATGACTTTAACTGTTGCCCTATTGTCTTATTGACTTTTAATTACTTTAACTGTTGCCTTATTGTCTTACTGACTTTAAATGACTTTAACTGTTGTCCTATTGTCCTATATACTTTTATTGTTGCTAAAAGAAAGTGAATATTCCAGAAAAGAAAGAGAATTAGCTGAAGGCACCCCCGCCCCCCCCCCCCCCCAAAAAAAAAAGATAAATATAAAAACAATAAAATAAAAAGAAATTATTTAGAAACAAAATTAAATATCGAATAGTAAAAGCACCCAATCTTTTCGTGCGAATAGAATATACCATACATATCGCGCAAGCGTGACGCACATATTCTGACTCTGAACAATATGTCTTCAACCTCCGGGAGTAAACGCCAAAGCGTCAAAATGCTGTTTATATGCCAATCGCGGCACAGCCCCAAAATGAGCGGTGCGCTGCGTATGCTGGGGAGCCCTCATTGCTCATCAATCTCACTCGCCAGCGGTTTCAAATCCCGACCCTCGACTCACGCTCGTGCTCATCCCCGAGTAGAACTCGAGTATGGGGGATTTGCTTAAAGATGGAGACATTCGTTTAACTAAATATACGTCTTTGTCTTAGCTTTAAGGTTGTGGAGGCTGTGGAGTCGACGGGAATTATTGGTGGAGTAGGAGGAAATATTTGAGTGGATGTTGAAAATGGAGTAGGGGAACATATCGAATTGATTATGATATATTTATCAGTGGAGTGATATGGAAAGTTGGGAGAATTCGTATACAAATTTAGATCACGGAATGTTTAGTGGTTCCTGTGAGTGGAATAAGAGGAAGAATTGATTCAATCATGAACTGATTATGGAGAAATAAGGGGATATAAATGTGAGTGGATTTTGAAAAATAGGTGTAGGAGGATATATTAGAGTGGGTTTTGAAAAAAATGTGTAGGAGGATATATTAGATTGGGTTTTGAAAAAAAAATGTGTCGGAGGATATATTAGAGTGGGTTTTGAGAAAATGTGTAGGAGGATATATTAGAGTGGATTTTGAAAAAAATGTGTAGGAGGATATATTAGAGTGGGTTTTGAAAAATAGGTGTAGGAGGAAATATTTGAGTGGGTTTTGAGAAAATGTGTAGGAGGATATATTAGATTGGGTTTTGAAAAAAAAATGTGTCGGAGGATATATTAGAGTGGGTTTTGAGAAAATGTGTAGGAGGATATATTAGAGTGGATTTTGAAAAAAATGTGTAGGAGGATATATTAGAGTGGATTTTGAAAAATAGGTGTAGGAGGAAATATTTGAGTGGGTTTTGAGAAAATGTGTAGGAGGATATATTAGATTGGGTTTTGAAAAAAAAATGTGTCGGAGGATATATTAGAGTGGGTTTTGAAAAAATGTGTAGGAGGATATATTAGAGTGGATTTTGAAAAAAATGTGTAGGATATATTAGAGTGGGTTTTGAAAAAATGTGTAGGAGGATATATTAGAGTGGGTTTTGAAAAAATGTGTAGGAGGATATATTAGAGTGGGTTTTGAAAAAAATGTGTAGGAGGATATATTAGAGTGGGTTTTGAAAAAAATGTGTAGGAGGATATATTAGAGTGGGTTTTGAAAAAAATGTGTAAGAGGATATATTAGAGTGGGTTTTGAAAAAATGTGTAAGAGGATATATTAGAGTGGGTTTTGAAAAAATGTGTAAGAGGATATATTAGAGTGGGTTTTGAAAATAGGTGTGGGAGGAAACTTTAGAGTGGGTTTTGAAATTAGTGTAGGAAGGAATATTTGAGTGGATTTTGAAAATTGTGTCATCATAATCATCGAGTGCCGTCTCCGCAACCAAGGTTGGCTACCATGGAGCGCCATTCTGCTCTGTCTCTTGCTTTGATGGCACAGGTTGTCGTAGGCTGATTTGTCCATCTTTTGATGTTACTCGTCCATGTTAGTCTTGGTCTGCCTCTGCCTCTTTTACCTTGTATTTTCCCCTCCAGGATTACTTTTAGTAGGCTGTTGTGTCTTTTAACATGGCCCAAAAATCGCATTTGTCTTGTTTGAATTGTGCTTAGTAGTTCTCTTTTCATTTTTAGGTGTTTTAAGACTTCATAGTTTGCTTTCTTTTCCTTCCATCCAATTATACCTATTCTTCTGTATATCCACATTTCAAAGGCTCCAATTCTCTGTTCGGTTCTCTTCTCTAATGTCCATGTTTCAGCACCATATAGGAATATTGAGAAGATGTAACATTTTGCTATTCTTAGTTTTAGCTCTGGTGTTATTTGTTTTGATATAGTATGTTCTTCATGACATTAAATTTACTTTTTGTCATTCCTATTCTTTTATTCATTTCAGTTGTACATTTTCCATTACTGGTTATAGTATGTCCAAGGTAGTTGTAGTTCTGAACTGTCTCCAGGTCTATTCCTTCTATTTTGATATCCACTTGTGGGTTTTGAGTATTTTCTTTATTTATGATCATAGTTGTAGACTTTTTGATATTCATGTCTAGTCCATATTTTTTGCTTGTCATGTTTATTTCGTTAAGTAATTGTTGTAGATCTTTAGGATTTTCTGCTATTAGTGAAAATTGTGTAGGAAGGAATATTTGAGTGAGTTTTGAAAATTGTGTAGGAAGGAATATTTGAGAGAGTTTTGACAATTGTGTAGGAAGGAATATTTGAGTGAGTTTTGACAATTGTGTAGGAAGGAATATTTGAGAGGAGAGTTTTGACAATTGTGCGGGAAGGAATATTTGAGAGGAGAGTTTTGACAATTGTGTAGGAAGGAATATTTGAGAGGAGAGTTTTGACAATTGTGCGGGAAGGAATATTTGAGAGGAGAGTTTTGACAATTGTGTAGGAAGGAATATTTGAGAGGAGAGTTTTGACAATTGTGTAGGAAGGAATATTTGAGAGGAGAGTTTTGACAATTGAGCGGGAAGGAATATTTGAGTAGGTTTTGAAACAAAATGTGTAGGTGGAGATGCTGAACGAGTTCTGACATTATTATAATAGTGTTGGAGGACATCACACAGAGTGGATAGCTTGATACATATAAAAGAAAAGAACACATTGAGTAGATTCTAAGTGGGGTCTTATTTTTTTTACACTGAGTAACTCCAGGAAGAAGAAGGGAAGTGTGTCGATTCAAAGATGGGCGATAGTGGTTAAACTGTGAATTAAATGATAAATATGAAAAATTGACAATCATGAAGATACAGACTTTCATTGATGGATGCTTACGCAGAATAAAAGGATGGAAATGGCAGGACAAAATCACCAACATAGAATTATGGAAATGTACCAGTCAAATACCAGTGGATAAAGAGATACAGCGAAGATGATGGCGCTGGATAGAACACACACTACGGGAGCCAACTGAGAGTATTATTTCACAACAGGCCCTTTTTTGGAATCCCCAAGGGAAAAGACAAAGAGGAAGACCAAGAAATTCTTGGAGAAGACAGATAGAAGCAGAGATGAAGATGATGGGGAAGACATGGAATGATCTTAAAAGAATGGCAAGAAACAGAACGACTTGGAAAGTGTTTGTTTAAGACCTATGCTCTACAGGGAGCTGAAAGGTAGAAGAAGAATAAAAAATGCGAAAATATGGAGTGAATCGTTTATGAGTGAGGAAGGACGAAACTATGTTTTGATAGTAGGCAAGTATGCGTGAAATGAATGCATTTATGGCTGGAGTAGCTGAATCAATTTGAGCGGATTGGATATAATGAGTAGAGGTAAAAGCAATTATAAGTGAAGGAGACGAAAGTAGAAGTATACCGACTTGAATTTTCCAAGCACTGTTCTATTAATATTGTGTTTTCTCTATAACTTTTCTCCAACTTACATTCCATTAATAGACCTGGAGACAGTTCAGAACTACAACTACCTTGGACATATTATAATCAGTGATGGAAAATGTACAACTGAAATAAACAAAAGAATAGGAATGGCAAAAAGTAATTTTAATTTCATGAAGAACATTCTAACATCAAAACAATACCAGGGCTAAAACTAAGAACAGTAATATGTTATATCTTCTCAACATTCCTATATGGTGCAGAAACACGGACATTAGAGACAAGAAAACAGAACAGAGAATTGAAGCCTTTGAAATGTGGATATAGAGAAAAATAGGTAGAATTGGATGGAAGGAAAAGAAAGCAAACAATGAAGTCTTAAACAACTAAAAATGAAAAGAGAACTACTGAACACAATAAGAACAAGACAAATGCGATTTTTGGGCCATGTTAAAAGACACACTAGTCTACTAAAAGTAATTCTGGAGGGGTAAATAGGTAGAGGCAGACCAAGACTAACATGCTCGAGTAACATCAAAAGATGGACAAACAAGCCTATGACAACCTGCACCATCAAAGCAAGAGACAGAGCAGAATGGCGCTCCATGGTAGCCAACCTTCATTGCGGAGATGGCACTCGATGATGATGACAGTCCATTATTTCTTGAAGTTTGAAACTTTAAGTTTCCATGGAAGCAAGAGGCAAAGGTCAAACTTTCCCTACTTGTATAACATTTGTTAGGCCGATATGTTATGCTTTAATATGTTACCAGTTATCAACCTCTTATGTTAATCTATTATTATCAGGTGTTGATTTTAAAAAGAAGTCAGCGTTCAACAGTTGAACATTTGAACGATCCAGAATATATTTTTTTGTAATCTGGTTTAGTGGTTTAAAAATGATGGTTCCAGTTCTATGTAGGAAGCGGAGTTCTCCAAAAACAACATGGTTCACATTCTCTGTATAAAGTCTAGTGCTCCAAAAACAACATGGTTCACATTCTCTGTATAAAGTCTAGTGCTCCAAAAATAACATGGTTCATATTCTCTGTATAAAGTCTAGTGCTCCAAAAAATAACATGGTTCACATTCTCTGAATAAAGTCTAGTGCTCCAAAAACAACATGGTTCACATTCTCTGTATAAAGTCTAGTGCTCCAAAAAACAGCATGGTTCATATTCTCTGTATAAAGTTTAGTGCTCCAAAAAATAACATGGTTCATATTCTCTGTATAAATTCTAGTGCTCCAAAAAAAACATGGTTCTCTGTATAAAGTTTAGTGCTCCAAAAACAACATGGTTCACATTCTCTGTATAAAATCTAGTGCTCCAAAAACAACATGGTTCACATTCTCTGTATAAAGTCTAGTGCTCCAAAAACAACACGGTTCACATTCCCTGTAGGAAGTTGAACGTTTGGCAGGAAAGCTCAAAGGATACTGTTGGTTTAATAAATCACCAATTTCTTTGTCAACAATTACTTGTAACCGTTCAATTGGATTGTTCCATTATTGATTTGTACAAGGTTCGATTTAGGCTGGTACAGGTAGATCTTTATAACAGGAGTCGAGTTTCTGCTGGTTTGTGATGTTTGTAGATGTGTTGTTAGAGGTTTGTGATGTCTGTAGATGTGTTGTTAGAGGTTTCTGATGTTTGTAGATGTGTTGTTAGAGGTTTGTGATGTTTGTAGATGTGTTGTTAAAGGTTTGTGATGTCTGTAGATGTGTTGTTAGAGGTTTCTGATGTTTGTAGATGTGTTGTTAGAGGTTTGTGATGTTTGTAGATGTGTTGTTAGAGGTTTGTGATGTCTGTAGATGTGTTGTTAGAGGTTTCTGATGTTTGTAGATGTGTTGTTAGAGGTTTGTGATGTCTGTAGATGTGTTGTTAGAGGTTTGTGATGTTTGTTGATGTGTTGTTAGAGGTTTGTGATGTTTGTTGATGTGTTGTTAGAGGTTTGTGATGTTTGTAGATGTGTTGTTAGAGGTTTGTGATGTTTGTAGATGTGTTGTTAGAGGTTTGTGATGTTTGTAGATGTGTTGTTAGAGGTTTGTGATGTTTGTAGATGTGTTGTTAGAGGTTTGTGATGTCTGTAGATGTGTTGTTAGAGGTTTGTGATGTTTGTAGATGTGTTGTTAGAGGTTTGTGATGTCAGTAGATGTTTTGTTAGAAGTTTGTGATGTTTTTTTTGTTATACATTATTACGTGTTTGTTATGTTTGGTTCTTGTGAATTTTTGAAAATAGTTTTTGTTACGTGTTTGCGAAAAATAAAATTTTTACTAGTTTGTGATTTGTTAAAGATCATGCTTGAAATGTTTGTAATTGAGTATTGACTTATTTGTGATACTGGAAATTGATTGATGCTGGTTTGTGGTATTACATTGAGTTGTTACAAATTTGTGATTGTAGTTGTTTTGTTACAAGTTTGTGAGTCTATGAGTTGTACTGTTACAGGTTTGTGATCTATGAGTTGTGTTACTACAGGTTTGTGATATTCAGAATTTGGTTATTAACAGTTTGTTGCTACAGATGAGCCTGTTTTGGGTTTATGACAACAACAAACATCTGAGTTGTTCATCATCATCATCATCATCATGTGCCATACCGGTTGGCGTAGGTGATCATGTCCTTCCACAATCTTCAATCTACAGTGCATCGTATCAGTTCTGTTGTTGACTGTTTTCCATGCCATGACACCAAACTATCCATTATTTTCTCTCTTTGTCGTCCGCGATCTCTCTTTCCTTTTATTTTGCCAGTTATAACCAAGTATTCCAACTTTCCTCTTCTCATGATGTGCCCGAAAAAAAATGTTGATTGCTTCTTTCTGATATTTTTTAAGGGTTCCCTTTTTGTGTTCGCCTTTTTTAAAATGTCCTCATTGGTCTTTTTAGCTGTTCAGGGAACTTTCAACATTCTTTTGAGAAATCCCATTTATGTGGCCTCGTCTTTTCATTTGTTTGTCTACTGCCATTGATTCGCTTCCATTGGTCTGAGTTATTACAATGTAATTATATTCAAGATTTCAGTTGCTACAATTGTTCAAAATTTGGGCATTTGGTCGTTACAAGTTCTCGATATTTTGGAATTTGATACACTGAAGACTGGCCATCCATGGTATTCTTACAGTATTCTGTTAAAAAAAAAAAACTGCATCTTTCAAAGAATATTCACAAAAGTAGATGAGTAAACCACATTTTACGATGACTTGGCGAGAGGCGTGTAAGGCTCATTACATCTCCTCCATTAAGACAAAGGAACGGTTGAGACATTTCTAGACTGACATTAATAATTCATACGTCGCTTTATATTCCGATACCTCTTTCCAGACAATGTGGAGTTAAGTATTCGGCATTGACTCCCAAAGGAATCGAAACAGCCCTTAGACATAATTACGTCGACAGACGGTCTATTAGCAAAAATGTTTAATAGTTCCCGTACAACCCCCACTATTGTTTTTTTTTTCTTCTCTTTACATAAAATTAATTTTCTAGAACCTAGGTTTTGCTGTTTTAATTATACATGCAGTCACATAGCGTCAATAGAAATATATTATACATGCAGTCACATAGCGTCATTAGAGATTAAAGGGTTCAACGCTAGTACTAAGACTCATAATGATTTTTCTTTTTTGTTCTTCTTCACTTACATTATATTTCTTCTCCTTATCGTTCACCGTGTAAGTGGGCGTAGATTGGTTGTGTCGCTAGTTTACGACAAAACCGTGATATTAGCGCCATTAGATCACATAAGTCCGTCTTCGGCAAGGCTAGATTTGATTAAGGGGTTAAGGCAAAGAAGTGCAAATGAATGCATAAAAATGCGAAGCTGCAGTAAAGCTGAATGTGAGGAAAAATAAAAAAATAGAAAAAGTGGTATGTTACAAGCTTTACGCGATAAGTAGACGACACAGATTAAACGACGTTTCGGCCCAATAGGCCTTCAGCAGGAACAAACAAAAAAAACACAAACACGGATATGTAAGTAAAACTAATCAAAAATGTCTTCCCTGTGTGTCAGACCGAGGTCAAAATGAAAAGGAAATGGTAACCTGAGTGTGGCTGTAGATTTGATTAGCATCTTTTTTTCCAGGGTACCGGCCATTTTTGGTCTACTCTTGTCGACTTCAAACTGCCAAGGCTTCCTTAACTCTTTCTGTACATTTCTACGCACTGTGCGTCATGCTAATTTCAGCAGCGTACGTTTCTACGCACTGTGCGTCATGCTAATTTCAGCAGCGTACGTTTCTCCGCACTGTGCGCCATGCTAATTTCAGCAGCGTTAGTTTCTCCGCACTGTGCGCGATGCTAATTTCAGCAGCGTTCGTTTCTCCGCACTGTGCGTCATGCTAATTTCAGCAGCGTTCTCTTCTCCGCACTGTGCGTCATGCTAATTTCAGCAGCGTTCGTTTCTCCGCACTGTGCGTCATGCTAATTTCAGCAGCGTTCTCTTCTCCGCACTGTGCGTCATGCTAATTTCAGCAGCGTTCGTTTCTCCGCACTGTGCGTGATGCTAATTTCAGCAGCGTACGTTTCTACGCACTGTGCGTCATGCTAATTTCAGCAGCGTACGTTTCTACGCACTGTGCGTCATGCTAATTTCAGCAGCGTTCTTTTCGCCGCATAGTGCGTCACTCTCAATTTGATTAGTATGAACCGTCATCAAATCATATTCTTTTTATATGCCTTGTATCATCTTGGTATTGGTGAAATCTAATACCTTGGGCAATTATCTAAATGTTCACATATAATATGTTATATATTAGATAACTATAAATATGTAGATCGATTCTTAAAACCATGAACAATTTTGTCTCTGAAATCTCTTCCATTGCATTGATAAAAAGCTTCCGTACGGAAAGAGTTAACGTGCGCAAGTGCACACACGATCTCTTTATTTTTCACCATATTTCGAGAAGGCCAGACATCGAATAGCATTACCCAGAGGCCAAGAAAGGGTAACGACATGAGGAACTGCTGATACAATTTTGAAGAATTGCCCCCCCCCCCCCCCGCCTGATTTGGAATTTGAATTTGGGACCATCCTGTACAAAGGCCGACGACTTACCTCTATACCACCAGCTTTCTACATTATTTCGAGCGTCAGAGGAGTTAAGGCGTTTCTAGAAAGCTTTCATCATTGTCATGTGCTGCTGCAATTTTTCCCCAATATTGTCACTCCATCTTAGACTGAGCCTTCTTCAAGCCCTGCATCCTGTATAATAAGAAACGACGAGATTTCTATTCACGCAGACAGACAATCAATTTTATTTCTTCTCACGCAGCATATTATTTCTTTGTTCCTCTTTACTCATGAACAGCACTTCGGATTTGGGAAAACCAATAGACTGGGCTACCGACGTTCGGACAACCCGTGTTCGATTCCCGCTGGAAGTAGGGTGAGTTGTACTTGTGGATGGGAAAAAAATATCCCCGCGGTCAACCCAACCGCTGGCAGAAATGGGTACCAGAGTAGTACTCTGGGAAGGTGAGGAATGCCGCCTCGCATCGTAAGTTTCTATGCTTGAAGCGACACTATTCAGAAGTCTCCGAGCACTTCTGGATAGGCGCAGCGCAAAAAAGGGTGAAAACTCGCGTGCTAATACGCCGATTAAAGTCTCGTACTTTACCCTACCTTACCTCACCTCACCTCACTTCACCTCACCTCACCTCACCTCACCTCAACTTACCTTACCTTTACTTCGTAGTTTTGGAAAGTTCTATGTTATAATAATATTCCCCTTAAATCTCAATTTCATGTTTTTTATTTTGGTTCACATTTTAACAAGCTTTCAGGAACAAAAAGTATACACAATGTTTGAACTTAATAACGTCATGCACTTGACGATCGCAAGTCATACATTTCTGACCAAAACAAAAATATTTTCGGAATTATTCTTAGAGATTGATGTTATGCCTATTCTTTCTTCTATCGTATTACTGATAACTCTATAGCTATTAGACTCACCATTGTCATCATTTTAAATTACGGAAAGTAAATCAGAAGTTCATATTTTTTTTTGAAATATACCTGTCAAATACCAGTGGATAAAGAGAAACAGCGAATACGATGGCGCTGGATAGGACGCACATTGCGGAAGCCAACTGAGAATATTACACAACAGGCCTTTTTTGGAATCCCCAGAGAAAAAGACGAAGAGGAAGACCACTGAATTCTTTGATTAGGCAGATGGAAGTAGAGATGAAAATGATTGAAAAGACATGGAACGATCTTAAAAGATGGCAAGAAACAGAACGGCTTGGAAAGTGTTTGTTGATGACCGATGCTCCACAGGGAACTGAGATGTAGAAGAAGAAGAAGAGGAGAGGAAGAAAGTAAATCAGACGCTTTCGTTTTTTCCTTGTATTATGTCTTGTACAGGTGTCGCGCTAACTCTTGCTAGAAGAGTAACCAACAAGCATATTTTCTGCCAGAGTTTACTCCCTTCGGCCATGCCCTATTATCGCTGGTGGTACGGTCTCCTGCATACAGCAGTAAATTAAAAATATCCTCCCGGACATGTTAAAGGAATAATTGGGGCGGGGGGGGGGGGGGGGAAGCCAGTGCGTAAGGTGAAGCTCTGAGTTCTTGTTATTGCAGGTCGAGGACAATTAGAGAATATTGTAACGACTAAAGAAGAGTAAGGAAAGGAAGTAAACGAAGTAACGACTAAAGAAGAGTAAGGAAAGGAAGTAAACGAAGTAACGACTAAAGAAGAGTAAGGAAAGGAAGTAAACGAAGTAACGACTAAAGAAGAGTAAGGAAAGGACGTAAACGAAGTAACGACTAAAGAAGAGTAAGGAAAGGAAGTAAACGAAGTAACGACTAAAGAAGAGTAAGGAAAGGAAGTAAACGAAGTAACGACTAAAGAAGAGCAAGGAAAGGATGTAAACGAAGTAACGACTAAGGAAGAGTAAGGAAAGGAAGTAAACGAAGTAACGACTAAGGAAGAGCAAGGAAAGGAAGTAAACGAAGTAACGACTAAGGAAGAGTAAGGAAAGGAATTAAACGAAGTAACGACTAAAGAAGAGTAAAGAAAGGAAGTAAACGAAGTAACGGCTAAGGAAGAGTAAGGAAAGGAAGTAAACGAAGTAACGGCTAAAGAAGAGTAAGGACAGGAAGTAAACGAAGTAACGGCTAAGGAAGAGTAAGGAAAGGAAGTAAACGAAGTAACGACTAAAGAAAAGTAAGGAAAGGAAGTAAACGAAGTAACGACTAAGGAAGAGTAAGGAAAGGAAGTAAACGAAGTAACGATTAAAGAAGAGTAAGGAAAGGAAGTAAACGAAGTAACGACTAAAGAAGAGTAAGGAAAGGAAGTAAACGAAGTAACGGCTAAAGAAGAGTAAGGAAAGGAAGTAAACGAAGTAACGACTAAAGAAGAGTAAGGAAAGGAAGTAAACGAAGTAACGACTAAAGAAGAGCAAGGAAAGGATGTAAACGAAGTAACGACTAAGGAAGAGTAAGGAAAGGAAGTAAACGAAGTAACGACTAAGGAAGAGCAAGGAAAGGAAGTAAACGAAGTAACGACTCAGGAAGAGTAAGGAAAGGAATTAAACGAAGTAACGACTAAAGAAGAGTAAAGAAAGGAAGTAAACGAAGTAACGGCTAAGGAAGAGTAAGGAAAGGAAGTAAACGAAGTAACGGCTAAAGAAGAGTAAGGACAGGAAGTAAACGAAGTAACGGCTAAGGAAGAGTAAGGAAAGGAAGTAAACGAAGTAACGACTAAAGAAAAGTAAGGAAAGGAAGTAAACGAAGTAACGACTAAGGAAGAGTAAGGAAAGGAAGTAAACGAAGTAACGATTAAAGAAGAGTAAGGAAAGGAAGTAAACGAAGTAACGACTAAAGAAGAGTAAGGAAAGGAAGTAAACGAAGTAACGATTAAAGAAGAGTAAGGAAAGGAAGTAAACGAAGTAACGACTAAAGAAGAGTAAGGAAAGGAAGTAAACGAAGTAACGACTAAAGAAGAGTAAGGAAAGGAAGTAAACGAAGTAACGATTAAAGAAGAGTTAGGAAAGGAAGTAAAGAAGAGTAAGCAAAGGAAGTAAAGAAGAGTAAGGAAAGGAAGTAAAGAAGAGTAAGGAAAGGAAGTAAAGAAGAGTAAGGAAAGGAAGTAAAGCAGAGTAAGGAAAGGAAGTAAAGCAGAGTAAGGAAAGGAAGTAAAGCATAGTAAGGAAAGGAAGTAAAGCAGAGTAAGGAAAGGAAGTAAAGAAGAGTAAGGAAAGGAAGTAAACGAATACAGAATTAGATGACGTTACGACTTGAGAACGAAACTTCTTGTAGACGTCGAAGAAAACGTCCATCTGTTCACGGCTGGTGACGTCACTTACAGCTTGTTTCTGGTATGCTACCGGTGATAGCAATAAGAGTCTCCTCTGTTCATATGTTGGAAAGACAAACACAAAAACAAACAAAAAATGACTTTTCGGACAAAATTTTCATCAGTATTAAACAAACTAAACAAGAAACAGAACAATATTATGTTTGTATGATTACATATTATGGCCCGTTTCGTCTTGTCAGACGGTTTAATGGAGGCTATTGTGTATTTTATTTTTGAGATTTTGTTTTTGTCGAGCAGCTTCTCTAATGACTGATTCTACAAATGTTTGATAGATACATTCGGCCACAGAATGAACAAGTCAGGTCCGCTGATTCACAGGGTTTTCAATTTTTTCGTTCATGTGTCTTTTCTCATACAATATAATTACATATGATCATTAAATTAAACATTCCGTATAAGTACCAGATATGTATTAATTGTTCTATTTTTTTTATTTGTTTTGTATAGTGCGCTGATGAAGACCTAGTTCGAAACGTCTTATTTTGTTCCCTTTCTTTTACTCGTAAAGCTGTAACATACTTGTATACTTATAGGCTCAGCTTGTACGTGGCCAAGTCATGTTTGATTGATTAGACATTATAATTTATTTTCCTGCTTATTCCTGTTGTGAAGAAGAGACAGGGGAAGATAACTCAACAAGAGTCTAGAGGTTAATAATTTTGTACTGGAAAAAATAAGAACAGTGTAAATTGTAAGGGACATAACTTATCGTGATGTGTCCAGGGACATAATCGCCTACGCCTGTCGATTCTGTAACTGATGATGGCCATGATTAAGTCTGAATATATGGGAATGAAATACTCTACCTCAATGTTGTTCTTACAGTGAAAGTAGATAGTAAGGTACAAATTTACAGCTGAGTCATATGGAAGAAAGAGCGCTTTTTTTTATATAGAAACTGACGCCATAAATAAATGTCTGTGTCAAGGTTTCATAACAATGGCCCACACTGGGTAGAATTAGTTACATCATCTATTAATAAACATATTCTAAATATGCGAGATTGGACAAACATTAACAATTAACAGACACGTGCACGCGGGTGTTATTGAATTGAACACACGGAAAGCTCGTTGAGTCAGCCAACCCACTCTGCTCAGCGACGTCTATGTCAATATCAACGACTCGTCCAAACACGTGTCATTCTCTCGTTTATTCAGCCAATGATAGACATCAATAGAATGCTATTTTTAGATTATTAATCTTTAGTTTGACGTAAGTTCAATCACAGCCAACTATAGTTTTACCAAGGTCCGTGAGCAGAAAATAAAACTGGAAAACCCGACCACCTAGAGTGACGTTATCAACTTTAGAAGATATAGACGGCGCACTTCACTCTATCCACAGCCACACACGCTCGCAAAGATGGAAAAGCCACGATAGTTGGTCGTTTTCCAGGAATTCCCTCTCAGCCCGCAAGCCTAAGTAAATCTATAGTTGTCTGTGATTATTTTTCGTTTGTTATATTGACATTGATTAGAGGGCGGGTGTCACAATATATTTGCCTTACCATTTTTAATTGAGAGACGCAGGTTCCGCTTGATTTATTTCCATCTGTATGTAAACAATTTTCCGTTTTGTTTTTCAGTCTATGACAAGGGGAAATAACTCGATGACGTATACACAATTATAGTCACTGTATTCCGGCTTGTGCCCGATTTCTTTAATCCATCAGTTAAGGTGGGTGCTTTGCCCAAAGATTTAATCGAATGTGCATGGAGTTAAAGATAATGCAAAGTCAAACTGTGTATGAAGATTTCATCATTAAGCTGTGTGGAGATGAAGGAGGAACAGAGAAGAAACAATACAAGCAGAAACAAAAGGAGGATAAAGACGAAGACGATAAAGGATAAAAAAAAAAGATGACTGAAAACAAAAGCAACAAATAGAACAAGAACAGTGAAAGAGGTTAAAAATAAAAATTACAAAAAAAGAAGAAAAGGAAAACATAAGAAAATATAAGAACAAGTGGGAAATATAAAAGAAATACAAAAGGGAGAAGAAGAAATGTAAAAAAAAAAGAGCAACTAAAATAAGTATAGCTAGAAGGAGATAAATGACACGAGAAAGCACAACATAAAATGCACATCAACGTAAGAAGGGTACAGACTACTAGCTTCCGGTATAATCGGCTCTTACTCTAACTATGCTAATGATGCCCCCCTACATTACATTCACTGCAGAGAGGAGCAAAAAAACGCTAGATCTTCAAGAAGAGAAATTCGATGTGCTTTCGCATCCATCTAGAGAGAACCGTCTCCTGTCGAGCCAATCATGATGGATTGTCCAACCACCAAAGCGCAAACAGGCCAAGTCATAAACTGCGATGTTTTCAAGAGCCCGTAATTACTTGTATTCCAGCCGCTCCCAGATGAACGAGCCCTAACTCTGGGGAGGATTTATTTTTTTCTGTTTTTGACACTTCGCCCAAATAAGGGTTCTCAAATTGGCATCCGTCCTTCCCCTCTGCAGGTGCATATACTCAAATAAGGAATTAACTATCATATTTGTATCAGTGTGGTTGAACTATTGCTGAAGATTATGTAATCATCATCAAGTACCGGACCTGCTAACGTAGGTGATCATGTCTCTTCACAACTTTCGATCTCGACAGTTATTTATCATTTCTGTTATTGACCAAGCCATTATCTTAAGCTGTTAAGCTAAGCACAGTCTGCGACTGCCCTGCTGCCTTGCAGGTATGCTCGGGAGAGTAGAAGGCTAAGGGATGGTACCCTGAAGTAAAACAACAGCACTGCCTTGTGGGTGAAACTTTTTAGTCAAAGGCTAGCGGAGCCAACCGTAAACAAACCGACGAAAGGCAGCAGAAAACCACCGTCGTAATTTCTTCGTATAATCATAATAATGTAATATATAGATAATTTACAGAAGCTAATATGCCGGATTTTACATAGCAAGGCCATTATTGTTATCTTTATGGGAAGAGGAAAAGAGGAAAGACAAAGAAATACATTGAAAGTGATGTGGAAAGAGAGATAAATAAAGTGGAAAAGATATATAATGATCTTGAGAAAATGCAGAAAATAAGACGATCTTGGGAGTGTTTGGTGAAGATGTGCGCTCCATAGGAAGACAAAAAAAACGAAGAGAAGGAAGAAGAATATAGAGGACAGCGCACGGGTTTAGGCGGACGTACTGCCACTCGTAGCTAGCTGCTGGCGCCAAGACCAGTACAGAACTGATTAATATACTTGTAGGCCAGGACACAACGCAAATCACGATAACTGAAAGCCCCTTAAAGGGCGGACATCGATAAAGAGCGCTCGCCAGATGAAGGCAAAATGAAGGAATAAATTAAACATCTTCAAAAGTAATGAAACTATACGCTTTACACTAAACGCTGTAATCTATACGCTCGGTTAGAAGCTGGTCTCCAAATAGTGTCCTCAATTGTTTGTAGAGCTCCAGACGAAACACACACACACACACAAAACAATAACAAAACACTCATTAAATCAAGACGTTTATTAGACGCTTTACCAGACTCTTTACTAGACGCTTTACAAGAAGATGTAAACCGTGTCCTTGGTTGTTTTTGGAGCCCCAGACAAAACACAAGAACCCAAGAATATCAAAAGTAAGATCTCTACTTTCCAGGGCGGAAAGTTCAACAACATGCAGGTGGATTACCTTGTGAAAGTAGACTCTGACTTACTTGTTTGCTTGCTTGTTTGCTTGCTTGCTTGCGTTCGCCCGATGACTAAAGGAGTATAACTCTTCATCATCCGCCCTTAAAAGAACGTTAATTGGGCGTGTCTGCGTTGTGTTGTTGTTTGCAGTATAACTGTGATATTTGCGCCTTTCGTCTCAACAAATCCGACTTCAACATGTAATTTTTGAGTACCGGATTGTCTTCCCTCTTCGATCCCCACTCACTTGGCCAGACTAGACAGGTTAGTCTGTTAATAGAGGCACTATGAAGAGGCGGAGCAGGGTCTGGATGGTTCTGGTTCACCGATCCTGGCGCAAGCCATCAGCTGTGGATCGCTGACAACTTCCAGCTCTGCTACTGTACTTGAAAAGTACGAACGATAACAGGTTACAGTAGTGAGAACAACTGTTTACAAATAATAAGACTGTATGTACGCAGAAGCCGTCGATCACTTGTCCTCGGCAGATAATTTCACTAGCCACCTCTCTACCACAGCTTCCAAAACATGTAGCGGTACCTATTTATTCTGAAGATGTGTAAAAGAAATAATATGCCGGGTAAAATAATATGCTTCGATAATGAGAGAAATAACTAAATTGTTACTTAAAAAGAAAGAAAATGATAGAAATTAAAAAAAAAGTCGCACAAAGCTTAGAATAAAAGTGAATTATAAAAAAGTTAAAAGCAAACAATGTCTCCATTACATTTCTGGTTTTCTGAGATCTGTCAGATAGGAGAGCGGAAGGTAGAAGAGAGAGAAGAGTAGAAAAGAGGGGAAAGTAGAGAAGAATGGAGGGTAGAGAGGAGGGTAGGGTAGAGAAGAGGGGAGGGTAGAGAAGAACAGAAAGTAGCGGAGAAGGGGGGTAGAAGAGAGGGGATGGTAGGGAAGAGGGGAGGGTAGAATTGAGGTGGGTAGAGGAGAAGAAAGGGGAGGGTAGAGAAGAGGAGATGGTAGAGAAGAGGGGAAGATAGAGGAGAGGGAACGGTAGCGAAGACGGGAGGGTAGAGGAGAGGAACGAGTAGAAGAGAGGGTAGAAAAGTTTGGAAATTTCAGTGCTCGCTGAAAAATAATAACCTTATGCCCCACAATGTAGCCATATTTCTTATTGACTCCAAGAAATAAAATAAAATGTCGCATGGTATTTTATTGAAATCCAGTTATTTGCCAGGAAATACAAGATCATATCATTAGGGAATTTGAAGAGACAATTTTCTGATATTATCGAGATAATGATGACAGCATACGTAAAACAATTACAGACTAATCTAGAACATTCAATGCCATATTAAAATTATATTAGATGGATGGAAAGAGTTTGAAATGTCGTTAAAATAAGAGGGAAGAAAAGACAGGATTTAATTTTTAAAGACAGAAATTGTTGTCGATGAAAAAAAGGTGGAATGTGGGAATTAATAAACAATTTAGAACATATTGCTTGTTTTATATCTACTCAGTTCTTGTATGAAACAGTAAAACATCAAATTTGAACAAGGTAACAGAAAAGGAGGATTAAAGCTCTTGGAATGCGGATAGAATTATAGAAGAATTGAGTGGATAGAGATATGTTTAATGCAATTAAAAAGAGACAAATATAATATTCTAGTTATATAAATGCAGAAATAGATAATGACTAAAGTGGACTAGCAACATCAAGAAGTGGACTAGCAACATCAAGAAGTGGACTAGCAACATCAAGAAGTGGACTAGCAACATCAAGAAGTGGACTAGCAACATCAAGGAGTGGACTAGCAACATCAAGGAGTGGACTAACAACATCGAGAAGTCGACTAACAACATGAAGAAGTGGACTACCAACACCAAGAAGTGGACTAGCAACACCAAGAAGTGGACTAGCAACACCAAGAAGTGGACTAGCAACACCAAGAAGTGGACTAGAAACACCAAGAAGTGGACTAGCAACACCAAGAAGTAGACTAACAACACCAAGAAGTGGACTAGCAACACCAAGAAGTGGACTACCAACACCAAGAAGTGGACTAACAACACCAAGAAGTGGACTTGCAACACCAAGAAGTGGACTAGCAACACCAAAGTGGACTAACAACACCAAGAAGTGGACTAGCAACACCAAGAAGTGGACTAAAGAACACCTGAGAGCATTAACAACAGCAAAGCAAGAGAGCGATGCTCTCTGTAGTAGCTAAAATTCGATGCAGAGATTGCACAACATAATGATTTCTTCTTAATATTTACCGCTGAGTAAGCATTGATGAGTTATATCGCTAATTTGCGACAATGCTGCGATATCTGCGCCTTTGGACCCGTTACATCCGTCTTCGGTATGAGTAGATTTTTTTAACAATTTGTGCCCGGGCAGCGGTCAATATTAGCCTACTCTTTTCGGTTTTTTAATTTTCAACAGTTCTTCAGCGTGTGCGAGTGCACACGGATACCCCTGTCCTTTGCCGTTATCCGAGAAGGCTCTCACTACTCAAACATCAAGGGGAGGGTAAAACCACGAAGAAACCACCGATTCGAAATGGTAAGCTTAACCCGCCTGTTCTGGGATGTTTGAACCCAAGAGCTATCCTGTTCAGAGGCCGACGTCTTACTTCTAGACCATCAAGTCTCATGCAAGAAAGCGAATTTCTCTCAGTGACAGCCTACATTTCGATATTGAGATAGGACAGGAAAGTGATGAATCTCACAATTGAAATACCACAGTTTCAGCATAAATAGATAAACAAGGCGCAACCATTTTTGTTTGGGTTCATCTTATTTAAGAAGCGCAACAAAATTAAATTCCAAGCATATTTAATTTATTTTCATTATTCTCGCCGTTTATTATTACTGATTCATCCCCATATTTGCTCTTGCCCTTTGGCTAGAGGCAATGAAGGGGAATTAGGCATCACCACACATAGATCTCTTAGGTTACCTTTCACGACATATGTGGTAGTTAGTAATCAGCGTTTTCATTCTTTGAACTCTCTTATAATATCCCATGATTCCCCTGCGCTACGCGGGCAATATTGATTGGTCAGTTTAATATTACTCGGCTGAGCAATAAATTTCATTGGCCGCTACTTCAAGCGTGAGATAGTTCCAATAATATTTCTCAAACGTCATTTCCTGTTTCATTTCCCTGTTTCCGGTCGTTTGTCTCTGATGAAGGATATTTTAATCTATGGTTTGATTTGATTTAAACGAATAAGCGAGAAGTAAATATCTTCATTTGGATTAGATGAACGGAAATTCGGATAACTTCAGAGGGGAGATAAATCTAGTATTTTTTTGTTTGTTAAAGAAGAGGTTGGTGGGTGGGGGTAAAGAGGGTGGCGGGTTTGATGAGGAAGAGTTGAAGATTATGAGAAACATCAAGCGCAACATATCGCACTCAGTTGGAGTTACTGTGCATCAATTAGAGTTCAATTCATAAATCATCATCAAGTACCATGACCGCTGGTGTAGGTGATCATGTCTCTTCACAACTTTCGATCTCGACAGTTATTTATCATTTCTGTTGTTGACCTTCTGCCAAGCCATTCTCTTAAGCTGTCTGGTATCTTTTTTCTTTGCTTCCCTCTATCTCTTCGTCTCTCAATTTTTCCAGTTGTTACAATATATTCCAGTTGTTCTCTTCTCATTACATGGCCAACAAATGATGATTGCTTCTTCCTAATTTTGGAAATTAGCTCTCTCTTTGAGTGGGCCTCCTTCAGAACGTTTTCATTACTCTTCTTAGCTGTCCGTGATATTCTTAACATTCTTCTGTAAAACCACATTTCTACACCTCCTGTGATTTTTTTTCTGTTGTTCTATTGTCCATGATTCACATCTTTATGTTAATTCTGGCTCTACATACCATTTAAAAACTCTTTTTCTTGTTTCTTTTGTCAAAATGGATTGCACAGTATCTTCCTCATTTTATTGAAAACTGTTTTTGCCTGAACCATTCTGCATCTCACTTCTGTTATACATCTGAGGTTAACATTGTTCCCAGATATAAAAATTCATTACCAAATGGGCCCATGCCTGCCAACGTTGCTTCTCTTATCAGTGTTCTTTCTTATCAGTGTTCTTTCTTATCAGTGTTCTTTCTTACCAGTGTTCTCTTCAATGTCTTTCTAGGTCTTCCACTTTTCCTTTATCCTGATGTTTCCTATATAAGAGTATATTTTGAAATGTTCTTGTTGCCTCTTCTCAACACATCTTCGACACATGGCCATCTTCTCTTCCTAATTATGGATGAGATTGTTGATTGCATGGTCGTTTCTTTTATCTCTATATTAGTCTTAAATTCATTAAAATAACAGAAGACTATAATTATAAAAACCAGAATGGTATAACACTAGAAGACTATAATTATAAAAACCAGAATGGTATAACACTAGAAGACTATAATTATAAAACCAGAATTGTAGGATACTAGACTTCTAAAGTTCATTAAAGCCATAATACTCTTCTAAACAACGAATTTAGACAATTTTATTAAAACAAAAGAAATGACTATTAAACTTTATCCTTGACAAATTACAACTTTAAAAAAAAAGTTATATTTTAACTTAAGTTGAGATCTCGTGCTTCTTAGTCTTCTTATTTCTTATCATTCCCTGCTGTTTCGCAATGTCTGCACAATAAATCCACTTCTCTGAACTTATTTCTTCCAAAACTGATGAACTTTATACAAGAAAAAAAATAAGAGAACTTTTAAATTAAATTGTAAGATGCTTAGACAAGAGCATTGCAGATTTTTTTGTTGAGATTTATAAAGAACATTGTTTTTTTTTTTTTTAACATCCCCATTACTAGACAAATGAAAATTGTCTTCCCATCTTTTTTCATAAAGGTTAAAACACAGCACACGAACTGACAAACGGTGGCCATTATATGAAGAATACTGGTTAAAATGGAGCAGCTATAAGATAGTTGTTAGTGAACTGGACTACCAGGGATAAGAGGTAGTGTTAGATCCCAACCGACGGCTTCCGGGTTTACCCAGCCTTTAATGGGTACCGGATTTTTTTCTGGAAAAGTATAGCGGCACGGGCGTAATACCGACCACATTACCCCAAAAAATCATGTGCTGAAGGTCTGTAAAAAATATATGGTCACTAACACCATATTTCCTATACGCCACTTGGCGTGACGGGTGCACTTTACTTTTTTTTTTAACTTTTACAGGTTAAAATGTGTTAACATAATACACAGATAGGTTTTAGTGATTCTGTTAAAGAAACCTTAGAGCTTTTTAATAATAATAATAATAATAATAATAATAAACTTCAACAAAATTCAAAATTGAACAGGAGAAAAAAAAACATTTTTGAAATGAAGATTGTGTAATAGATACCTTCAAAGTGACTGTTTGAATTGTCTGATTTCTTTTTTTTTATGTCATGTTATTTTAAATTTTATTATTGTGACAGTTTATGCTATTTATGTCATTGCAATAAAAAGCACAGTTCCTTGTTTTCATCTCAAAGTGACATTTTAGATATTATCATCATCATGTGCCATACCAGTCGACGTAGGTGATCATGTCCTTCCACAATTTTTTTAACATAGTATATCATATAAATTATGTTGTTGACTGTCTTCCTTCTCATGTCACAAAGCTATCTAGTATCTTCTCTTTTTGTCGTCCGCGATCTCTCTTTCCTACTTTTTTTTTTAACCAGTTGTAACCAAGTACTCCAGCTTTCCTCTTTTTATGATGTGTCGGGAAAATATCGATTATTTCTTCTGGCAAAGTACCGTCATATATTGCTGAGAAAAATAATGTAAACAAATAGACAATTCAATATCTACACCTTATGATGTTAAGAGGGACCATAAAGCAGCCACCTCGTCAGGTAGGGAGCGTCATGTGCCACAGGTGACACCCGATCCTCATCAACTTAATGTACGCAAGATCAAAAATAGCGAGACTTTACCAATAGGAACTTTGAATGTTTGATAAGCATTCTAGTTATGGTTTTGGTTATGGTCATGGAAGGCCCTGGTATCACTGCAAACATTCTAGTTATGGTTATGGTTATGGTCATGGAAGGCCCTGGTATCACTGCAAACATTCTAGTTATGGTTATGGTTATGGCTATGGTTATGGTTATGGTCATGGAAGGCCCTGGTATCACTGCAAACATTCTAGTTTGGTAACCTAGAAAACATTAGTCAAGAAATGAAAATAATTTTAGGTATAATCTTGTAAATCTGACTTTATTTATTTATGAACATCTCCTGATCCTAGTATATTTTCCTCACTCTAAAAATTGATATTTTATGGGGGTGGTTTCAGTTTGTGGCTGAAGACAAGACAAGTACAGTTTTAATTTAAAGCCAGTATTTACGTATGAATGTTATTTTAGTAGTTAAATAAAAATAACAAAAAGATCCAAAGATCAACGAATCTGAGTGTTTCGAAGATGCAGTAATCATTTTTAAGCACAATTTAAAGAACAAATTGTACTTACAGCTTCTTACAATCGTTATGAATGTATAACAGAAGAAGGAAGAGCCTTTTATCTCTCTGGACATAAGTTAATAAATGAACTAAAATATCAGTGAGAAATAACTGTGAACGAAGTATAATGTACAGGTCTTCGCAATTGGGGGAAAAAATGTTGGTATAAAGTCACAGAACAGGTACAACAGACTAATGGTCAGTTCAGTGGTGCTATGTGGAGAGAGAAGAAAGAAATACGTGTCTGCTATCAGGTTTCAACGCTAATAGAGATCGTTGATTTATTCTCAGGTACTACCGCTCAAAGCTGTTAAGACAGGTATCAGACACACACGGGGAAGGTAATAACAGAGTGGAGGAGGCCACGTATCAATTAAACTAAACGTTCAAGTAATATTTGTTTATTGTTGAGATCATCTGCACCGTTGTGGTTATTGTGGTCTGGCTTGACGATACAGTGTTCGTAGATTCAATTACAGCAAAACTGTCTCCAGTCGCGCCTTCTGGGAAGTAAGTTGCCTACATAATTAGGGAAGGTATGGTCAGTGAGAGAGGTCACATGTAAGTAAGTAAAGTAAAGAGCCCCCGTTACGCCAAGCGGCGTATAGGGAATATGGTGTAAGTGACCATAATTTGTACAGACCTTCGGCACATGATTTTTGGGGTAATGTGGTCGGTATTACGCCCGTGACCATTCCGGTAACCATTTAAGTCTGGGTGAACCCGGAAGCCGTCAATCAGGATCGAACCCGACCTCTTGTCCATTGTAGTCTATTTCACTAACCACTGAGCTATCGCGGCTCTCAGGTCACATGTTTATTCACCTCAAAATGGTGTGGCAACAAACAGCAGCATAAGAGTTATCAAACAAACAGAACAGTTTCAATATATAAAACTTGGAGTCAGATAAGGTTGTGGTTCTCTCGCCGGATTTGTTCTCACTTTACAGCGAAAATACTATGAGATTAAGAGTAGATAGAAAAATAGGAATTGAAGTCAACGGTCAAAACAATAACAATTTGTGACATGTGGATGCTACAATCTTAATAGCAGAGACGGACAATGAACTACAAGAAACGATAGACATAATAGTAAAAAAAAAGCAAAAAAGAAAGGTTTCAGCCTGACTAGTAAGAAAACAGAAATAATAGTCACATCGAAGAAACAATCATCACCATCATGCAGCATAAAAATAAACAGGACATGTCAGGAAGCAAGTGCAACGTCTCAAATACTTGTGCACAATAATAACATCAAACGGATGATGAGACACACATAAAAATAAGTGGAACAGCTCAGGCTAAATTGGCATTTCAGAAAATGAAAAACGTTTTGTGCAAAAATCTATGCCACAAGAAGTAAGAAAGAGAGTTCATCTGTGCTATATAGATCCAATTCTGACCTATGGAAGCAAACTATGGACAAAAAAGTTAAAAGACGATTAAAAGGCCTCGGAGATGGGGTTTTTCAGAAGAATGTTGAAAGTTCCCTGGATAACTAACAAAACCAACGAGTGAATTCTCAAAGAGGCCACCATAAGAAGGTTGCACTTTAAAAAAACATCAGAAAGAAACAATCAACATTTTTGGGGTACATCATGAGAAGTGGTAATTTGGAATACTTGGTTACAACTGGTACAATACAAGGAAAGAGAGATCGCGAACGACAAAGAGAGAAGATACTAAATAGCTTGGTGTCATGGCATGGAAAACAGCCAACAACAGAACAGATATGATGCACTGTGAATAGAAGATTGAGGGTGGACAGGATTGCCTACGCCGCCTGCTATGGCACGCGATGATGATACTTTTGATGTGGTTAGTTTGGTGAAGGCAGATACTTCAATGTTTTAGGACATTATATGAGAGGGGACATACATTGGTTGATAGCATAAAGTCATTTCCCACCAACAATTACTGCAGCCGGGATTGTGAAGTTGCTGCTGTTTCCTTCTGATCGGGATTGTAATCAGTAAAAAGGACTACCCGTGTCTTAGATAAATGAAGTATACATTTCCACAACACTAAACCGTTGCATTTAAAGGAGATGGGGACAGTGCTTTACGTTGATGTCATTACCTTCTTTGTGATCCAGTTATACAATCAGGACTTCTGTCTGGTGAACACATCAAGCTGGGATGGTCCACTTTCACTTGATCTCCACGCCTACGCCTTACCACCTCGCTACTGATGCACGCACACTAACGATTCTAAATTTCATAACCTGCCCAATCTACACAACTCGAATCAGAAAACTGAAACTGTTGGGATGTGTGTAGAAAAAACAATGACCTACCGAAGGTCATCTTGGAGAGGAAAGTTCAAGGCAGACGAGGAAAAGGTAGACCATGACTAAAATAGATTGATCACATCAAAAGATGGACAGGTAATCCTATGGCAACGTGCATTATCAAGTCAAAAGACAGAGTAAACTGGTAGCCAAACTTAGATGTGGAGATGGCACCTAATGATTGAATGAACCTTCCTGATTTAGGTCTGAAATTTAACATCCATTATCCCAGAGCTAAAATACATTACATACAACAATACCTCTTATTTATGATGTGTGACTCCCTTTACTTTGCACGTTAGAAAATAAAAAATAAAATGTAAATTGATAGATCTGGAAACATGAAGCTATGGAGACGTAAGCTTACCTACAACAGCCAGACTGATAAAGATTTAATTGTTTGGCCCTTCTGTTTGATTTTACGAGTAAGACAATCTGGCATTTGGTTTTCATCATTTACCCTTTAGCTGTGAGCTTTATTGTATTCTCCTTTTCTTTTAGTGGGAAAAGCCAGAAGTAGCAGAAGTATTTAACATTTGAACAAGGGGGAAACCAATAAATAAACGAAGGGAACGTTGAAGCGAGTTTCCGTTCTTTAAAGCACGTGGGGAACAGACGAAGAAAATAAGCAATAATCTTATAGACAAAGAATTCTGGGAAGACGTTTGACCGTTAAATTGGTGGACGAATTTCAGATGATGTCTCTGAGGTAGTTTGATATGGATTTTCTGTCTTGAGTTTTCCTACAAGTTGCTATATTTATAACGTATTCATATATTGATATCACTTACGAAATGAGCTTTTTATTTCCTTTTCCTGCGATTTTAACTTTAACAATGAGTCTAATTTTGCAGACAACATTTTATTTATTTAAAATATTTATGTACCAGTTATTGTCATTTAACTTTTTTTTAAATGAATAAATAAATAAATAAAATAAAAGAAAGAGAAAGGTTCCAAAATGGATATGCCTTGCTCATTTTATAGATGGATATGCCTTTCAAATATTGGCAGAATCAGTAATGAGAGAAGCTCAACGGAAAACAGTGTCTGGCTGACATCACAAAAGATCTATGACTTCCTCTCTCAAACCGTCTGTAACGATGAAAAGGGCCAAAACCCGTTTATCATTTTTTATGCATTTCTAATTTCATCTCTATTTTTGTGGATGCCAAAGATGTTATTTATTTTTTTTTTACAAATTTTCTTTGCCACGAAACATGATTCGAAAAGTGTGAATATCCCCACATCAAGTCATTGATTTGTTTTCTTCTTTCTAGTTGAATATTTGTTTTGACAAATGACATAATCGATACGGTAACAAGAGTTACATAGCTATGACCTCTGATATTTATATTTACTGTTTCTTTATCCACTCGTGAAGATGTGTAAAGGGAGATCTCGGTTTAGAGTAAAGTAAATAAAGAAAACTATTTGCAACTGGCCTCATGCACAATAAACGTGAGTTTATATCAACGTACCACGAATCTATACGCTGTAGGAGGGACTTTCGGTCAATATGGCGGATAGGTTGTAGGAACCGTTGAGGTTCTGTCTGAAAATTGTCCGGCTTGCTGCCGGAGCTACTGAGTTTAGTACTCTGTGCAAACAGTGAATTTTGTGTTTTCATCCGGATCGTGTTTCGATATTCAGATTGCTTACAATGAATGATGTTATCGTATAACTAAGTACAGTTCAGTTGCGCTCACCTTCGGTGTCGCTTGGCCTTATGTCTTTTGGCGTGTGCTGTAGCAGCTATATGGGGACTGCAGCGGCCTTTTTTTTTTTTTTGTTTGGATCCTTCAATGAGATTAGATGTTAATTCGAATGGTTCCACTAGCACGGGTGGTTCAGCAATTATGGATTTGAATTCGATGATAGCGATACCGGGGCCTTCGAATAACTACTACAACTACGTTGTAGGATTTACGTTTAGGTCCACATATCGCTTCATATAATAAATAGTTGATATCTTCTTCCTCTTTTCATTGGCTGTTGTGTCGTAATATTTACGCATTAAGTTCACTTCTCTGAAAATGGATTTAATCCGAACTTAATACTAACCCTATCAACAACGGACAAAGATTCAGTACACATGGCACTAATCTAGTGATCTGTTGTGTGTGTGTGTGTGTGTGTGTATATATATAATTATATAAAGCAAAGTATCCCCGTCACGTCAAGTGGCGTATAGGGAATATGGTGTTAGTGACCATAAATTGTACAGATCCTCGGCACACGATGTTTGGGATAATGTAGTCGGTATTACGCCCGTGCCGCTTTACTTTCCCAGAAAAACATCCGGTACCCAGTAAAGGTTGGGTGAACCAGAAGCCGTCGGTTGGGATCGAACCCTACCTCTTGTCCTTTGTGGTCCAGTTCACTAACAACTGAGCTATCGCGGCTCCCTGCTCTGTTGTATAGTGACTAAACAATGTAGCCATCCATGGTATAGCGAACACAAAGTTTTATATTCAGACGCAGAAATGACAGAATTAACCACAACCTCTTGAAAGTTTCCAACAATCCAGTGTTCATGTGAAACATCTGTGGGCCAGTGTTTCCATCTGTAATTGTAAACAAATATGGCAACCCTTAATATATTTCTGGCTGTCTGTGCCATCTGTCCACCTACTCACAGATGATGAGCTCAGCCTTATGTTTCTACAGTCTGTATGGCGTGTTCATTCATGTTACTGTGTCCATGTATAGCATAGAGAAGGGTCATCTGCTAAGCTTGCTTCAAATAGTGGAGGCGAAGGCGCGCCTCTCAGCACCAGAGCTGGAAGTTGTCAGCGACCCACAGCTGATGGTTTGCGTCAGGATCGGTGAACCAGAACTATCTAGACCCAGCTCCACCTTTCCGTGGTGCCTCTAATAACAGACTAACATGTCTAGTCTAGCCAAGTGAGTAGGGATCGAAGAGGGGAAGACAACCCGTACTCAAAAATTACATGCTGAAGTCGGATGTGTTGGGCTGAAAGGCACAAGTATCACAGTTATACTGCAAACCACAACACAACGCAGACACACCCATTTAACGTCCTTTTAAGGGCGGATGATGAAAAGGAATTCTATAGTCTACTAGAATACTTTAGTCATCAAGCGAACGCAAGCAAGCTAATAGTGATAATTGACTTATGGTCTATGAATATTTATAATTACATTGGTAATCTCTTCTCATTGGTGTAAAATAAAACAATGGAGATATCACTACTAGTTACCTGCTTGGGTTTGTATATTTGACAGTCATATCTCTATCTTTAATATGTTCACTATGGTAGATAGGGGCTTGCAGTGCTTGTCAAGTTCATGAATACATGTTTCCTTATTTCCACTACATGCTATAAATTCTTCAGAGATAATATTGAAAATGTATACTTAAATGCACACACACACACACATATATATATAAATATATATATATATATATATATATATATATATATATATATATATATCATGAAAGAAGAACATCAAAAGGGGGGGGGGTAGTAATACTGATAAAAAGAGAGCTACAAAGATATATAAGTACCCACTGGGCATATAATGATAGGATTATACTACTCAAGTTGAAAGCAAATCCATTCGACATAGCAATAATACAGACATATGCACTTATCTAAGACTACACAGATGAACAAATAGAGGCATTCTACGAAGACCTAAATAAAGTTATGAAGCAAGTGAAATCTTCAGACATCTTGATTGTAATGGGTGACATGAACGCTAAAGTAGGAAAAGGTAGATATAAAACCATTATAGGAAATCATGGTTTAGTAAAAAGAAATGACAGAGGAGAAAGATTAATACAATTCTGTGAAGAAAGCAGGCTGATAATATGTAACACCTACTTTGAGCAAGAGAAAAGGAAACTACACACATGTAAAAGCCCTGGAGATAAGAAGAGGAATCAAATAGATTACATAATGATATAAGAAAGGTTCCGTAATAGCGTAAAGAAAGCCAAAACCTACCCAGGAGCAGATATTAATTCAGATCACAATCCTGTTATGATTAAAATGAAAATCAAACTAAAGAGAAACAAGCAAAAGTCTAATTCATTAACAAATCCACTAGATATAAGAGCTTTAAATCAAAAAGATAGTAAAGCAACCTATAAAATACAAGTAAAGAAGACATACCAGAAGCTGCTAGAAGAAGGAATTGAGCCATACAGAAGAGAAAATCCTGATGAAAAATTGGCAACCAAATGGCAATGCATAAAGAAAAGCATACAAGAAACCTGCGACACCTTACACAAAGGAGAAAAGAACAAAAAACAAAAATGGATAACTAACACAATCTTAGAAAAAAATGGAAGAAAGGAGACAAGCGAAGAACACTGCCCAATACAATAAAGTAGATAATGAAATACGAAAAATGTGCAAAAAGGCAAAAGAAGACTGGTTCAGCCAAAAATGTATAGAAATAGAAACTATGGAAAGCAAACAAGACTTAAGAGGAATGCACACAGAAATAAAGAGAATGACTAATAAAAATAAAAAAGCCACAGAAGTGGAAGCATTGCAGACAAAAAAGGAAAAATGCTAACAGACAATACGGATATTATAGATAGATGGCAGGAATATATAACAGAACTATTTCATGATCAAAGGGACAAGAAACCAGTTATAAAATGTACATCAGGCTATAAAATCTTAAAATCTGAGGTGGAAAAAGCTATAAAAACAATGAAAAGGGGAAAAGCAGCAGGACCTGAAAGCATACATATAGAGATGATACAGGCACTTGAAGATTTTGGCATTGAAGTGATTACAGACATATGCAACGACATATACCACACAGGATACATATCAAATGAACTAAAAACATCGACTTTCATTGCATTGCCTAAAAAGAATGGTGCAGTTGAATGCAGTGACTTTAGAACAATAAGCCTAATGAGCCATGTTACAAAAAATCTTGCTAAAAGTTATACAAGGAAGGATTCAGAATAAAATCAATACTGAATTAGATGAGCAGCAATTTGAATTTAGGAAAAATAGCGGGACAAAAGAAGCCATATTCTGCATGAGAACATTAATCGAAAAGTACACAGAAGTAAACAAACCAATATATGCCTGCTTCATAGACTACACCAAAGCTTTTGATAGAGTACACCACAAACAACTTATAGAATGCCTAAAAGAGATACATCTAGATGACATGGACATGCGACTAATATGTAATCTATACTGGGAACAAACAGCAATAATAAAATATAGCAAAGAGAACTCTACACCCATTGATATAAAAAGAGGAGTAAGACAGGGATGCATCATCAAGCTTGTTCAATCTATACACTGAGCAAATCGTTAAAAACATCATAGAGATGCCAGGCCTACAAATTAATGGAAAGATAATCAATAACCTAAGATATGCTGACGATACTGTACTACTAGCAGAAAATCCTAAAGATCTACAACAATTAATTAATGAAATAAACATGACAAGCAAAAAATATGGACTCGATGTGAATATCAAAAAGTCTAAAACTAAGATCATAAACAAAGAAGATACTAAAAACCCACAAGTAGATATCAAAATTGAAGGAATAGACCTGGAGACAGTTCAGAACTACAACTACCTTGGACATACTATAACCAGTGATGGAAAATGTACAGAAAATAAACAAAATAGAAATGGCAAAAAGTAATTTTAATGTCATGAAGAACATACTAACATCAAAACAAATAACACCAGGGCTAAAACTAAGAATAGCAAAATGTTACATCTTCTCAATATTCCTGTATGGTGCAGAAACATGGACATTAGACAAGAAAACAGAACAGAGAATTGAAGCCTTTGAAATGTGGATATATAGAAGAATAGGCAGAATTGGATGGATGGAAAAGAAAACAAACAACGAAGTCTTAAAACACCTAAAAATTAAAAGAGAACTACTAAACACAATTCAAACAAGACAAATGCGATTTTTGGGCCATGTTAAAAGACACAACAGCCTACTAAAAGTAATTCTGGAGGGAAAATACAAGGTAAAAGAGGTAGAGGCAGACCACGACTAACATGGACGAGTAACATCAAAAGATGGACAAATCAGCCTATGATAACCTGCACCATCAAAGCAATAGACAGAGCAGAATTGCGTTCCAGGGTAGCCAACCTTCTTTGTGGAGACGGCACTCGATGATGATAATATATATATATTATATATGTATGTCACTTTCATCGCCACTATCATCATCAATCTTTTCAATCGAAGACGCCAGTTCACGTCTCAAAGTTTTGTCTCAGTTTTCTAGATTTTCCACTTTCCCTGTTTGTTCTATGCGAGAGTTTGTCTAGATAAGGTTGTTGTTAACCTTCAAAGTGTACCCATCGCTTTCGTTAGCTTATCATTTCTTTCAGTGTAATTAGATTTGTAAGAATATAACAAAGCACGTCTGATCTTCTACTAAATTAAGCATTAATGGTTTGTTTTTTTTTAATCCGGAGTAGTTAAAACAACCTCTAGCATGAATGGACAAAGAACAGTGCTCATTATACATTGTACTAGCCTAAAGCACGGGTGTATATTGATTAGCAACGGTGTGAATTAATAGCGAACACAAAGACTGATACTCAGACAAAGCTCAGACAGAATGAACAAACAAGCAGTCAACCATATGTAGTTGGATTGGCGAATAAATAAGTCTACGACATTAAAGGGAGAAAAAAATATACACCGAATCAATTATTGTCAACACAACTCTCGTGCAATTAGCAACCTGGCGTCCGGGTAGGAACAAGCTTCGTGAAAATAAGTAATCAATAATGACGTATGTGACAGACAATTACGTGAAGTGGAGCGAGGGAAAGGACCTGTAGTGTTGTAAATGAGGCGTGGAGACTAGGGAGAAGTAAAATGTGTTGGGAAAAAGATCTAGCAAGGTGAGCATTGTTCAAGAAAGAATACAGAATAATGAAGGGAATAAAGAACGCCTAGGTTTAGTGCGAAAATGAGTTATAACATTGCTTGGGAATAGAAACAAATGCTTGTAGGAAACAAGTGCAAATCATGTTGCTACGGAGAAGTGGAGCACAATAAATAAATAAAGAAAAGATAATACAGACATTGTTTATGACTTGTATTATAGAGCCACAAGGTATTTTATTGAAGTAGGCAAAACCTTTTACCTGTTGTCTTTGTTGTATTTTACAATTTGTTATATATCGGGTCTCTCCCACACCTCGTTCTTAAAATAGCGTACAATAGAGAAGTATACAATGCCACATATAACGTGACTAAATATTGAGGTACAACAATATAAAATCGTTGCTCACAAAATCGAATATATGGTGCACTGTAAAAGCAAACAAATAATGCTGCAGTTATTAGAAAGAAATTGGGAAAATAAGATTAAAATTTAGAAACCAACAGAAGAGGTCAATTACACATAAAATTGATAGTCATAAACTGAAAGATGAAGCCATAAAGGAAAAGTTTAACATAGAGCTAAGTAATTGTTATACAGCACTCGGTGAAATAGACTTAGATATCAATGAGATGTGGGACTCACAGAGCAAAATACTAATGACAGCAGCAGAAGCAAGTGCTGGACTGAAGAAATGGAAAAACGAGCTTGGATCTCAGACACCACGTGGAAATACATCAAAGAAAGAAGAGAAGCGAAGAGAGCCATGACTAATGTAAAGACAGATCTTGGAAAGGTTCTGGCAAAAGCAACATACAAAGAATTAGACAACAAAGTGAAAAGTTCAGCAAGAAGAGATACAAGAGCTTATATAGACAATTTGGCAGAGAAAGCAGAGACAGCTGCAATTACAGGAGACAGCAGAACTCTTTATACTGTGCAAAAGATGCTGACAAACACCTATACATCCAGTGGAACACCAATTCTAGACAAATCTGGATCAATGCTAACAACAAGCGCAGACATAAAAGCCCGTTGGGCGGAACACTTCAAAGAAATTCTTAACCGTCCACTACCCCACAGTTTAATAGATTTTGAAACTGAAACACCAGCAGCAGAATTAAATGTAAATTTAGATGACTTCACCTTGAGTGAAATAGAAACCACCTTAAAGCTTATGACCAATAACAAGGCTGCTGGAGAGGATAAGTTAACAGCTGAGATCCTCAAGGCAATTGATAGCCATAATCTAATACATCTCCAAAAAATGTTCAACATCATTTGGAAAACAGAGAAGACGCCTCATAAATGGAAAAAAGGAATCATTGTTAAGATCCCAAAAAAGGGCAATCTTAGAGATTGTAACAACTGGAGAGGCGTGACACTTTTGTCAGTTGCCTCAAAGTTATTCTGCAAAATCATCCTAAATAGAATACAGGATTCAATAGATACAGTAATGCGTGAAGAACAGGCTGGGTTTAGAAAAGGGAGAAGCTGTATTGACCACATTTTCACTCTACGACTTATATTGGAGGAACACATTGAAAAGCAAAAACCGTTTGTACTTAACTTCATCGACTTCAAAAAAGCATTTGATAGTATTCATAGAGATTCTTTGTGGAAAATTCTGAAGCAATATGGTTTACCATCAAAAATCATAAATATTATCAAAGACATGTATGATGGTTACACATGTGCAGTTCGAACAGAGGAAGGACTGAGCGAATGTTTCCCAATAGAAACTGGGGTTAAACAAGGATGTATTTTATCGCCCTTGTTATTTGGAATTGTTATGGACTTCATAATGAAGAAATGCTGCACTGGTAATAAAGGCATCGAATGGATACAAGGAGACCATTTGGAAGACCTCGACTTTGCTGATGACATAGTTCTCATCAGCAGTCAGATAAAAACGATGCAGGAAAACACAAATGAACTATCATTAATAGCCAGCAAAATTGGGCTTGAGATCAATCATGAAAAGACTAAAGTCATGACTAGTTTAATTCCAACAGGTGACAAAATATACATGGAAAACAAACCAGTTGAAGAGATCGATCACTTTATCTTGGAAGTCACATTGATCGAGAAGGGGATACGAGCAAAGAAATTAAAATCAGAATAGCTAAAGCAGCAATGTCTTTCAGAAGCCTTGAAAAGTTGTGGAAATCAAAACTTATCAGCACAAACACAAAACTTAGGCTATTCAAATCAAATGTACTATCAACCCTTACGTATGCGTGTGAAAGCTGGAAAACAACAAGAGATATAGAAACAAAGTTGAACGCATTCGAAAATAAATGTCTAAGGAAAATACTTGGTATAGCATGGAACGAATTCAAAACAAATGAGGAAATTAGAGAAATCGCCAATCAACCACTAATATCTTCAGTAATAAAGAAAAGACGATGGTCATACGTTGGACATGTGATGAGAAGAGATAATAACCGAATAGCAAAGCAAGCCCTCATATGGGAAACAACAGGTAAAAGAAAAAGAGGAAGACCCAGGGAGACACTGAGAAGAACATTGATGAGAGAGGCAAGAGCAGCAGGAGTCGGCTCCCTCAATGAGATAGAACTGCTTGCACAGAACAGAGACAGATGGCGAGATTTGATAAAATATCTTTAAAAGAAAACTGCTAGAACAAAAAATCCATATAGGAGAAGGTGTATCTTGGTCTACGCCCTATGGGCCGGTTACGGCTCGAAAGGTCAATAGATAGATAGATAGATATTAGAAAGAAAAGATAGTTATCCACATTAGAAGAATATAAAGTGATACCCATTACAAGAAATACGCCTGGATATATAAATATTTATATATATAAGTAGAATAGCACAGGCATATCAGAAAATTAGGAGCCGCGATAGCTCAGTGGTTAGTGAACTGGACTACAAAGGACAAGGGGTAGGCTTCGATCTCAACCGACGGCTTCCGGGTTCACCCAGCCTTAAATGGGTACCGGATTTTATTCTGGGAAAGTAAAGCAGCACGAGCGTGATACCGACCACATTACCCCAAAAATCATGTGCTGAAGGTCTGTAAAATATAGGGTCACTAACACCATATTTCCCTATATGCCACTTGGCGTGAATGGGTACTTTACTTTATTTACATATCAGAAAATTAAAAACGTCTTGTGCAACAAGTCTGTGTCAATACAAGTGAGAAAGAGAGCGCTGTATATAGTAAATTCTGACCCGTAGATGCGAAGTATGGGCAGTAGAGAAACAAATAAAAAGATGATTAGAGGTCACGGAAGTGGAATTTCTCAGAAGAATGTTGAGATTTCCCTGGATTTCTAAAAAGACCAACAAGGAAATTCTCAAAGAGGCCAGCACAAAAAGGGAGCTCCTAAAGAAAACGTCGTAAAGAAATAATGAACATTTTTTGGGGCATATCATGAGAACAGGAAAGTTGGAATCCGTGGTTACAACTGGTAAACTACAGGTAATGGAGAGATCGAGGACGACAAAGAGAGAAGATACCAGTAAGGTAGGTGTTGTAGAACGGTAAACAGTCAACAACAGAATTGATACGATGCACTGTGGACGGATAAATGTGAAAGGACATGATTGCTTACGCCAACCGGCATGGCACACGATGATGATGATATATATATATATAAATTTTTTTTTTAAACTGACACAAAATACGCTTACTGCCCATATACATATATACTAACAGAAGAACAATAATTTAAATGCATACAATAAATACACTGGAATTTTTGACAACACTGACGCAGGATACATTACCAGTGTCTGGGGTAAGGGAAATATCATTATTATTCATCATCATGTGCCACACCGGTTGATGTAGGCGATCATGTTCTTCCACAATCTTCAATCTATATTGCCTCGTATCAATTCTGTTGACTGTTTTCAATGCCATGACTCAAAGCTATCTAGTATTTTCTCACTTTGCCGTCCGCGATCTCCTTATCCCATTTTTTGCCAGTTGTAACCAAGTATTCACACTTTCTTCTTCTCTTAAAATGCCCGAAAAATGTTGATTGGTTCTTTCTGGTGTTTTTATGAGCTCTCTTTTTGTGTTGGCCTCTTCGAGAATTTACTCGTTGGTCTTTTTAGCTGTCCATGGTATTTTCAACATTCTCCTGAGAAATCCCATCTTTGTGGTCTCTAATCGTCTTTTCATTCTTTCCACGATTCACTTCCATAGGTCAGAATTGGTTCTATAGAGCACCAATACACTTTCTTTCTCACTTCCATTGATATAGACTTGTTGCATAAGACGTTTTTCATTTTCTTAAATGATATTTTGCCGGAGTTTTCTGCTTTTTAATTTCTTTTGTGCATCTTCCATCTGATGTTATTATTGTGCCCAAGTATTTGACGCGTTGCACTTGTCTCAGATTTGTCTTATTTATTTTGATGATGGTGATGATTATTTTTATCACTATTATTACCTACTTACCTAAAAAAAAAACTCTTATGCCTTAAAAAAAATGTTGCTTTTATGTCATTGTGTCTTTTTTGTTTTGTTTTTCTTTTAAAAAATTGTGCTTCTGAAAATGTTCCAACCGTCTTACAGCCTTATCCCCCCACACCCAATCCTGACCCAACTACACACCATCCAATTCATCTGTTTAGAAAAATAACATTAAAGCCAAAATATCCAAAGTAACTGGAAACAAACACTCACGTACTCACTGACATTAATTAAAATACAAATAAAATAATGTAACTTGCAAAAACACACTTGAGTAACGTTAAAAAAAACAGGTACCAATGTAACATAAAAGACGCGCAGTGGCGTAAGATCAGAAAACCAGACAGTTGAAACATTAAACAACAGACTTAGCGTCAAATGAAAGAACTGGTAATGTCGTTGCCTTAAAGGATATATATTTTGTTGTATTGATAAAGAACAGTGAATGTAAAGAACAGGTATTGTCGTAGATTTAAAGAACAGACATTGCAGTAATATTGTACAAATATTGACATTTGGGAAAAAAATAACAGCATAAGAATGCATTAATCACATTAACTATATATACGTATTCCCTATACGCCACTTGGCGTGACGGGGCTCTTTACTTTATATACACACACACACACACACACACACTACTAAAAGAGTATGCACTTGCATGAGCTAACCTGGGGAAAAAAAGGTTAAAATATTCATTCTTCTTCTCTTTTCTTTTCTTCACTGATACCGAAAAGGTGTCGTGGTTTATATCATTTGTCGTTCTTGAGCTGCTCGAACTGTCTGAATTAGTGATTTTCCTTTGTTGTTACATGTCTCTGTCACTGCATCTATCCATCTTCTTCTAGGTCTTCCTCTTGGTCTTTTTCCATGCATTCTCGAGAAGAACGCCCTTGATGGTGATTGGTGAGGATTCATTCTGACCAGGTGGCCCAACCATTTAAGTTGTTGTTGCTCTATATATTCTTGGCAGGGTTTTGTTCCTACCATTTTTCTTATGGTTTCATTTGGTATTCTATATCTTCTTGTGTTGTTTGTTACTTTTCTCAAGCATCGCATCTCACATGTATTGATCTTTCTTAAATGTGATTTAGAAAGGGTCCATGTTTGACTTTCATAGCACAAAGTTGGTATGAAAATGCTATTTATCATTTTAAAATATTCATTAGCTCCCGTTAAATGTTTGATTGATTGCTTCCTGTTTTGTTTTGTTTAGTCAAAGCACTTCAGGAGCTTCGGCTTCATATTGTCTGAGTTATGTTTGTCTGTTTATGTGCGTGTATTTGGTGAGTATTCACACACCAGTAATATTTGTAAACACTAAACATGTTACTCTGCAGGATCACGTGTGTAAGACACGTGTGTAAGACACGTGTGTGTGTTTTAGGGACAGCAATTCATCATCACTGAGTGCCGTCTCCGCATCGAAGGTTGGCTACCATGGAGCGCCATTCTGCTCTCTCTCTCTCTCTCTTTGCTTTGATGGTGCAGGTTGTCATAGGCTGAGCTGTCCATCTTTTTATGTTACTCGCCCATGTTAATCTTGGTCTGCCTATGCCTCTCTTACCTTGTATTTCCCCTTCCAAGATTACTTTTAGTAGGCTGTTGTGACTTTCAACGTGCCCTAAAAATTTCATTTGTCTTGTTCTAATTGTGCTTAGTAGTTCTCTTGTTAGTTTTAGTTGTTTTAAAACTTCAGCATTTGTTGTTTTTTTTCCTTTCCATCCAATTCTAACTATTCTTCTGTAAATTCACATTTCAAAGGCTTTAACTTTCTGTTGTGTTTTCTTGCCTAACGTCCATGTTTCTGCACCACACTGAAATAATTCGAGGTAATAACATTTTCCAGCGGGACAGCTGTCGTTTATTGAACATTTCATAATGAAACAGATCAACTTACCTGCCTGAAAGGATATCCGACTCACTAGGCAACTAAGACTGTGTGTTAAAACATCCCAAAATGGCAGAGTTCATTTCAACAATGTTAACAGTGTCACAATCCACAAAACGAACTAATAATCCATGTATTTAATGTTACAACACTTGCCAGAACGATGATTTACTCGATTTTATCCTTTCCTGTGAAATTCATAAAGGCATTTCTGTTTTTATTATCTTTTGTCTAATAACAGATGCGGATAAACAACATGGATTGAACACAATCAATTTTACACAGAATAGCGTTTAGACGGATTTAGTAGGTTGCCATCAATTCTCAAATGTATACATTTACAGGCTTTGTAATTGTTGTTTAACAGCCAGTGAGCTTTTCTCAGATTTGCCGTACAGCGCTGTATTGTTGGAAAGTTTCAGGTTATCTTCCATACTACAAATGATGCATTTCGGTAAACATCTAGTAGCTATCTTCTTCTCATTCATTTTCTCACTCCTCTTCTACTTCCACCTATTCTTCTTATACTTCAGTTGCTTCAATTTCTTCTTCTTCTTCTATTTCTACTTCCTCTTCTTCTTCTTCATTTTTCTCTTTTTCTTCTTATCTTCTTTCTCGTTTTTCTTGTTTTTCTTCTTCTTCTTCTTCTTCCTTTTCCTCTTCTTCTTCTTCTTCTACCTCTTCTTCTTCTTCTTCTACCTGTTCTTCTTCTTCTACCTCTTCTTCTTCTTCTTCTACCTCTTCTTCTTCTTCTTCTTCTACCTGTTCTTCGTCTTCTACCTCTTCTTCTTCTCTTCTGCTCCCTCTTCTTCTTCTTCCTCATCTTCTTCTTCTACCTCTTCTTCTTCTTCTTCTAACTGTTCTTCGTCTTCTACCTCTTCTTCTTCTGCTTCCTCTTCTTCTTCTTCCTCATCTTCTTCTTCTACCTCTTCTTCTGCTTCTTCTACCTGTTCTTCGTCTTCTACCTCTTCTTCCTCTTCTTCCTCATCTTCTTCTTCTACCTCTTCTTCTTCTTCTTCTACCTCTTCTTCTTCTTCTGCTTCCTCTTCTTCCTCTTCTTCTACCTATTCTTCTTCTTCTTCCTCTTCTTCCTCTTCTTCTTCTACCTCTTCTTCCTCTTCTACCTCTTCTTCTTCTTCTACCTCTTCTTCTTCTTCATCCTCTTCTTCTACCTCTTCTTCTTCATCCTCTTCTTCTTCTTCTTCTACCTCTTCTACTTCTTCTTCCTCTTCTTCCTCTTCTACCTCTTCTTCTTCTTCTTCTTCTACCTCTTCTTCTTCTTCATCCTCTTCTTCTACCTCTTCTTCTTCTTCATCCACTTCTGCTACCTCTTCTTCTTCTTCTACCTCTTCTTCTTCTTAATCCTCTTTTCTTCTTCTTCTACCTCTTCTTCTTCTTCTTCTTCTACCTCTTCTTCTTCTTCATCCTCTTCTTCTACCTCTTCTTCTTCTTCTTCTACCTCTTCTTCTTCTTCCTCATCCTCTTCTTCTTCTTCTTCTTCTACTTCTTCTACTTCTTCTACTTCTTCTTCCTCTTCTTCTACCTCTTCTCCTTCTTCTACCTCTTCTTCTTCTTCTTCTACCTCTTCTACTTCTTCTTCCTCTTCTTCTACCTCTTCTTCTTCTTCTTCTACCTCTTCTTCTTCTTCATCCTCTTCTTCTTCTTCTTCTACCTCTTCTACTTCTTCTTCCTCTTCTTCTACCTCTTCTTCTTCTTCTACCTCTTCATCTTCTTCATCCTCTTCTTCTTCTTCTTCTACCTCTTCTACTTCTTCTTCCTCTTCTTCTACCTCTTCTTCTTCTTCTACCTCTTCATCTTCTTCTTCCTCTTCTTCTTCTTCTTCTACCTTTTCTACTTCTTCTTCCTCTTCTTCTTCCTCTTCTACCTCTTCTTCTTCTTCGACCTCTTCTTTTTTTCCACCTCTTCTTCTTGTACTTCCTTCTCTTCTTCTTCTTCTTCTTCTACCTCTTCTTCTTCTCCTTCCTCTACCTCTTCTTCCTTCTTTTCCACTTTTTCTTCCACCATTTGCAATAACCAAAACAGCAGTCAGTGATCGATGGTCTCTGCCGCCTGTAGCAAAAAAGCAACAAAGTTATCATACTTTTCAGAGTGCCCTAGGTCTGACCCATAAAATTAACCTCTGTTTCCAGCGTTATTTACCAGGTGTCCTCTCTTCAACCTTCCCGCGGAGTCCACAGCACACTACTTATTTCGGTAGCTTGGACTGGTTGGTCTCGAGGCAAGACGCCGGCCTCGAAACAAAAAGGTTGTGGGTTCAAATCCCGGCTGCACCGGTTTGGAATTTTTATTTATGATTTCTCTCTGGGGCAACCACCCCTTGGTCTCAGCAGCGAGGCCGGGCGTGAAATGGCAATTACTCATGGAAGGAAAAAAATATGAGTACCTTCGACGACGGAGCTATCTGCCTGTGCGACGAGGGTCCATGTGCACACGACTGCCAGGGAATCGGATTAACACGCACAATTCAGTTCCTAGTCTCTAGGGATTTCGTCAGAGGTCAAAACTGGTGAACGTAAAAAAAAAAAAAAAAACGGTAGCTTTTGGATCTCTCTTTAGCACGTGACCTATTTAGGTTACCATCATCTAGTTGCTTGCCCCTGTTATAACTTGTCTCTCCATGACAGCTGCTATGAAGTCCTCTCTGCCTTGCCCGAGATGTCCATCCTCTGCAGCAGTCAATACCATCTTGTCTATAATATCTTACACCCACCCTCTTCTAGGTTTTTCTATTTTTTTTTTCGTGTATCTGAACCTATGCGCCCCCCCCCCCTCCTCCTCCCCCCCCCCAAAAAAAAAATATAAAAAAATCCTCTCTTCTAGACCTAGATGTTGCTCTACTTGACCGACACATTTTGCTCTAATTCTTATTATGTTCTTTATCAAAACATTCTTTCAGAATCGACAAGTTTGTTCTTTTTTTTTTTCAATGTTCTGAGTATTTTTCTGTAATGCGCGCATTCACATGCATCCATGCATTTTTTTTTCTGTAGATTGTCGATTGTCCATGTTTGAGAACAATATGTTGCTTTAGGAAAAATACACGCACATAAAAGCCTATGTTTTGTTGCTATATGGAACCGTTGCCAAATGTTGTTGCTCAGTTGTTTTATTTTAGACATAGCTATATTCAGACTTTCTGTTGATCTTCTTGATAATCTTTCGGACAATCTTTCAATCGTTATCTAGTTGCACTACATTCAAGTAATCGCCGTTATGTACCTCAATCTTGTTTAACAACATTTGAATGGTTCCTAGTTTTGGATTTCGTTTAGCCAAAATATTTAGAATAATAGGAAACTCTTTATTCAAGTCTCCGCAGCAGGAGGCACTCTGATCATCAGAATAAGGACCCCCATCGAGCAAGTGTTTCGGCACTTTAGCTTCTTGGCACTCTACAGATTGTGGCCCGACTGGGTCACGGCCGTTTTTTAATGTGTTCTCTGCGTGCTACCATCTGCAGCCATATCCTCCCAGTTTCTTTCACTGATAGAGAATTCACTGAAGGAAGCCCTACAAACATATTTATATCTCAGTACAGGTCCGCCTTTTGGTCTCTTTCCGTCCCTAATTTCGACATTCATTATTTGTTTCGAAGACGACTGTTTGTCATTCTTCTTACATGACCAAGCCATTTTAGTCTCGGACTCCTAAGCGTTGCCATGATGTACGGAAGTTTGGCTCACTGTAAGACATTAGAATTGGTTACTTTGTCCTGCTTTTTGACGTTCATAATCATTCGAAGGCAACGCAGTTGAAAGCTGTTTTAACCTTGTCTCCTGCCCTGCATAGGTAGTCCAAGTTTCTGATCCGTACAGAAGTGTACTAAACATACAGCTTTGGTAAATTTGAATCTTAGGCCTGAGTTTATTTGAAAGTTCGGATTTGATCATTTTGAGTTATTTTGTCGGCCGATATGCAGAGCTGTTTTCTATGATATTACTTTACCGAGTATTTTTATGTTATTTTGTGTGTTTAGCATGGATTTAAGGCTATTTTGTCAATCACTTGTAGAACTGGTTTGCTTCATTTATTATATATGGGTATGAGACGCCAAGGGCACATGGACTGAAATGGGTCAGCGAATCATAGCTGACTGCTTGCGTCAGAATTAGTGAACCATAACTGATCATGATTCTGCTCCACATCCCCACGGTGGGCCTAGAAACGACTGATTAAACGAGGAGGGATCGAAGGGGAAAGTCAACTCGGTACCCAAAATGCCGTGATGAAGTCGATGTACTGGTCCGGAAATGCTCAGACATCATTTATGCCTATTTAACACCATTTTATGAGCGGGCGATGAAGTGAAGAAATCAAGAGGACGGTGAAGTGAAGAAATCAAGAGGACGGTGAAGTGAAGAAGTCATCGAGCAGACACTGTAGTGAAGATCAATGTAAACAGAAAGTAAACAACGTTTCACGTGAGATTCGAACCACGTACTCTTTTATATCTGAGGCGAGTACACCAACAAAATATCAACACTATTATTCCGATATCTAACGTTAATTTAAAAATAAGAAATTCTACTCAAGAAACAAAAGAAGTCAGTGGGTGAACGAAGACAATATAAACATGTCGACAAGACAACAGCAGAAAATAAACAAATTAAAATGTCACGTTCACTACGAGAACCATTTATTGATATTTGTCCTTGTTTGTATGTGTTATTTCTCTCTCTCTCTCTCTCTCTCTATTTCTCTCTCTCTCTCTCTCTCTCTCTCTCTCTCTATATATATATATATATATATATATATATATATATATATATATCTTTGTGTGTGAGTGTTTAAAAAAAATGTTCAGCTTAGAACACCACAAAGTGAAAATAGAATAACTAGAAGTCTACCTATATCGTATACAGTGGATTTCATAGATATTGTTACTCTGAAATATTGAACCCATTTTAGTAATTACAAAATACAGATAGTTTCTAAGTTGATAGCATAAAACTATAAGTAAATGCGATGATTTAGTAGAGATAGTAAAAAAAAAAGTAAAGTAAAGTACTCCCGTCACGCCAATAGGGAATATGGTGTTAGTGACCATAATTTTACAGACCTTCGGCACATGATTTTTGGGGTAATGTGGTCGGTATTACGCCCGTGCCGGTTTATTTTCCCAGAAAAAAATACGGTACCCATTAAAGACTGGGTTAACCTGGAAGTCGTCTGTTGGGATCGAACCCTACCTCTTGTCCGTTCACTAACCACTGAGCTATCGCGGCTCCATTTAGTGCAGATAAATGGTCAGAATTCAAGAGGCAGACAATAAATCATTTGAAGAAGATCTCGGCGTTGTGATTAAGGGGAGTAACTTCGTGGATATTAGGAATTGACATCAAATCTCTTTGGATGTGTTGAGGCAGGTGATATCTTATATCCTTCTTTTCGGGAAGGCACAACCAACAAAAGGCAATGAGATCAAAGTCTTGATAGTAGGAAATAGAGACTTGCGTCATTGCCGGTGCTATGCTTCACAACATTTATTGATCCTTTATCATTTGTCTTTCCGCGTAGGGGGAAATGGGAGGTGGAGGGGGAGATAGTTTGTGAAATATATATATATATATATATATATATATATATATATATATATATATATATATATATATATATATCGGTGGTCATTAGAACATTATTGAAAGACTTCATCAAACCTTTTTTTACTGATCTCTAATTTCAGCCATTTTTTGGGGGATTCAGTGAAATCGTGGCTGGTCCATTCGGGTATGTTGTTTTCTGTTTCTCTGTCTACCTCTGTTCTTTCTCCTTTAACAGTTCCCTGCAGAGAATGCTCATTGTCTTGCCTAATGATCAAGATACGTGGCTAAACCTTTTTATCTTCCCGCTTTTACACAAAAGTCAAAAGATCACCATGCACACCGATTGCTTGTTGTTTAATTGAGCGAAACATGTCCATTTGTGGTACGATCTAAATAAGAGATGCCAAAAACCTGTTGATATTACATTTCCACACATTGTATTTTTTTCTGTAGCTCTAGTGTAACGGTCGTATTTCGGAAGCGCTATGAAAAATTGACATTATAAGGGTACACATCATCCTGACTTTCATCATCATTATCAAGTACCATGCCTGCTGGCGTAGGTGATCATGTCTCTCCATAACTTTAGATCTCGACAGTTGTTTATAATTTATGTTGTTGACCTCCTGCCAAACAATTCTCTTAAGCTGCTTAATTCTTTTCTAAAGATCTAATCTTTTCTCTTTGCTTCTCTCTATCTCTTCGTCCCTCAATTTTCCCAGTTGTCACAATATATTCCAGCTGTTCCCTTATCTTTGCATGGCCAAAACAAATGATGGTTGTTTCTTTCTAATAATGGAAATTAGCTCTTTCTTTGCTGTAGTCTCTTTCATAACGTTTTCATTACTCATAACGTCTTCTTGGCTGCTCATGATATTCTCAAAATTCTTCTGCAAAACCACATTTCTACAGCCTCCAGTGATTTTCTTGTCTGTTGTCCTATTGTCCATGATCCTGTCTTTAGACACTTTATTATACCAGTGATAAGTGTAGGGGAACAATAGCTAGAAAGAACACAGTACCCCACCTCCGAACGATGTTCCCCAGCGCGGTGAAGTTTAATATGTAACCATAGAACGACAGTATATGCTACATGATACTTTTTGCATTTAGAAAATTATTAATTCTATAAAGTGAACCAGCCAATATAAACTCAATTAGCAAGTCTAACAAACACACGTATACCCACGTGGGAAAGATAAGCAATCAGTGGACACTTCCTATAGAAACGTCGACGTGACGAAAGGGGCAGAGAAATAACATCCTTTACCGAGGCCCGCCCGAGTAGCAGCGTGTCTGGTGACAAGAAAAGCCAGGGTAACTGGCAACAGTGTGAATGAAACTGAAGTACTTAGGGGAAGCGAACGCTGCGGATTATTTATAGTTGGATAAAATAGAAGTCCTGCGTTAACTGTTTAGGATATACTTTTTAGTCTGGGGAACAATACAGGTATGAGGAGGTTGGCGGGAATGGGGATTGCAGGTGTGAGTGGGGATTGTAGGTGTGAATAGAGAAAATAGACCATAAATGCTGGAATAATAAAATAAATGTTGAATGAGGTATATATTTTTTTTTAAAAGCACGTTAAGAAGCAACGCATCTAACGCTCATTTAACGACTCTTTAAGGGATGACGAGGGAGTGGGTGAACGGAAACCAGTAGCAACAAAGAACATGACTTGGTGTAAGAGAAACGGTAAATTTGAACAGCATAAGAGATACAGCATCTCGCTATGGATAAACACTTCAGCAACACGGGAAGGCGGGAAAGAGTTATTACTTTTGAAATAAGAGAAAACATTTTGGGATTGGCAAATAATAGTCCGTGAACACAGTAAAGCTGTTATGGGACAATCACTCGCGCGCGCGTAAATAGCTCTTTAATTGTTTCGCAATGTAAATAATTTTTAATTTATAATTTTTTTAATGGATTGGCCACGTGACAAAACAGAAAGATAACTACACAACACAATAAGCCGTTAATAAACCCCACCTAAGAGTCCACAACATAAATAGATGGATTAATGGAATATTCAAAATATTAAGGAACATAGCAGCAGAAACCAACATAAGAGTAAAAGATTGCAAACAAAATATATCTCTCCTCGACGCTGAAAGGCAAATGAAAGAAGGAAGGAAAGAATAAGGAGACGTTTTAAAAATCTTCAGTATCACTACATACCTTTTAATTAAAAAAACAGAAATAGAATATATTATATATGTATGTACATGTATATATATATATATATATATGGAGTAAATATAACAGGGAAGCAGAGCTGGTCGAGATCTTTCTCTAAATCCTCTGAGGTATCTCTCGAAACAGAAACAACCGACCTCAGCAAGTTTGTGTGAGTCGAAGAGTGGAGAGAAATGTCCCCCCGCGGCAGACAAGAAAAGTCGCGATGACACGTGGACGTGTTATGCCAAAAACGCGCTGATGTCGTTCGCAGCTGACAGTAAACCACGATACATCACATTTGACGTCAATTTAATGACAGGCGAAGAAGATCAATACTTAGTAGACAAAGCTGTGGAAGATCGCAAAGGCGCAATCATTTCCGGGACTATATTTCCATACGTGAGCTTCATGTGAAATTGTCTATGCTCTTGTCGCTATCTTGTCTCTGTGTAGCAATATATTAGCACAGAGTTATAAAACACGTGTTGTGATTGAAGTGATAGCTTTGTACTTAGTGTCGAGCATGCTTGTGTAAAGTTCGTTATCGTCTCAACATCGTATAGAAAGTTCAACAGATCAACAGGCATTAATTTGTTTAACAAAATGAAGGTCTCTGTTGACCGGTTACCTTAAATCAAGAATAATCCACACAGTGTAAAAAACACAAGTTTTGTTGTTTGTTTTTTCCTGCTGAAGGCCTATTGAGCCGAAACGTCGTTCAAATTTGTGTCGTCTATTAATTACAAAAAGCTTTTACCATACCATTTTTTCTATATTTTTTTTCAATTCTACCTCACATTTAGCTTTACTGCAGCTTCGCATTTGTATGCATTCATTAGCATTTCTTTGCCTTAACCCCCGATACAGTGTAACTACGACGTTCAATGTGAAACGTTCTGACGAACAGAGGCGCTCAAATGATCATCTTAATAAGGCTATTCAATTTCAATTGGTGACTGACCTCTGGGCACGCGACCTTTATTCTTCATTTCCAACAAACATATCGCTCCAGACTCCATCTAATGGAAAAATAGTCAAAAGGATCATTCCTTTTTTAAAAAAACAACAACTGTTTTTCGGGGAATTGGCGGGCCATTTTTGTTTGATATATTAAAAAAAAAATCTGTCCACCATTAGATAAGAAAATTGTATGTAAAAAATGTATTAACCCTAAGAAACACTATACAGTAGTAGTATGTTACATTTGTTGTCGCTACCTATGGAATAACTGAATGCACACGTCACACGAAATTTTAAAATGCGCATTTCACCAAGTTGAATTCTATCTAATGTAGTTTTATCTGAATGTGAATATGAGCAATATTGTGATAATCTGATGGCGCGTGATATTATTTAATAAACAAATACTTTTGAAGAAGTGCGTGTATTAGAAAGATAACAAGTAGTCTAGAACTAATTATACATTGGAGTAGCGTAGCTATTTAGCACTGGCTTTACAATCCATATTAGGATAATTAAATTCCTGACGGACACATATAAATGTACTTAGTTCTAAAAATAGGCATCTGACACGAAAATTTAGGAAAGACAACAACATCAAGTAACAACATATTAAAGTTGAGCTCTTATTTCAAGTTTAAAGACTCGATTCTTCTAAAGAAGGGTATTCAGGTGTTCCTTGTGGCTAAAAAAAAGTTAATAAACTTTTTGAGATGTTAATAAAGCTCATTTTAAATCATATAGATTACATTTAGAATATCTTCATTCTGTATAATCTAATCTAATGCTTCCAGCCCCCTACAATAATTAACTTATCTTCTAGCACTTTCCGTCTATATATAATACCGTAACACATTTTACTATTGATCTGCATTTCATCATATTATTTTTATTTTTATTATACTACACATTGTTTGCGGAAATTCAACAGCGTGGCCATAACTCACACAATGAATCACATAAATCAAGTAACATAACAAGAAATTATCACAACTTCCTACCTAAGCTTGTAACACATTTCACACGAAACTAACGTGAATCAAGTAACCGTGTGACAACTGTTTGTACAAGTCTGACTATCTGTCATTCACAAACTAAATCAATGTTGGCCAACTTGACATTTTGTTCCGCACACAAACAGAATGGGATTCCAAATGTTACAACTGTCGTGATATTGATGACTCACTGAAAACTGCACATATTATGCACAATAATAATAATAATTTGTATTCCAATTTCTTTTTTTTCCAATCGAGTATATATCTACAACGAGCGTAATTTGTGTTCTGGAAATTATAACTTTTATAAATCCAATACAAATTTGTCGAATGAGCTTGAAGCAGTTAATTGCGGTCTTCCAACGTATTTTATCTCCTGAGATAAGAATGGTAAGTATTCCAGTGTCTCAACAAACCGTTCTTCTCTCATCACCTTCCTAGCCCTCAATCACACGAGCTGGCTTCTGCTACTCGACCTCAGGCTCGGTAGTTAGCCCGAAACGAGCGCTTCTCTTTTTTTCTACTTGGTTGAAAGCTCCAAACCGCGAAACGTAGGCAGTAAAGCGTGCTTTCCCTCTCATCCGAGTTCTAACTGAGTTTGCCGTCCTAGCGACGTGTGGTGCGCTGCTTCGCTGGAGGGGCTGGCTACCTCACGAACTGTACCGCACGCCGCAAATCTCACGAGATCCTGTGGATGCACGAAAAGGAAGAAATAACAGGGCCTCGAGTAAACGTTTCCAACCATAGTTTCCTTATTGTCATTAGTTCAGTGGTTTCAAAATATGTTCGCGTCCACAGTTGCCACTTTTAGTTCATCAAATCTACCTCACGGTTCATTAGATCCGTTAACAGACTCATCACTATCTATCCATAGGCTATTAATCCATTATAGGGACTCCTTCCTTCCATGGGTCATCATTACTGTCATTTATTTCAATAAATCACCATATAGATTATTACTTCTATAAACACGAAATTGGTCCCTCTTTCCATAAACGTATCACTACTTTTATCTACTTTATCACTAAATTTATTTTTACGAATTCTTGTTTCTATTTTTGTTATTGTTGATGGATTGCCACGAGTTGATGCGAGCATGTTGCCCTTTGACTCATAGGATGTGGCGGGTCGTAATGGCTTTCTTGACATTCCCGGCTCTTACTGGAGAAGTTGGGTTTCTATCTGTCCTAGGCTATGCTGGGAAACTGCTAGTCCAGCCCAGAGGTACTGCAATACTGGGTCCTCTATATCAGTAACAGCCACAACTACAGGGACCACAGCGATACTAGCTTCTGTTAGTAAGTCTGGTTTGACGCAGACTGTTACCAGGGGAGACCACGAGGAGGTAGATCTGCTAGGTCTTGGTCGGCTGATGGTGCGCCGACCCTGCTATTGCGACCGCAGGTCGCAGGCGCTTATGCTCCCCCAATTCTTGTTTCTATAAATTCACCATTGCTTCTCTCTACTTCCCAAAACACATCTTAATGAGTTTTATTTCTGCCAACTCAAATTCTTCGTCTCACGGTTTTATAAATTCATCAAAACGGTTATTTACATCTGTGAACAAATCTAGACCGTTCCTTACCTCTGTCAACTAATACAGACGGTTATTTACATCTGTGAACTAATCTAGACCGTTCCTTACCTCTGTCAACTAAAACAGACGGTTATTTACATCTGTGAACTAATCTAGACCGTTCCTTACCTCTGTCAACTAATACAGACTATTGATTTCGATCCGTAACTAATCTAGACCGTTCCTTCCTATGTCAACTTTTACAGACGGTATTTACATCTGTCTGAACTTCTATCTAGAGGGAGCCGATTCCTGCTGTCACTTACAGTCAACTAATACAGGCGGTTCTTTACATCTGTGAACTAATCTAGACCGTTCCTTACCTCTGTAAACTAATACAGACGGTTATTTACATCTGTGAACTAATCTAGACCGTTCCCCTTACTTCTGTCAACTAATACAGGCGGTTCTTTACATCTGTGAACTAATCTAGACCATTCCTTACTCTGTAAACTAATACAGACGGTTCTTTACATCTATGCACTAATCTAGACCGTTCCTTAATTCTGTCAAATTATACAGACGGTTCTTTACCTCTGTGAACTAATTCAGACCGTTCCTTATGCTGTCAACTAATCCAAACGGTTCATTACATTTGTCAAATAATCCAGACGTTCCTTACTTGTCATCTAATATGACGGTTAATTTACTTCTATCTACCGACCCAGACCGTTGTTTTATTTGACTGTCGCTGTTCCTCACTTCTATGAACTATGATTCATTCCCGCCCTTAATTCTATCAACTTTTATTCATCCTCGCCCTACTTCGACCAGAAGTTTTATTCATCCCCGCCCTTACGTCTATGAACTTTGATTCATCCCCGCCCTTAATTCTATCAACTTTTATTCATCCCCGCCCTTACTTCTATCAACTTTTATTCATCCCCGCCCTTACGTCTATCAACTTTTATTCATCCTCGCCCTTACTTCTATCAACTTTTATTCATCCCAGCCCTTACGTCTATCAACTTTTATACATCCCCGCCCTTACTTCTATCAACTTGTATTCATCCCGCCCTCACTTCTATCAACTTTTATTCATCCCAGCCCTTACTTCTATCAACTTTTATACATCCACGCCCTCACTTCTATCAACTTTTATTCATCCTCGCCCTCACTTCTATCAACTTTTATTCATCCTCGCCCTTACATCCATCAACTTTTATTCATCCACGCCCTCACTTCTATCAACTTTTATTCATCCTCGCCCTTACATCTATCAACTTTTATTCATCCTCGCCCTTACATCTATCAACTTTTATTCATCCTCGCCCTTACTTCTATAAACTTTTAATCATCCTCGCCCTTACATCTATCAACTTTTATTCATCCTCGCCCTTACATCTATCAACTTTTATTCACCCTCGCCCTTACATCTATCAACTTTTATTCATCCTCGCCCTTACTTCTATAAACTTTTAATCATCCTCGCCCTTACTTCTATCAACTTTTATTCATCCTCGCCCTTACTTCTATCAACTTTTATTCATCCTCGCCCTTACTTCTATCAACTTTTAATCATCCTCGCCCTTACTTCTATCAACTTTTATTCATCCTCGCCCTTACATCTATCAACTTTATTCATCCTCGCCCTTACTTCTATCAACTTTTATTCACCCTCGCCCTTACTTCTATCAACTTTTATTCATCCTCGCCCTTACTTCTATCAACTTTTATTCATCCTCGCCCTTACATCTATCAACTTTTATTCATCCTCGCCCTTATATCTATCAACTTTTATTCATCATCGCCCTTACATCTATCAACTTTTATTCATCCTCGCCCTTACATCTATCAACTTTTATTCATCCTCGCCCTTACTTCTATCAACTTTTATTCATCCTCGCCCTTACTTCTATCAACTTTTATTCATCCTCGCCCTTACTTCTATCAACTTTTATTCATCCTCGCCCTTACTTCTATCAACTTATCTTCGAAATCGACTTTATAAAAAAGCCCTTTAATTTTCGAAATCTATTCTCAGAAATACTCCTATAAATTTAATGCCTTTTCTTTATTGAAATCCATTTAAATTAACCACTACTTCCATAAACTAACACTACAAACTCATTGCTTTTAGTTTATTTCAAAAGTCTATTACTTTTATAACCTCATTTTCTCTTTCCTATTTATGTATATAAACACATTTTCACGATCCTTTACATGTACACGAACTCATTTTCACGATCCCATCCGTACACAAATTCATTTTCATGATCCTATCAGCATGATGTGCCGTACCGATTGGCGTAGGCACCAACGTCTTTTCACAGTGCATCGTATCAATTCTGTTGTTGACTGTTTTCTATGCCATGAGACCAAGCTATCTAGTATCTTCTTTCTTTGTCGTCCGCTATGTCTTTCACGATCCTATACAGGTATACAAACTCATTTTCCCGAACTTACACGTACATATAAACTCATTTTCACGACCCCATACCTGTACACAAAATCATATTTCACGATTCTTTACGTGTACAGATACTCATGTTCACGATTATATATATGTATATAAACTCATTTTCACGATCCTATACATGTACAGAAACTCATTCTCACGATCCTATTCATGTACATAAACTCAATCTCACGATCCTATTCATGTACAGAAACTCATTCTCACGATCCTATACATGTACAGAAACTCGTTCTCACGATCCTATTCATGTACATAAACTCATTCTCACGATCCTACTCATGTACATAAACTCAATCTCACGATCCTATACATGTACAGAAACTCATTCTCACAATCCTACTCATGTACAGAAACTCATTCTCACGATCCTATTCATGTACATAAACTCATTCTCACAATCATATTCATGTACATAAACTCAATCTCACGATCCTATACATCTACAGAAACTCATTCTCACGATCCTATATATGTACAGAAACTCAATCTCACGATCCTATAATTGTACAGAAACTCATTCTCACGATCCTATTCGTGTACATAAACTCATTCTCACAATCCTATTCATGTACATAAACTCAATCTCACGATCCTATACATCTACAGAAACTCATTCTCACGATCCTATATATGTACAGAAACTCAATCTCACGATCCTATAATTGTACAGAAACTCATTCTCACGATCCTATTCATGTACATAAACTCATTCTCACAATCCTATTCATGTACATAAACTCAATCTCACGATCCTATACATCTACAGAAACACATTCTCACGATCCTATTCATGTACATAAACTCATTCTCACAATCCTATTCCTGAATATAAACTCATTCTCACGATCCTATACATGTTCATAAACTCATTCTCACGATCCAATACATGTACATAAACTCATTCTCACAATCTTATACATTTACATAAACTCATTCTCATGATCCTGTACTTGTATACAAACTCATTGTCTCGTTTCCTTACCTCTATTAACTTTCCCATCATAGACCTTACTTTTATACTCACTTTTTCTTCCCAGTGTTACGATCATCTTATGGTACCAGAGGAAAGAGAAACAAAAATGCATGAACATTCATTTCAAGTATATGTCATATTTTGTATATTTAAACCACGAGTGTAAGTACTTTGTGGATAATCAAATACGTCTTTATAGATGATTGTTCTCATACTCTGGTGTCTAATTGCATGTTATGTTTTGTGACGACTCATACAACATGGACTTGTTTATGTCCGTAATGACTGATTTGGTTGCTGTTTCTATCATTGCGTCTATTTTTAGATATTCTCTTTACTTTACCCCGTCACGCTAAGTGGTGTATAGGGAAATATTGTGTTAGTGACCCTATATTTTACAGACCTTCAGCACATGATTTTTGGGATAATGTGGTCGGTATTACGCCCGTGCTGCTTTACTTTCCCAGAAAAAAATCCGGTACCCATTTACGGCTGGGTGAACCCGGAAGCCGTCGGTTGTGATCGAACCCTACCCCTTGTCCTTTGTAGTCCAGTTCACTAACCACTGAGCTATCGCGGCTCCATTTTCAGATATTACTTTTAATTTATCTTTCCTGATGTATTTTGGTTGTTTGTTGTTATTTCTCTTCTAATTTCTTTATTTCTTGATGTTTATCTTCTCCTGTGTTCTTCTATATCTTTCTATTCTTTTGCCTGGCTTCTTGATTCACCTTTCCCCTTCTCAGTTTCTGTTGTTATTTTTGGTTTATCTTTTTGATGTCTTTTTCCATGCTCTTGATCAGATTTCTTTGATCTTTCCGTGTTTTAAAACAAAATGTTACAGATCTATAATATTCTTGTTCTACTTTTCAGCTCCCTGTGGAGCATAGGTCTTCAACAAACACTTTGCATGTCGTTCTGTCTCTTGTCATTCTTTTAAGATCATTCCATGTCTTCCCCATCGTCTTCCGCTTTGTCTTTTCCTCTGGGGATACCAAAAAGGGCCTGTTGGGTAATACTCTCAGTTGGCTTTCGCAGTGTGTGTCCTATCGAGCGCCATCGTTGTCGCTGTATCTCTTTATCCACTGGTATTTGACTGATACATTCCCATAATTATATACGAGTGAATTTGTCCTGCCATTTCCATCCTTTTATTCTGCTTAAACATCCATTAATGAAAGTCTGTATCTTCATGATTGTCAATTTTGCTGTTCTCCATGTTTCACAGCCATAGATCTATAATCTTTTACCCTTCTCTGGTTTCTGGGTAGTGAGATTCGATGTCTAGTTCACTCTGGGTAGTGAGATTAGATGTCTAACCCACTATGGGTAGTGAGATTCGATATCTAGCCCTCTCTGGGTAGTGAGATTCGATATCTAGCTATTTCTGGGTAGTGAGATCGATGTCTAGCCCTCTCTGGGTAGTGAGATTCGATGTATAGCCCTCTCTTGGTAGTGAGATCAATGTCTAGCCCTCTCTGGGTAGTGAAATTCGATGTCTAGCCCTCTCTGGGTAGTGAGATTCGATGTCTAGCCCTCTCTGGGTAGTGAGATTCGATGTATAGCCCTCTCTTGGTAGTGAGATCAATGTCTAGCTTTCTCTGGGTAGTGAAATTCGATGTCTAGCCCTCTCTGGGTAGTGAGATTCGATGTCTAGCTATTTCTGGGTAGTGAGATTCGATGTCTAGACCTCACTGGGTTGTGAGATTCGATGTCTAGCCCTCTCTGGGCGGTGAGATTCGATGCCTAGCTCTCTCTGGGTAGTGAGATTCGATGTCTAGCCCTCTCTGGGTAGTGAGATTCAATGTCTAACTCTCTCTTGGTAGTGAGATTCGATGTCTAGCCCTCTCTGGTGGTGAGATACGATGCCTAGCTCTCTCTGGGTAGTTAGATTCGATGTCAAGCCCTCTCTGCGTATTGAGATTTGATGTCTAGCCCTCTCTGGGTAGTGAGTTTAGATGTCTCTCTCTCTCTCTCTCTATCTATGGGTAGTGAGATTCGATGTCTAGCCTTCTAGGATAACTGCTAAAAACAGGATGCCCCGTGTGCATTTGCGCACGTTAAAGCACCAATGACAGTTTAACGTTGAAAAAAGTAGGTTTTCCCAATTAAAAAAAAAAGGTTAAACAAATCCTCACATGTCGAGAACGGACGTGTCAGGATTAAAGGCGCAAATATCGCGGCTTTTTTTCAAACTAGCGACGCGACGCATCCGCGCCCACCTAACAGGTGAACGCTAAGACAAAAATGAATAAGAATGGTTGTTTAAAACATTATAGGTCTAATTCATTATAGTTCTAATTCATTATAGTTCTAATTCAGTATAGTTCTAATTCTAGCAATAGTTATTTATTTTCTTTTTAATAAAGTTCACACTCTAACCACCGTGCTTGATAAGTTATGGAGAACCGGTGATGACCTCAACCACGCCATATTGTTCGTGACAAAAGCTGGTCTAAATATCTAAATGGTTATGGTTATGGAAGGCCCCGGTATCACTGCAAACGAATTAAAATCCATAATTGCTTAATCGTCTTTGCCAGTGGAATCATCCGAATTGCTGGCTCATCTACCAATCAAAGAAAGGTAGCTGTAGACCCCATCATCTAAATGTATAGCAATAGCTGATGGCTGAAGAAGTGCTGATATTTCTGTGAAATGCATATACAAGAAATTGAAGTTAATATATTTTTGTCTAAACGAGTAACAATTTTGAAAAGCACAAAATCACAGTTGCAGACAGCAATTGAGAGAATAATGTTATTATTTTAATGATATAAGTGAAAGAAGGCAACAAGAAAGGTCTGAGCATAAACAGTTAGAAAACGGAAGTAATGGTTATGTCGAAGAAACAATCATCGTTACCATACAGCATAACAATAAACGGAACAAATCTGAAACAAGTTCAGAGAGCTACATACAATATTAACATCATGCGGAATATAAACTACTGGGGGGGGGGGGGGGGGGGGGGGGCAGAAAAGCTACGGCCAAAGTAGCATTTCAGAAAATGAAAAACATCTTGCTACATATGTCTATGTCAGTAGAAGTGGGAAAAAGAGTGCATCAGTGCTACATACAGCCAATTCTAACTTATGGAAGCGAATCATATAAAGTAGACAAACAAATAAAATGACAATAACAGGTTACATAGATGGCATTTTGCAGAAGAATATGTTCAGATTTCAATTGGCGGCTAAAAAGCCCAACGATGATATTCTCAAAGAGGCCAACACAAAAAGTGAGCTCTTAATAAACATCAGAAAGAAGCAATTTGCATTTTTTTCAGGCACGTCATGGGAAGAAGAAAGTTGGAATACTTGGTTACAGCTGGTAAAATACAGGGAAAGAGAGATCGCGGACAACAAGCATAGACGATACTATATAGCTTGGTTTCTTGGCATAGAAAACAGCCAAGAATAGAATTGATACAATGCACTGCAGACAGAAAATTGTGGAAGGACATGGTCGCCAACGCCTACTGGCATGGCGCATGATGATGATGATGATATAATTCTAGCAATAAATTCTTCTAATGAAATCACCAATCTCTTCTAATCTACTACTATTGAAGTATTTCTACGCAATGTTTACAAATAACTGTTTCCATTTACTCAGTGCGTATGGGTTTACCTGGCTTGCTGTGATGTCATTTCTGAAAACAATGAACAGTGGTAAGTGCCTGGGAAATGATAAAGAAGTCGACAGAAGGAAAATGTCAAGTTCCGTGTGACGTAAAGAGGTTCAGGAACAGAATTGACGGCCATGCGAAATACACATGGTTGTGGAATTACTTTATCGTCTACGTCAGTACGATGGAATTACTTTATCGCCTACGTCAGTACGATGGAATTACTTTATCGCCTACGTCAGTACGATTGAATTACATTTAATAAGATTATGAACGTTGAAGAATATCGCATTACACTGCAAAATTGCACGAATTCAACTCGCTTTGAAAAATTATCTACAAAATAGACGTTTTAAACTCAAATAAATACTAGACACCATTACATAATGCCAGTGGTTAGTGAAGTGGACTACAAAGGACATGAGGCCAGGTACGATCCTGATCGACGGCCACTCGGGTTCACCCAGTCTTAAATGGGTACCGGATTTTTTTCTGCGAAAATAAAGCGGCACGGGCGTAAAACCGACCACATCATGTGCCAAAAATCATGTGCCGAGGGTCTGTAAAAATTATGGTCACAAACATCATATTCCCTAAACGCCGCTTGGTGTGACTGGGCTCTTAACTTTTTTTTTTTAATTACATAATACAAAAGAAGGAATAAAGAGCTCTCCGCCATACAATCACACACACACACACACACACACACACACACACACACACACACACACACACACACACACACATACACACACACACACCGTGAGTGTAGCGTATAGGAAATATGATTTTAGTGACCAGATATTTTTGGTCATCAATAAATTATTGAATAATAATAATAATAATAATAATAATGATAATGACAATAATAATCCAATATATATATATACATACCCGCATATATTGCCAGAGAAAACCTTGACCCACGTACATAAACTCCGTAGGATGCGCTAGGAATCCACGGGGTGGGTTGGTTTTTTTTCTTTAATGATAATTCTGTCCACGCAGCTGCCAAATTTATCAACATCATATATGTGGGTAGGCACAAGTATCGCGCCCTCTTAACCTGGTTATCTTTTTATTTATTATTACTAATTTTATTTTGTTTTAATATTTAGCGCTTTTAAGAATATTTGCGCCATGCATCACTTAGCCGCGACTCCTGCTGCGCCACTGTCCCCTGCTGGAGACTGGACAGAAGGAACAAGATAACAATTTTGAGGTCTGGACATTACAAATTCTAAATTCATCACCATACATTCCAAAAAGTCAGACATCACAGTGTCATCATCATGTGCCATACCGGTTGGCGTAGGGGATCGTATCCTTCCACAATCTTCTATCTACAGTGCATCGTATCAGTTCTGTTGTTGATCGTTTTCCACGCCATGACACCAAGCTATCTAGTATATTCTCTCTTTGTCGTCCGCGATCTCTCTTTCCTTTAATTTTGCCAGTTGTAACCAAGTATTCCAACCTTTTTTTTCTCATAATGTGCTCGAAAAATGTTGATTATTTCTTTCTGATGTTTTTCAGGAGCTCCCTTTTTGTGTTGGCCTCTTTGAGAACTTCCTCATTGATCTTTTTAGCTGCCCGTGGAACTTTCAACATTCTTCTGAGAAATCCCATCTCTGTGGCCTCTAATCGTCTTTTCATTTGTTTGTCTACTGTCCATCATTCGCTTCCATAGGTCAGAATTGGTTCTATATAGCACCGACGAACTCTCTTTCTCACTTCTATTGACATAGATTTGTTGCGTAAGATATTTTTCATTCTCTGAAATGCTATTTTGGCCTGACAATGTACATATCAGATAAACAAGACAACTAAAGTATCACGAACAGGCGGACGCTCTGCATAATTGCCTACTACACTAATTTGATGGGGTACTCGTTTCATAGCTGGCTCAAGAAAATCACTATCCCACAGAGACTGACATAACCAGTGTCAGCTTGTACGATTATCCCCCCTGCATTGACTAAATTAAAAGCCAAAATTTGTAAGCGAAATCTATCAGACTAATAATGGTATTACATAAAGCATTCTCGGCGCAGGAAACTGTATAATTAAACCATAATACTTAAAAGATAAGTAAGTAGGCGCTAAATAAAACGAATTCCAGGAATTTAATGACACGTATTATCCCTCGAGACGATCGTTTTAACAATGTAACAATTACCGGGCCAAGTGAGTTATTACCCTGGCATCCAATAGTCCCGAGTTTTAATCGCTGCAGGAAACAGGTCAAGACGCAAGAACCTTCCATCATGAAATGCAACTCGGGTCGAGCTGGGGACAAAAAAAAAATTGCTAGATGAAAAGTTGTTAAGATATTCAATTTTATTTAATGAAACAGGTCGATAATGCATTCCATAGATGTAATCATCGGGTATTCCCATAAAGAAGCTAAATTTAGACTCCCACATTCAATCGGCGAGCACGAAGTCTTGATACATACAAGAACCTGCTAATCACTCCCACGTGGAATTCCCCCCTACTAGACTGTCACTCAATTACATTGTCCTGGTCTCTCTTGTCCTGTGCCTGCTGTTAAGTTTGCGTGATTGGCAGACATAGCTATAAAACAAGTATTTTATTTATATTCTCTCTACCTCTATATTTCTCTTTTTTTTTTTGTTGTTGCATTCCCTTCTATATCTGCATTTCTTATTTCATGATTGGCTTTATATCTGCTTTTTCCTCTTCATTTCTTTTGCTGTTTGTTCGTTTGCGTTGTTTCATCTTGTTATCATTTCCATCTCATTCTTTTACTGCACTTCTTTTTTTCTTGATTTTTTTCTGTTCTGTATTTGTTTTTCGTTCTCCTCTTTTGTTCATCTCCCTCTCGTTCTCTCTTTTCTGGTTAGCATATAAAACTACTTCCTTTTTTTCTTTCTTTATGTCTGTTCTTGCCCCCCCCCTCCCTCCCCTATCTCCCTCCCTCGCTCTTTTTGTTTCTTTCTATCTAAACGCATGTAAAGAAGTAAAATAAAAATACGCTGAATATATATCACAGTTACATTGTCATCGATGTTTCAGTCGTCCTCTTTTTTCTTCACTTCTTCTTGTACCCGTTCTGGTGCAGAGGGCGGTACACAGTTCTGGTTCTCGCCCTTTTGGCGACTTCCCTCATTGCCAATTGATGTTGTTATAGTGCTTCTTTGATGTTGTCTGTCCATCTTTATCGGCGTCTCTTCCTCTCCTGTATTTCAATATACGCTTTGTTTGGTAAGGAATCACGCGTCATTCCTTCTAGATGAGCAAACCAGTTTATTCGGTGTCTCTGCATGTGGCTTAGGATTAGTTCAAAGACAACTCTTTCTCTTACAATATCTTTTTCTGATTCTGTCTTTTCTGGTTTCTCCAAGCGTTTTTATCAGACATTTCATCTCTGTGACGAGAAGCTTTCTTTTATGTTTAGTCCTAAGTGAGAATGTTTGACATCGTTAGCACAATGTTGGAGTGAATATACTCTGTATCAGATGTTTCATGATGATACTAGAAAATACTGGGGGCCTCGGTAGCCTAGTTGGGAAAACCACCCGACTGGACTACCGACGTTCGGACAACCCGTGTTCCCGTTGGGAGCAGCGTGAATTGTACTCGTGGTTTGAAAAAAAAATATATATATATCCCCACGGTCGACCTAGCCGTTGGCAGAAATGGGTACCAGGGTATTACGCTGGGAAGGTGAGGAATGTCGCTTCGCATCTGAGTTTCGATGCTTGAGGCGACACTATCCATACATCCCCGAACATTTCTGGATAGGCGGCCGAACACATATGGGTGGAAACTCGCGTGCCAAGACGCCGGTTCAAGTCTCGTACATTACCTTTACCTTTACTAGGTATTGCTTTGCGTTGAAGTATAGTGGATAGCTGTCCCGATACTTCAGTATTCGTTTTTATTTATTCTGTAAAAAAAATATCTAGTAAATTCTTCTTCTATGTTCTATTGCGATTTTTTAGAAGAAGCTATAGTTTACACTTATAACATATCTTTGAGGTTGATAATTGGATATTTTACAGCAAATTGGGTTCAATTATTCAACCTTTGAAGTGATTCTCTTAATAGGAATTAATTTACTGGAATATTTATAGCACACACACAAATAAAACTGTAATATTCACATTTTTGTTTGATGTTCCAAATTGAAATCACTTCCATAAAATATAAGTTTTTATAAAGAAGGAGATGTAGTTGAACCAGGACAGCTTCATATCTCAATGGTATCAATTGTGACAAAATGCGATGAAAACAAACAGAAAACGCACGTCTAAATCAATATCCAAAACTCCGTCACACATTAGGGTTGAAGGCAGATACATTAACAACAGTATTTTTTGTGTGGAGAGTAATATCATCGTCGTCATCATCATCATCATCATCACCATCATCATCATCATCATCATCATCATCATTACCACCATCATCATCATCATCACCACCATCATCACCATCATCATCATCACCATCATCATCATCATCATCACCACCACCATCATCATCACCACCATCATCATCATCATCATCATCATCATCACCACCATCATCATCATCATCACCATCACCACCATCATCATCATCATCACCATCACCACCATCATCATCATCACCACCACCATCATCACCATCATCACCACCATCATCATCCTCATCACCATTCATCACCACCATCATCATCATCACCACCATCATCATCATCATCATCACCACCATCATCACCATCACCACCATCATCATCATCACCACCACCATCATCACCATCATCACCACCATCATCATCCTCATCACCATTCATCACCACCATCATCATCATCACCACCATCATCATCATCATCATCACCACCATCATCATCATCACCACCATCATCATCATCACCACCACCACCATCATCATCATCACCACCATCATCATCATCACCACCATCATCATCATCATCACCACCATCATCACCACCATCATCATCACCACCATCATCATCATCACCACCATCATCATCATCACCATCATCATCATCATCACCATCAATATTATCATCATCATAATTCTGATCATCATTATCATCATCGTAATCCTCATCATCATTATCAACATTATCCACCTCCCCCTCACCATCATCATCACCATCATCATCATCTCACAACTAATCATCACCTGCTCCTTAAAACACATGCTGTATCTTAGAACAGATAACATTGTTTTGTTTATAAATTATACTGTTAAAATTTCTGTTAAAATGTCTAGTATCTTCATTTTCATTCGCTCGATTGCTTCTTTCCTCCATTTGCTCAATTGTCAAAAATAAACTCAAATCGTTCGTTTCTCATTAGTAAAAAAAAAAAGTAAAGTAAAGAGCCCCCGTCACGCCAAGTGGCGCATAGGGAATATGGTGTTAGTGACCATATATTTTACAGACCTTCGGCACATGATTTTTGGGGTAATGTGGTCGGTATTACGCCCGTGCCGCTTTACTTTCCCTGAAAAAATTCCGGTACTCATTTAAGGATGGGTGAACCCGGAAGCCGTCGATTGGGATCGAACTCTACCTCTTGTCCTTTATAGTTCAGTTCACTAACCACTGAGCTATAGCGGCTCCCTTTCCTAAGCATGTGATGGGTGACATTTGCATTACAAAGTTGTACTTTTGTATGCTCAATAAACTCAAGAGGCAACATGTGATATCTTCATAGAAGCAGATGATTTGGTTTTGTGAAAAGACGTCTAAGACAAATAAATGTGCTTTTAATTCACAATTACTGTTATTAATAATTGAATACGAATTTATGAAAGAAGACGAAGAGAAAATACATATGATAAATCAGTTGTGTTCTGTGAGAGCAAGTAAAGAAAATCGACCGATGTCACTATTGCCATAAATCAATAAAAGCTGTTATAGAAAGAACATTAGACTATTTCCTCTACTTCGCTCAGACTCATATCTTCCTTCACTGAGCACACGAAGACTGGTTTTTATATTTTATCTCAAAGATAGAAAAACAGAATACCACAAAGTACGGCTTCCATATTTAATTGTTTACTTCCGGAGTTTATGAAACACATTTTCTTCCATTTACGGTGAAATAATTAGCCACATTTAACTAGACCTATTTAATGAACCCATTAGTCACTGTTAGGTATATCTTCATAAATCCAATAATGTTGCAAACGATAAAGCTTATTTTAACTCTTCAGTGCTCTAGTTATTATGTTGCATTGGACATAATTACATCTTACATCTCATAATAATTGTCTGCTGTCACTCAGGACGTTCAAGAGGTACACATTATGGGCGAGATTTTCAATTTTAGTAAGAGTCTATGTCTTCTATCGTTGCCTCTTTTGTCATTGTTCTTCTCATTGTCTTTAGTTTTCTTCCACTTGTTTCTCATTTAAGAGCCTGCATTCATTTCTCGTATTATTTCTTATCCTCAAATGGTTGATATTTACCTATCTTCTCTGATTGGTTATAAATGAGATTGTTGCTTGCATTGCCGTTTCTCATATCTTTGCAATGGTCCTGCATTAATCCCGTTGTTTCCACAATGCTTTCCTTAGACATGTGATATCCAGTACATCTATTGCATTTATCAGTGGCAGATTACAGTTTGCGCACACAGCACACAGCGAATTAATCCACATGGCATTTAAGGTCTAAATAGACTAAACGTTTTTCGTCATAAAATACTCAGCATAAATCAAACGTTGTAATATTATGATCACATCTACATGCTAGCAATATAGTCTTTGACATTGTGATCTAACGTCAGCATCATCATCATCAAGTTCCGGGCCTGCTGTTGTAGGTGATCATGTCTCTCCACAACTTTCGATCTCGACAGCTATTTATCATTTCTGTTGTTGACCTTCTGCCAAGCCATTCTCTTAAGCTGTCTGTTATTTTTTCTCTTTGCTTCCCTCTATCTCTTCATCCCTCAATTTTTCCAGTTGTTACAATATATTCCAGTTGTTCTCTTCTCATTACATGGTCAAAAAATGATGATTGTTTCTTCCTAATATTGGAAATTAGCTCTCTTTTTCCTTTTATAACATAGAAGCTTATGATCGGAACAGAATTGAACCGCTGGACTACAGTAGTCTAGATCACCAATCACTGCGCTACAGCGACTCCTTCCAATAAATCTAATAACTTTTTTCGTCTTCTCTTGCCTTGCCCCATCCTTTGGCAATAACTGGAAACGGATGTAACTTTTGTCTTCGATCGTAAAAAAAAAAAAAATTGGGCGAAGAGATATATCCCAAGGGGACGTAACAACGTTACAAGAGTTGTCGTCCTCTTTCATCGCCATTAATAATGTTCATGGATCAATAGACAGCTTGGAGTTTCTTGGGATATTTCTGGCAACTTCTTGTTCTCCTGGAAGTAATGCGCCTTCTATTCAACTCTATAAATAAGGTCACATCTTTCGTGAAGGCTTACATGGATATACAGAAGAATAGCAGGGATAATGCAAGAAAGAACTAGGATATAGATTTGAGAACTTCTAATTCTGAAAGCGTATACTTTGTAGCTTCTGAAATATAAGATATAGATTTATAATTGATTACTTTCTGATTATTTCAAAGCCTTCAATTTTTATCTGACGAATTCTTGATAACGTATTTATATTGTTTATAAATGGAATATGGTTACAGAACAAAAATAGTATTATGTAATCTATACCATTTGGGGGAGGGTGAGAGGAAGGGCGGAGAAAAGAGAGTAGGACATATATGTTGTGTTGTAGTGTAACAGTAGCTTGTCCAGTGCAGCTGCATTGTGGTGCACAGATTAGAGTAATTAGAAAACAAATCTTGACTTTACTGGCCATGCGTCTCATCCATCTATTTCTCAAACAACAGGTTCGAGTCTTTTGGCCATACGTTCGAAAAGAAGACAAGCATGATATTCATATTTTCTTCATATGCTACTTAAAGATTATATTTAATTATATAGAAAAAAAAGTAAAGTACCTCCGTCACGCCAAGTGACGGCGTATAGGGAATATGGTGTTAGTGACCATAAATTTTACAGACCTTCGGCACATGATTTTTGGGGTAATGTGGTCGGTATTACGCCCGTGCCGCTTTACTTTCCCAGAAAAAATCCGGTACCCATTTAAGGCTGGGTGAATCCGGAAGCCGTCGGTTGGGATCGAACCCTACCACTTGTCCTTTGTAGTCCAGTTCACTAACCACTGAGCTGCTCCCGATTTAATAATATACCTGGAAGGAAAAGTAGTGAAAAAAGTAGATGACTTTGTATAACCCGGAAGTTGCATAGATCAAGAAAGAGATCCAAAGAAATAAATTAGAATCAGAATAACAAAGGCTGCAATGTTTTTCTGAAAACTTGAAAAAATATGCAAATCAAACTTACTAGGCACAAAAACAAAGCTTAGGATCTTTAAATTAAATGTATTATTCACCCTTTCTCATGCACACGAGAGCAGAAAAACAACTTAAGAAATGGAAAATAAACTGGATATATTTGAAAACAGCTTTGAAAACAAATGCATCAGGAAATGACTTCGTAAATCATGTCATAAATTTAAGAATAGTGCAGGAAAAAAGAGAAACGACAAAGCATCCACAAATATCATCTATAGTCAACTCTTACAGTACCTTTAGACTCACTGTACATCATGCTTGATTTCGGTCGCATACGTTTAGCCTCAGAGTGCGACACTCTCAATTTGATTAGCCTCAGAGTGCGACACTCTCAATTTGATTAGCCTCAGAGTGCGACACTCTCAATTTGATTAGCCTCAGAGTGCGACACTCTCAATTTGATTAGCCTCAGAGTTCGACACTCTCAATTTGATTAGCCTCAGAGTGCGACACTCTCAATTTGATTAGCCTCAGAGTGCGACACTCTCAATTTGATTATACTCAGAGTGCGACACTCTCAATTTAATTAGCATCAGAGTGCGACACTCTCAATTTGATTAGCCTCAGAGTGCGACACTCTCAATTTGATTAGCCTCAGAGTGCGACACTCTCAATTTGATTAGTGTAAACCGTCATCTAACCATATACTTTTTTTGTACATGTCTTGTATCATCTTGGTATTCGTGAAATCTAGTTCCTTGTTCATTTGTATAACAATTCATATACAATATGTTATGTGTTAGATAAATATAAACATGTAGATTGCTATATATATATATATATATATATATATATATATATATATATATATATATATATATATATATATATGTATAACCTTTACTTCTGGTCAATATGAGCGGATAGCCGACAGGGCACCATTGAGTCACTGTCTGAAAATTTTCCTTGTTGCAATGTCCGGCTTGCTGCAGACAGTTTAGATGCGTTCAATTCAGTGCGGAAGCGCCTTATGCCGTTTTATGTATGCTGTATCTGCCACGATGAGGACTGCAGATACCTTTCTTTCTTTGGGTATTCGATGAGTTCTTAATTCGGATGATTCCACTGGCACAGATGAAGGATAAACAAGGATATAACAGCACTAGAAGAATCCACAAACAACAGGAACAATGACAGCAGAAAGGCCATAAAATAACTATCGTATTCATAAATTACCGTAGTAATTTCTATATCTACAGCTGTTTATCATTTCTGTTTGTGACTAACTACCAAATCAGTCTCTTATACTCTATGCTGTCTTTACCCTCTATTTCTTAATATATATTCTTTTATTAATTCTTCCAATTACCACAATATATGCCAACTATTACCTTCTCATTACATTACATTACTCAAAAAACATTAATTGTTTTGTCTTGATATTGAATACAATCTCTCAGTTTGCTTTGGTTCATAACTTGCGAATTGCTCCTTTTAGCTGTACTTAGTATTTTCAACAGTCATCTGTGATAGACAAAACAATATGTCGTGCAAAACATACACTTATTCCAATAATGTTGTAACGAATGTTTATGAATCTGTGCCTTTTGCGTATGCCATGGCTCGTGGTTTCACCAAATAAATAAATATGTCTCTATTAGTTATTATTGGAGTAAGGATAAAGTAAATCTGATACTGCAGACCTCATCTATCCCAGATCTTTCTTTGTTATCCGGATAATTGCTTAACATTATATGAATAAGTATATAGCTGCAGCTTTACCTTAATATAGATATCACTAGCCAGCTCGACGATTTGACTTAATACAAGCCTTCTGAGGTAACAGACATTACAAAGAAACACATTATAAATAGGTTATCGCTAATGAAGGAATGGCTTTCATTCAGTATATAAACTCCCTCATTGTCAGCACTACACCAACTCCCTCATTGTCAGCACTACACCAACTCCCTCATTGCCAGCACTACACCAACTCCCTCATTGTCAGAACTACACTAACTCCCACATCGGCAGCACTACACCAACTCCCTCATCGTCAGCACTACACCAACACCCTCATCGTCAGCACTACACCAACTCCCCCATCGTCAGCATTACACCAATTCCCTCATCGTCAGCACTACACCAACTCCCTCATTGTCAGCACTACACCAACTCCCACATCGCCAGCACTACACCAACTCCCTCATTGTCAGCACTACACCAACTCCCTCATCGACAGCACTACACCAACTCCCTCATCGTCAGCACTACACCAACTCCCTCATCGTTAGCACTATACCAACTCCCTCATCGTTAGCACTATACCAACTCCCTTATCGTTAGCACTATACCAACTCCCTCGTCGTCAGCACTACACCAACTTCCTCATCATCAGCACTACACCAAGTCCCTCATTGTCAGCACTACACCAACTCCCTCATCATCCGCACTATACCAACTCCCTCATTATCCGCACAAACCAACCCTCTCATTGTCAGCACTACTCCAACTCCCTCATTGTCAGCTCTACACCAACTCCCTCATTGTCAGCTCTACACCAACTCCCTCATCGTCAGCACTACACCAACTCCCTCATTGTCAGCACTACACCAACTCCCTCATTGCCAGCACTACACCAACTCCCTCATCGTCAGCACTATACCAACTCCCTCATCGTAAGCACTACACAAACTCCCTCATTGTCAGCACTACACCAACTCCCTTATCGTCAGCACTACACCAACTTCCTCATTGTCAGCGCTACACCAACTCCCTCATCGTCAGCACTACACCAACTCCCTCATCGTCAGCACTACACCAACTCCCTCATTGTCAGCACTACACCAACTCCCTCAATGTCAGCACTACACCAACCCCCTCATCGTCAGCACTACACCAACTCCCTCATTGTCAGCACTACACCAACTGCCTCATCGTCAGCACTACACCAACTCCCTCATCGTCAACACTACACCAACTCCCTCATCGTCAACACTACACCAACTCCCTCATGGTCAGCACTACACCAACTCACTCATCGTCAGCACTACACCAACTCCCTCATCGTCAGCACTACACCAACTCCCTCATCGTCTGCATACACCGACTCCTTCATCGTCAGCACTACACCAACTCCCTCATCGTCAGCACAACACCAACTCCCTCATCGTCAGAACTACACCAACTCCCTCATCGTCAGCACTACACCAACTCCCTCACCGTCAGCACTACACCAACTCCCGCATCGTCAGCACTACACCAACTCCCTCATCGTCAGCACTACACCAACTCCCTCATCGTCATCACTACACCAACTCCCTCATCGTCAGCACTACAAACATTAAACTCCCTCATTGTCAGCACTGCACCAACTCCCTCATTGTCAGCCCTACACCAACTCCCTCATTGTCAGCCCTACACCAACTCCCTCATCATCACCACTACACCAACTCCCTCATTGTCAGCACTATACCAACTCCCTCATCGTCAGCACTACAAACATTAAACTCCCTCATTGTCAGCACTGCACCAACTCCCTCATTGTCAGCCCTACACCAACTCCCTCACTGTCAGCACTACACCAACTCCCTCTTCGCCAGCACCACACCAACTCCTTCATCAAAGCACTACACCAACTCCATCATCGTTAGCACTACACCAACTCCCTCATCGTCAGCACTATACCAACTCCCTCATCGTTAGCACTATACCAACTCCCTCATCGTTAGCACTATACCAACTCCCTTATCGTTAGCACTATACCAACTCCCTCGTCGTCAGCACTACACCAACTTCCTCATCATCAGCACTACACCAACTCCCTCATTGTCAGCACTACACCAACTCCCTCATCATCCGCACTATACCAACTCCCTCATTATCCGCACAAACCAACCCTATCATTGTCAGCACTACTCCAACTCCCTTATTGTCAGCTCTACACCAACTCCCTCATTGTCAGCTCTACACCAACTCCCTCATCGTCAGCACTACACCAACTCCCTCACCGTCAGCACTACACCAACTCCCTCACCGTCAGCACTACACCAACTCACTCACCGTCAGCACTACACCAACTCCCTCACCGTCAGCAGTACACCAACTCCCACACCGTCAGCACTACACCAACTACCTCATCGTCATCACTACACCAACTCCCTCATCCTCAGAACTACACCAACTACCTCATCGTCAGCACTACGCCAAATCTCTCGTGGTCGATATTTCTATGAACACATCTATGTGTCTTTATTTAATTCTGCATGAACCTAGAAACTCTCGACCAGAATCGAGTCTTACCCTCGTCCTATGAGCTGGGTGGTCTAGAGGTAAGACATCGGCCTCTAGACAAGAAGGTCCCAGGTTCGATTCCCACCACAAGCCACGGCGAAAAAAAAAACATCCGTGGCTTTACCCTCCACTGTGGTCTATGGGTAGTGATATCCGATATATAGATCTCTCGGTAAACGGCTAAAACAGAAGGTTACATATAATGATGCACGCGTTAAAGAACCCCTGACAGTTGGAAATCGAAAATTGTAGGCCAACAAAAAAAATGACCGTTGCCCTTTCAAAATTAATAGGAAAATCTATTCTATCCAAAACGTTAAAACTCTCGATGGTAAAAATATGAGAGTACATCTGAAGTCCGAGAATATCTGCCTCATTGCGGGGGACACTTGAGCAAGCACACGGCTGGCAGTGTAATAAATAGGACACAGTTTTATTTACGAAAAAATTTAGTCCCTCAGGAATTCGTTAGAAGACTCCTTTGTTCACCCAGACTCTTATAATAGGTAGAAAAAAAAGTAAAATACCCCCGTCACGCCAATTGGCGTATAGGGAATATCGTGTTAGTGACCATAAATTTTACAGACCTTCGGCACATGATTTTTTGGGTAATATGGTCGGTATTACGCCCGTGCCGATTTACTTTTCCAGAAAAAAATCCGATACCCATTTAAAGCTGGGTGAACCCGGAATCCGTCGGTTGGGATCGAACCCTACCCCTTGTCCTTTATTGTCCAGTTCACTAACCACTGAGCTATGGCGGCTCCTCTTATAATATGTGCCAGAGATTGTTTTATGTGACGTAAAGGCTGCTTGGTGTGATATTGACCATATCAGCCAAGAAAGTGTCACGGCCATTGGAAAAAATATGGTTGTTAACATGATATATCCATACACTTAGGAATGCGTGGTGCGAACCTTTACTTTTATTTATGAAGTAAACTACAGAGCGATAATCGCAAGCCTTCAACTACTTCCGGCACTGAAAGCCTCAGAGGCAAACAATAAAATAATAATGCTAGTAAAAGTATTAAATCTTTCTTTTAAGTCAGATAAGGAACCACACGTGAGCGGAGCGTACAAGCGCTATAACCTTTCTCTGTAACACACACACGCACACATACTCTAATAAAATAGAACATCAAACTAATAATCAGTGGTTGACTGAGTCGTCCTGGCCATAAACAAGCTAAAAGAGAACTTGAACAAACAAATACAAAACTGTGAGCCAAATATAAATAAGAGACTCAAAGAAAGTTAATCTACCACGGACGCGTTGAACGTGTGAACGATTACTGATCGACAAGGTACCTGTAACCTGGTTACAGAATAGCATTGTCGGTTCGCAGAAAATCAATCAATTTGTCAGATAAATGGAACCAGATCAAAATAAAGAGTGTGCAGTTCCAAAAAGGAATTCCCTTGCTATGTGGAAATACTGTGAATAAAAGGAATCCATAATGCCAGCGGTTGCGTAAGTGAAAGGTAAACAGATTAAGGGGAGATTGTTTGGTGTTTAAACAGAGAGAAGTGTTATTTTATAAAACGCACTGGATAATTAAACAGCGTTGAGAACAGCATAATAGATGTTCGGTTCAATCGGCACAGTGATTGGTCTACAAACTGATAGTAGGAGATTTTAAGCAGGATACGAGCAGAAGGACATTAGCTCATAGGCTGCTGGTCTATAACAATAAACATGATATACGGGACGAAGGACGTCATCTCACAGGCCGCTGGCTCTGTAACAATAAGCATGATACATAGACCGAAGGACGTCAGCTTACAGGCCGCTGGCTCTGTAACAACAAATGATACACGAGCCGAAGGACGTCAGCTCACAGGCCGCTGGCTCTGTAACAATAAGCATGATACATAGACCGAAGGACGTCAGCTTACAGGCCGCTGGCTCTGTAACAATAAGCATGATACATAGACCGAAGGACGTCAGCTTACAGGCCGCTGGCTCTGTAACAATAAGCATGATACATAGACCGAAGGACGTCAGCTCACAGGCCGCTGGCTCTGTAACAATAAGCATGATACATAGACCGAAGGACGTCAGCTTACAGGCCGCTGGCTCTGTAACAACAAAATGATACACCAGCCGAAGGACGTAAATTCACAGGCAGCTGCATCTGTAACAATAAGCATGATACATAGGCCGAAGGACGTAAATTCACAGGCAGCTGCCTCTGTAACAATAAGCATGATACATAGGCCAAAGGACGTCAGCTCACAGGCAGCTGCCTCTGTAACAATAAGCATGATACATAGGCCAAAGGACGTCAGCTCACAGGTCGCTGGCTCTGTAACAACAAACATGATACACGGGTCAAAGGACTTCACCTCACAGGTTGCAGGCTCTGTAACAACAAACATGATACACGGGTCAAAGGACTTCACCTCACATGCCGCTGGCTCTGTAACAACAAACATGATACACGGGTCAAAGGACTTCACCTCACATGCCGCTGGCTCTGTAACAACAAACATGATACACGGGTCAAAGGACTTCACCTCACAGGTCGCTGGCTCTGTAACAATAAACATGATACAGGGGTCAAAGGACTTCACCTCACAGGTCGCTGGCTCTGTAACAATAAACATGATACACGGGTCAAAGGACTTCACCTCACAGGTCGCTGGCTCTGTAACAATAAACATGATACAGGGTCAGGGCCCGAAGAACACCTGCTTTTTTTCGTTTTACGGTGATTTCTTTTGGACTGTCATCTGAGAATTATTTCTGCGATTGTCCAGTTTTTACTATATGTTATGTATTTTATTAAGTTATGTTTATATATATATATATATATATATATATATATATATATATATATATATATATATATATATTCATGATTGTACAAAGAAGTTACTACGGTGGTTTTTCTGTTGCCTTCCGTCGGTTTGTTTACGGTTGGCTCCGCTAGCCTTTGACTAAAGAGTCTCACCCACAAGGCAGTGGGGTTGTTTTACTTCGGGGTACTCTCCCTTAGCCTTTTACTCTCCCGAACTTACCTGCAAGGCAGTAGCGCAGCCACAGGTTGTACTGTTTACTGCATACAGTAGCAGGTAAAATTACCCGAACTGACCTGATGGTAATGGTAACAACGATTATAAAAATGACATCACCTCAGTGCAAAATAAAGACAAATGGAACAATATTAAAACAGGAAAATGAATTTAAATATTTGGGAACTTTGTTAACCTCAGACGGAAGATGTACAAAAGAGGTGAGATGCAGAATGGCTCAGACAAAAGCAGCTTTCCAAAAAATGAGGAAGATACTATGCAATCTATTTTTGACAATAGAAACAAGAAAAAGAGTTCTTAAATGTTATGTAGAGCCAGTCTTAATATATGGATGCGAATCATGGACAATAGGACAACAGACAAGAAAATCACTGGAGTCTGTAGAAATGTTGTTTTACAGAAGAATGTTGAGAGCACCATCGACAGCTAAGAAAAGTAATGAAGATGTTCTGAGAGAGGTCAAAGCAAAAAGAGAACTAATTTCCAATATTAGGAAGAACCAATCATCATTTTTTGGCCATGTAATGAGAAGAGAACAACTGGAATATATTGTAACAAACTGGAAAAATTGAGGGACGAAGAGATAAAGGGGAGCAAAGAGAAAAAATAACAGACAGCTTAAGAGAATGGTGTGGCAGAAGGTCAACAACAGAAATGATAAATAGCTGCCGAGATCTAAAGTTTTGGAGAGACATGATCACCTATGCCAGCATAAAAAATTATGATTGTTTCTTCTTTTCCTAATATTGGAAATTAGCTCTCTTTTTGCTTTGGCCTCTTTCAGAACGTTTTCATTACTCTTCTTAGCTGTCCATGGTATTCTCAACATTCTTCTGTAAAACCACAGAATTTCTACAGATTCCAGTAATTTTCTTTAATTGTTGTCCTATTGTCCATGATTCACATCCATATACCAAGACTGACTCTACATAATATTTAAGAACATTAAGATAAACAGATAGAAAGAAAGAAACAAAGATAGAGATAAAGAGAGGGAAAGAAAGAATGGAAGGAAATTCAAGAAAGAAGTAATAGAAAACAGACAGAAAAGTCAGTCAGACATGCAGGGACAAACTGACGAACGGTTGAACGGATGGATGGGCGAATGGATGAATTGATGGATGGGCTAGGTAGGTAGGTAGATAAGTAGATAGATAGACAGAATGACAGACAGAATGACATACAGAATGACAGACAGAATGATAGATAAATAAAGAGATAGATAATATACTTATAAACATCAATGTGGGGACACCCATTTATTTATCAGATTTTTATTTTCCTCATAATGTCTCGTCACTGGCACTTCCCTATACTCGATATAGCGTTTACATTATTGATTTGCTCTTTACTCAAAAATGACAATGTAATCGATGCATTGGGATATGCAGCACAGTCAAGATGTCTCTTAGCCATGTCTCTATATTCAATTACTGTCTCCTACCAGACTATAGTCGCCCGCGCTTTTGTTAGGACACATCACCCGTTGAAAGCATTTCTTTTTATATTCTATAATAGTTTAGGAAAGCAGTTCCGAACAATAAAAACTTACTAAAGACGGATGCACTTGACTTCTTCTTTATTCCGTAACCCCGACGGTCGCTGGGGCCATTTTTCTCTATTTTCAGACATTTTTTTAGGACTCTGCAAAGTCGAGACCTGTCCATTCTTTGATTTTATCTTCTCATCTTTTTGTGTGTGTGCCTATCTCTAATTTTATATCCTTTAACAGTTTCTTGCAGAATATACTTTGCTAAGCCAGACAATCGAGATACGTCATAGAGATACCATTTCGTTGTGTTGTCTTATTTGTTTCTTCTGATTTCTTTCCGTGTGGTGTTCGTTACTTTATCTGATTGAGCTGAACACTGAACAAATTATAGAAACCCAGATTTCATGTGAAATTGCGGAACATCACCTTATGAGCTGTCAAACGTGAAACACTCTTTCATAGTTTGATATTTTGACCCGCTACAGCCGAAGTCAGGAAAATGAGAGACATATAGGGTGCTTCGCTCGCTATCAAACCCTGGAGCCGCGACCTAGTCTACAAAGGACAAGAGGTAGGGTTCGATCCCAACCGACGGCTTCCGGGTTCACCCAACCTTAAATTGGTACGGATGTCTTTTTCTGGGGAAGTAAAGCGGCACGGGCGTAATACCGACCACATTACCCCAAAAATCATGTGCTGAAGGTCTGTAAAATTTATGGTCACTAACACCATATTCCCTATACGCCACTTGGCGTGACGGGGGCTCTTTACTTTACTTACTCGCTACCAAACCCGATATTTCTTTAATATTTTACCACGAAAAAGAAAACCACATTTGAAAAGAGACTTTTCAGGAAATGTCGAGGTCGGTGACGTGTGGTCCACAATGTGGAAAGTTTGTGCAGAGGGGTAGGATTACCACTTGTCAGGACCTCGCCGGACACGTTCTGCTTTTTAAATGTGTGACCGGCACTCGGCCTCCAGTTTGAACAAGTTACCTCGTTAAATGCACTTATAAAAATATGCGGCACATCAAGGATTTTGTTAAATGCAAAGATTTGGTTAAATGCAAAGATTGTGTTAAATGCAGAAATTTTGTTAAATGCAGAGATTTTGTTAAATGCAAAGATTTGGTTAAATGCAAAGATTTGGTTAAATTTATAGATTTTGTTAAATGCTTATTTCTGTTTAGATAAAATGTCTTGCTTGTTAAGATATTATAATGAACCCTTTTCAGATAAAAATGCCCCTCCCCCCTCCCCCCACTCCTACCTTTTAAGATAGAAATGTTCATACATTTAATATAACATATCCAGCTTTCTAATATAAAATATCCAGTTTTTTAAAGATACAATTTTCATTTTTTAAAGAGAAAATATCCAGTTTTTAAGATAAAAATGTCATTGTTTAAAGAGAAAATATCCAGTTTTTTAAGATAAAAATGTCATTTTTAAAAGAGAAAATATCCAGTTTTTTAAGATAAAAATGTCATTTTTTAAAGAGAAAATATCCAGTTTTTTAAGATAAAAATGTCATTTTTTAAAGAGAAAATATCCAGTTTTTTAATATAAAATTTTCATTTTTTAAAGAGAAAATATACAGTTTTTTAAGATAAAATTTTCATTTTTTAAAGAGAAAATATCCAGCTTTTAAGATAAAATTTCCTGATTTTTAAGATAAAATGTCCTGATTTTTAAAATAGAATATCCAGCTTTTAAGATAAAATGTCATGATTTTTCAGATAAAATGTCTTGATTTTTCAGATAAAATGTCCGGATTTTTCAGATAAAATGTCCTGATTTTTCAGATAAAATGTCTTGATTTTTCAGACAAAATGTCTTGATTTTTCAGATAAAATGTCCTGATTTTTCAGATAAAATGTCTTGATTTTTCAGATAAAATGTCCTGATTTTTCAGATAAAATGTCTTGATTTTTCAGATAAAATGTCCTGATTTTTCAGATAAAATGTCCTGATTTTTCAGATAAAATGTCCCACTTTTTAAGACAAAATATCCAGCGTTTCGTATTTCTAATCTGGTAACATTGCACTGGATTGCTCGAGCTCCTGGTTGGTACACTCGCCTACCGACCTGTAGATTCTGGTTAAAATGCCATTGAAACAAACATTATACGACCTCAAAGTCCACCAGGGTTCCCCCAGTCTCACGGCTTCCAGGGATGTTCCTGGGAAGGAAAGGCAAGGAAACAGGATACCTCACCCCATGAAGCGGAAGCTTAGCATAATGACGTCACTACCATATATATGGCCCTTTTCGTCCCTTCAGACGGTCTAGTGGAGGATATTGTGTATTTTGTTGAGGTTTTATTTTTGTCGAACAGCTTCACTCGTGGCTAATTCTACCAATGTTTGACAAACACACACGGCCACAGAATGAACAAGTCAGGCCCATTGATCCACAGGGTTTTCCATCCTTTTTCATGAGTCTTTTCTCTTCTAAGTTTTGCCTTCGTAAGTCTCAAAAGATGTTATACCATTCCTTATACATGCTCTCCTTGATGTGCGATCCCTTGCCAGATGTTAATAAGAAATGGTAAGGTAAACGTAGTCCTGAAGCAATTGTCCGTTGTGGTGTTATGTTTTTCCGTCGGAGATCATCATCATCATGTGCCATACCGGTTGGCGTAGGCGATCATGTCCTTCCACAATCATCTATACACAGTGCATCGTATCAATTCTGTTGTTGACTGTTATCCGTGCCACGTCCCAAGCTACCCTGTATCTTGTTTCTTTGTCGACCGTGATCTCTCATTCTCGCTCTTTTCCCAGTTGTAAAGTATTACAACTTTTCTCTTCTCATGATGTGCCCTAAGTGTTGATTGTTTTTTTTTCTGATGTTTTAAAAGAGCTCCCTCTTTTTTTGTGTTTGCCTCTTTGAGAACTTCCTCGTTGATCTATTTATCTGTCCAGGAAACTTTTAACATTCTTCTGAGAAATCCTATCTTTGTGGCCTCTAATCGTATTTTTATTTGTTTATCTATTGTCTATGATTGGGTTCCATAGGTTAGAACTGGATCTATATAGCACCGCTGAACCCCTCTAGTCATTGCTAGGCCAGGAAATACAGATCGAGTCATGATCATTATAACACGTTGATAACAGTATTCTTTATTCTGCGCTTGGAAAGGGGGGGGGGACTGGTTGGTCTCGAGGCAAGACACCGGCCTCTGGACAGTGAGGTTGTTGGTTCAAATCCCGCCGGCTACACCGGTTGGGATTTTTATTTATGATTTCTCTCTGCGACAACCACCCCTAGTTGCAGCAGCGAGACCCAGGTTGAAACGTCAATTACTCATCGACGGAAAAAAATATGAGTACCTCCGGATTCGGAGTTTTCTGCCTCCGCAAAAACAAGATTACAAGCAGAATTGAGTTCCTAGTCTCGTCAGAGGTAAAAGCTGGCGAACGAAAAAAAAATTCTGCTCTCTCCGGATAATAATAAATACAATTGGTCAGAGCCAAGAGCTAATTCTTTTTAAAACTCACATCATTTCAATACTAATATTTCAATCAATAAATTGAACACTTTCAACATTTCTTTCAATCAGAAACATTGTATCCATCCATCCTATGATCTATATTTAAATATATCTATTATCTGCCTGTGCGGCGAGGGACCCCTGTGCAATCGGCTGCCAGGGAAAAGTGGATTAACACTCAAAATTCAGCTCCTAGTATCTAGGGACTTCGTCAGAGGTAAAAGCTGGCGAATGGAAAAAAAAATGAAAGACGCAGATAATATTTTCAAACTCATTGTTCTTTGTCTTTGTCTTGAGGGGAAATAAGTAACCGCAGTGCATGCTGGATACATTCTTTGTTATTTTATTTTTATTCACTTGACCAACAAGAAAAAGCGTGCGCGAGTGCGATTATGGTATCCGCCCACTACCCCAACGTGCACTCGTCAGAACAAACACACTTGATATACAAGGCGTGACGCATTGAAGTAAATTCTACTCGATAACCACGGAAGTGATTACACAAGAAGGCAACGTTCAAGGAGTTCATAAGATATTACTATATAGTGGGGTTATAACAGGGCCGTCTTAACCCATAGGCCCGTTGGGCATTTGCCCGGGGGCCCACGATAATAGGGTCCCCATGCAAATATGTTGTAGGGTTAAAACATGCAAATAAAATCTCTTTTCTCTGTTTTTCATGTTTAATGTTGATTATAGTTGCAGCTGTACAGCATGTGTTTAACAATTTTGTTGAAATTAGCATAATGACAATAAAATAAATAATACGTCATTTTTAATATTATCAACCATTTATTTTTTATTCCTGCGGGGGGGGGGGGGGCCACTCTTTCTTTGCCCAGGGGCCCAACACTATTTCTATGCCCAGGGGCCCAAAATGGTGTAAAGACGGCCCTGGGTTATAAACCAACCAACTTGATATCCAGTTTAAGGGAGGTAAGCTCTTAGTGTTGTGTTTGTTTACGCTTAGGTTGCTATGAGAGATGTCGTCTATAGAGCATATACGTATAGTAGAGTGCAAGGAATAGGATGTACAGAAGAACAAATTTAATCTACCTATTTCAAGAAGTGACTTGCAGTATAATACATAATCAGGCAGAATAAAAAACGCAGTAAAAATCTATTGATTATTCAGTGAACCATATCTAATGGAGACTCTACTCCACATCTCTTTGTGGTCTTAGAAACAGGTCTGGCTAAGTCTGTCTAAGTGAATGTGGATCGAAATTTGACGGCACGCCCATGTGCTTCACAAAATGACGCAAATGATATAAGCTCGTTATGAAACATGAGGATAGAGGAACCCGCATGAGGTGGCTAAATCAGGAGACAGAGGGTGGTGGCCAAATCAGAAGTAAGGGTGGCCAAATGTGGAGATAGGGTGCCAAGTCAGGAGATACAGGGTGGATAAGTCTGGTCACAGAGGGTGGCCGCATGAGGCGACAGGGTGGCCAAATCATTAGACAGATGGTGGTCGAAAGTGGAGACAGAAGAAGATTGCCAAGTCAGAGGGTGACCAAGTCAGGTCACAGACGGTGGCCAAATGAGGAGACAGGATGACCAAATCATTAGACAGAAGGTTGCAAATCAGGAGACAGAAAGTGGCTAGGTCAGGTAACAGAGGGTGGCTAAAGAGTAGACAGATGGTTGCCAAATGTGGAGACAGAAGGTTGCAAGTCAGTAGACAGAAGGTGGTCTAGTCAGGTCACAGAGGATTACCAAAGGAGGAGACAGAGTGATCAAATCATTAGACAGAGGGTGGCCAAATGTGGAGACAGAGAGTGGTCAAATGTGGAGACAGAGGGTGGTCAAATGTGGAGACAGGGAGTGGTCAAATGTGGAGACAGGGAGTGGTCAAATGTGGAGACAGAGAGTGGTCAAATGTGGAGGTTGAGGTTAGTCAAATCAGGAGATAAAGGGTGGCTATATGTTGAGTCAGAGGAGGGTGACAGCATCAGGAGACAGAAGGTGGCCAAATGTGGAGACAGAGGGTGGCCAAATATGGAGACAGAGTGTTGCTAAATGTTGAGACAGGGTGGTCAAATGTGGAGACAGAGGGTGGTCAAATGTGGAGACAGAGGGTGGTCAAATATGGCGACAGGGAGTGGTCAAATGTGGAGACAGAGAGTTCTCAAATGTGGAGGTTAAAGTTGGCCAAATCAGGAGACAAAGGGTGGCTATATGTTGAGTCAGAAGAGGGTGACAGCATCAGGAGATAGAGAATGGCCAAATGTGGAGATAGAAGGTGGCCAAATGTGGAGACAGAGGGTGGCCAAATATGGAGACAGAGGGTTGCTAATTGTTGAGACAGGGTGGTCAAATGTGGAGACAGAGGGTTGCTAAATATGGAGATATAGGGTGGCCAAATGTGGAGACAGAATATAGCCAAATCAGAAGACAAGGAGATGCCAAATATGGAAATAGATGGTGGCCAAATCAGGAGTGAGAGGATGCTTACATCAGGAGACAGAATGTAACTAAATCAAGAGACCGTGAATTCAAATCAGGAGACCGTGAATTCAAATCAGAGACCGTGAATTCAAATCAGGTAATCGTGAATTCAAATAAGAAGATCGTGAGTTCAAATCAGGAGATCGTGAATTCAAATCAGGAGACCGTGAATTCAAATCAGGAGACCGTGAATTCATATCAGGAGACCATAAATTCAAATAAGGAGATCGTGAATTCAAATTAGGAAACGCCAGCCTCGAGACTGTTGTGGGCTCAAATCCCAGCTACACCGATTGGGATTTTTATTTATGATTTCTCTCTGTGGCAACAACCCCTGGTCTTAGCAGCGAGGCTCGGCTTGAAATGTCAATTACTCATCGACGGAAAAAATATGAGTACCTCCGAAGGCGGAGTTATCTGCCTGTGCGGCGAGGGACCCCTATGCACACGGCTGCCAGTGAAAAATGGATTAATACGCCTAATTCGGTTCCTAGTCTCTAGGAACTTCATCAGAGGTAAAAAGCTGGCGAACGAAAAAAAAATTTCTTTGTACAGAGCTATTCTAGAATATTTATTTCTTTGTACAGATCGATTCTAGAGGGTCTCCTGTGCACACGGCTGCCAGGGAAAAACGGATTAACACGCAAAATTCAGACTCTAGGGACTTCGTTAGAAGTTAACGCTGGCAAACACAAACAAAAAAAGCAACCCTCCCCCCCCAAAAAAAAAAAAAAAAAACACACACACACATTTTATAATTATATATATATATATACATGTATTACATTACATATATAAACATGTAGCAACGTTTTTATGATTGTAACTAACATACTACTTTGTGATTGCAGCAAGCAACTGTACATGAGGAACTTTAACCGGTGTCACGGAGTCCGTGTTCTCTTCTGAGGTATATCCAGATTGATATATTATAGAGCACCACCGAATACATACAATCTTGATTTTCCTATATTGAAGAACAAGAATATTATTCCTAACGAAACCCTTATATTGTAGGAGGAGAAGATTGTTTTCTTTGTCTGCTGAAGACATTCACGCACAGCTTGACTGGACCTGCCACAAGTAAAACTCCTGTTGGCGTAGCTCTGAAGGTTGTCAACAACACGAAGTAATGACATCAGTCATGGCAGGTAATCCAAAAAACTGGAAGCGATGTTTTTGGAATTTGATATGATTAAATAAAATAAATAATTGAGTTTGGCTGTAAGAAGAAATATGATTCGTTAGGATGTACTTTAGATAGGTAGCTTGACACGAAGGCACGCAGCATAATTATAAGGAAACGTTATCAGAAAGATAAATTTATATTGTTATTTTGTAAATTCTAGAAATGCTTTATTTAAGATTGCGTTTTTTGTTTCTGCTAAAAATTGTCAGATGTTTGTTTTCGTTATCATCACTTTCATTGTCATCAACAAAATCATCATCTTCATCTCCCCCATGTTAATCAATATCTTCAAGTGCCATGCCTCCAGGCTTAGGTGATCATATCTTTACAGACCTTACTTCCTCTACAGTTATCTATCCATTAAGTCCTTGACTTCCTACAATGTGTTTCCTTTAAACTCTCTAGTATGTTTTCTCTCTGTTTTCTTCAATCTCTTCCGGTTCTATTTTGTTTAGTTTTCACAATATGCTATATCCGTTTTCTTCAATCTCTTCCGGTTCTATTTTGTTTAGTTTTCACAATATGCTATATCCGTTTTCTTCAATCTCTTCCGGTTCTATTTTGTTTAGTTTTCACAATATGCTATAACCGTTTTCTTCAATCTCTTCCGGTTCTATTTTGTTTAGTTTTCACAATATGCTATATCCGTTTTCTTCAATCTCTTCCGGTTCTAGTTTGTTTAGTTTTCACAATATGCTATATCCGTTTTCTTCAATCTCTTCCGGTTCTATTTTGTTCAGTTTTCACAATATGCTATATCCGTTTTCTTCAATCTCTTCCGGTTCTATTTTGTTCAGTTTTCACAATATGCTATATCCGTTTTCTTCAACCTCTTCCGGTTCTATTTTGTTCAGTTTTCACAATATGCTATATCCGTTTTCTTCAACCTCTTCCGGTTCTATTTTGTTCAGTTTTCACAATATGCTATATCCGTTTTCTTCAACCCCTTCCGGTTCTATTTTGTTTAGTTTTCACAATATGCTATATCCGTTTTCTTCAATCTCTTCCGGTTCTATTTTGTTTAGTTTTCACAATATGCTATATCCGTTTTCTTCAATCTCTTCCGGTTCTATTTTGTTTAGTTTTCACAATATGCTATATCCGTTTTCTTCAATCTCTTCCGGTTCTATTTTGTTTAGTTTTCACAATATGCTATATCCGTTTTCTTCAACCTCTTCCGGTTCTATTTTGTTTAGTTTTCACAATATGCTATATCCGTTTTCTTCAACCTCTTCCGGTTCTAGTTTGTTTAGTTTTCACAATATGCTATATCCGTTTTCTTCAATCTCTTCCGGTTCTATTTTGTTTAGTTTTCACAATATGCTATATCCGTTTTCTTCAACCTCTTCCGGTTCTATTTTGTTCAGTTTTCACAATATGCTATATCCGTTTTCTTCAACCTCTTCCGGTTCTATTTTGTTCAGTTTTCACAATATGCTATATCCGTTTTCTTCAACCTCTTCCGGTTCTATTTTGTTCAGTTTTCACAATATGCTATATCCGTTTTCTTCAACCTCTTCCGGTTCTATTTTGTTCAGTTTTCACAATATGCTATATCCGCTTTCTTCAACCTCTTCCGGTTCTATTTTGTTCAGTTTTCACAATATGCTATATCCGTTTTCTTCAATCTCTTCCGGTTCTATTTTGTTCAGTTTTCACAATATGCTATATCCGTTTTCTTCAATCTCTTCCGGTTCTAGTTTGTTTAGTTTTCACAATATGCTATATCCGTTTTCTTCAATCTCTTCCGGTTCTATTTTGTTTAGTTTTCACAATATGCTATATCCGTTTTCTTCAACCTCTTCCGGTTCTATTTTGTTTAGTTTTCACAATATGCTATATCCGTTTTCTTCAATCTCTTCCGGTTCTATTTTGTTTAGTTTTCACAATATGCTATATCCGTTTTCTTCAATCTCTTCCGGTTCTATTTTGTTTAGTTTTCACAATATGCTATATCCGTTTTCTTCAATCTCTTCCGGTTCTATTTTGTTCAGTTTTCACAATATGCTATATCCGTTTTCTTCAATCTCTTCCGGTTCTATTTTGTTCAGTTTTCACAATATGCTATATCCGTTTTCTTCAATCTCTTCCGGTTCTATTTTGTTTAGTTTTCACAATATGCTATATCCGTTTTCTTCTTGTTATCATGTAAAAAGGTTACTGTTGTTTTCCCTTGTTGGTGTCAATCTTACTTTTTTACTCTCGTCTGTTCTTCGTTTGTCTTGTTAACCGTTTCTTGTATTCTTAACATTCTTCTGCACGTTTCCCTGGCTTCGAAAGTTTTCTTTGCGATGTCTATGATTCACTTCTATAAATCAAAACTGTCTTTATATAACACCGGGAAGCTCCTCGTCACCCTAGCTTATCTTCATATCTTTTTAGCTTCAAATTTTGAGGTGGAGTATAACATGAATGGTGATGACTCGACCAAACAAAGCCACAAGCTCACTCATGCTAGTATCCTGCTCCATTCTCCAGTGCATGACAACAAATGCCCCCCCCCCCCCTTCTACTAAAACAATATTGAGTTATTTGTGGGTCATCATCATTGCACTCCGAACATGTCCATAAGTGCTGAGATCCCCTCCTCAGCAAGTCCCGCAGTGTCCAGCGACTAACGACGCTGTTATGTTTCGGTTGATAAGTCTTCTTATACGCCCACTAAGTTTATCGTTTCTTGCTGTGCCCATCTTAACTCCCATCCTTTCGATTCGAAGGAGTGACGTGGACTCATGGTTGTCGAAGTCATGTGCCCTTCCCACGTCTCCGAGGGCATTGATGATGTCCGCCCGATGCATTGGTTGGCCGTCTTCAACTACAGCGCAGCTGGCCAACCTGTCCGCTCTTTCATTTCCCCGTACTCCTCAAATAATAATGATGATCGAATGTTAAGCAGTCGACTACAGATATTGATGTGACGGTTCTAAAAACTTTCTTGATGTTCAGAGTTGTTCTGGAGAAATTAGACTCCGTTTATCCTGGAAATACTACAATACTAATCTTTTAGAAGTACAGATCTATTCACAGAAACAATCACATTTAGCATGCTATGTTCTTGTAAGTTGGGTTCTTGTACATAAAAAACAATCACATATAGCATGCTATGTTCTTGTAAGCTGGGTTCTTGTACATAAAAAACAATCACATTTAGCATGCTATGTTCTTGTAAGTTGGGTTCTTGTACATAAAAAACAATCACATTTAGCATGCTATGTTGTTGTAAGTTGGGTTCTTGTACATAAAAAAACAATCACTATTGAACTCGAACAGGATCCATACATATTTTCTGATCACAAACTAGATAATACTAGAAGCTAAACGAGCAGTCTATCAAAGCAATACTATCACTCCCGAAATGAAATTTGTTAGATACATAACGGGAAACAGCCTGAGAGATAAAGTAAGAAATCAGGAACTCAGAATAAGCTAAGGACAATTCTCGCCATTGAATACGTAAAGAAACAACAGATAAAAACGTGTTGCCACTTGGTTGGACGGTAAGATCAAAACGCAACAAGCCTTCAATAAAGGCTGCGAGAATATCACACCCTATGGCCGACCACGAAACACATTGGCTGATGGGATCTTAGAAATATAAATAAATATAGCGGTAGAAGGGAGCCGCGATAGCTCAGCGGCTAGTGAACTGGACTACAAGGGACAAGAGGCAGGGTTCGATCCCAACCGACGGGGCCCGGTTCACCCAGCCTTAAATGGGTACCGGATTTTTTCTTGGAAAGTAAAGCGGCACGGGCGTAATACCGACCACATTACCCCAAAAATCATGTGCCGAAGGTCTATCAAATTTATGGTCACCAACACCATATTCCCCATACGCCACTTGGCGTGACGGGGGTACTTTACTTTTTTTTTATAGCAGTAGAAGAGGCCAACAGAAGAGCATGATACTGCAAAATATATCTACCCTCGACGTTAAAAGGCAAATGAGGAATAAAAAAATATACTTTATCTACATGGGATTTGAACCGTATCAGCTTACCGCGATCTACCTACCAAATGACACATAGCAACTCTACCCTCCAGTACTGCTATTTCAAGGCCACTTTGGTGTCTGATGTGACTGTAATACGTGAGTTTCCATTTTGACTTCTAAGGCAATGGTAAAGATAGACCCTTAGCATGGATATCAACAAATCAAGTATTAGTGTCGTCATCGTGATGATGGCTGACCGGTCCACTTCCTCGCTACCTTTCTTTCCAGGGAATGTCCTTGACACCTAGTTAAAGATGACCTATCGACTTCTAGTTATAAATATAGAACGTTACATTTTTAATTATCGACTTTCGAAAGCCGATCTGTAGGACCTTGCTTGCTTGCTTACGTTCGCCCGATGACTAAATGAATACACCTCTTCATCATCCGCCCTTAAAAGGAAGTTAAGTGGGCGTGTCTGCGTTGTGTTGTATTTTGCAGTATGACTGTGGTATTTGCGCCATTCGGCCTAAAACATCCGACCTCAGCACGATGTAGACCTAATTCGACCTCAAATAGTCGACATGCGATGCTAAACTGTCCGAAAAAAATCGATGTCTAAATTTTAATTGATAGAATTGTACGCCTAAAGCTCAACTTCTAATGTAATTGGTAATTGGAAAAGCTACTTAAGTGCATTCCTTCATGCGGTTCTAAACGTGAATCTCTATTGGAACGTTAAGGGTTAAAAAACCTCAGCTTATAATTCTTGGCATGGAAGCTTCACTTCATAGAGTCGACATTAAGACCTCTCATTTACCGAAACATCCTCCTCCTGTAAGCTCAACACCTCCACCAAAATAATTCTTCCACTCTTTACCTACATCTTCTTACACCCGACTTCGCACCTGTCCCCTCTTCCCAGAAATCCTAGCTATGACGTTTCTCTCAGCGAATATTCCGTACTTCAGCAATTTCAGCACATATCTGCAACTCTTTTGCGCGATGTCTATAAATATTCACCGCAAAGCTAAAACTAATGTTCTTTCAACTTTATCCTTGTTATTTTAACTAGTTCTTTCAGTTATTTTCAAACGAAACATTTCCTACGCTATATTTTATAGCTCATGCTAACATGCCTACATTTATCACATCAGTAAAATCAACTTTTAAGCATCAATTTGCAATGAGAGTAAATCGCGTGTTTTGAATTGCTGTTGTCGAAGTTATCAGCGAGTGCGAATGATTGAAATTTCACCATTTTCCCTTAGGGGTGTACTTAGCAGAGTGTGCGAACAGCATGGCAGTGATAATGTGTTCTTTATCTCATCGTATACACACATTTAGATCATATGAAGATAATACAGAACTCTGTTAATGTTATGGAGCAGATACAACGTAGGTTTGCTAAATCGATTCCACGTTGATGATTTTTGTGTATTCATAGCGTGATACACAACAAGGATTAACTGAACCACACAACAAATGTTGAAATACAATTACACAATGTATTAAATGGAAAATAATGAATATGGAGCAAAATGTGAGTGCGTGAAAAGAAAAGAAAAAAAAACACAAAGTTCTTTACATATTAACTGTAACAAAAAAAATAGTGTTTAACATGCGCAATCATTGGATTCTAAACAAGAACAAGGCGAAATGAAGAAGTATAATTGTACGTTTATTCTATCATTAGCCCGTTACTACTTGTATTAATTGTTTGCACCAAAAATCAACCCGTAGATTGTTCTTCTGCTGCACATTCACGTTGATTACGAGAAATTGTAGTTGACATTTTAATTGTGATAACCTTCTTCCCCTTCTTCTTCTCCTTCTGCTTCTCCTTTTCCTCTCCTGCTTTTCCTTTTTCTTCTCCTTCTCATCCTCCATACTATTTTTCTTCTCCTCTTCCTTTTTCTTCTTCTTCTTCGTATTTTCTATTCCCTCCTCTCCCTCTTCTTCTTTTTCTTTATGCCATAACCCTGAGGGTCATTAAAACACCACTGGTAGACTTTGTCAACCTGGTGGGTCATTAAAACACCACTGGTAGACTTTGTCAACCTGGTGGGTCATTAAAACACCACTGGTAGACTTTGTCAACCTGGTGGGTCATTAAAACACCACTGGTAGACTTTGTCAACTTGGAGGGTCATTAAAACACCACTGGTAGACTTTGTCAACCTGGTGGGTCATTAAAACACCACTGGTAGACTTTGTCAACCTGGTGGGTCATTAAAACACCACTGGTAGACTTTGTCAACCTGGGGGTCATTACAACACCACTGGTAGACTTTGTCAACCTGGGGGGTCATTAAAACACCACTGGTAGACTTTGTCAACTTGGAGGGTCATTAAAACACCACTGGTAGACTTTGTCAACCTGGGGGTCATTACAACACCACTGGTAGACTTTGTCAACCTGGGGGTCATTACAACACCACTGGTAGACTTTGTCAACCTGGTGGGTCATTAAAACACCACTGGTAGACTTTGTCAACCTGGGGGTCATTACAACACCACTGGTAGACTTTGTCAACCTGGGGGTCATTACAACACCACTGGTAGACTTTGTCAACCTGGTGGGTCATTAAAACACCACTGGTAGACTTTGTCAACCTGGGGGGTCATTAAAACACCACTGGTAGACTTTGTCAACCTGGGGGGCCATTACAACACCACTGGTAGACTTTGTCAACCTGGTGGGTCATTAAAACACCACTGGTAGACTTTGTCAACCTGGAGGGTCATTACAACACCACTGGTAGACTTTGTCAACCTGGGGGGCCATTACAACACCACTGGTAGACTTTGTCAACCTGGGGGGTCATTACAACACCACTGGTAGACTTTGTCAACCTGGGGGGTCATTACAACACCACTGGTAGACTTTGTCAACCAGGGGGGTCATTACAACACCACTGGTAGACTTTGTCAACCTGGGGGTCATTACAACACCACTGGCAGACTTAGTCAACCTGGGGGTCATTACAACACCACTGGTAGACTTTGTCAACCTGGGAGGTCATTACAGCACCACTGGTAGACTTTGTCAACCTGGGGGGATCAATACAACACCACTGGTAGACTTTGTCAACCTGGGGGGGGGGGGGTCATTACAACACCACTGGTAGATTTTGCCAACCTGGGGAGGGGGGGGGGTCATTACAACACCACTGGTAGACTTTGTCAACCTGGGGGGGGGGGGTCATTACAACACCACTGGTAGACTTTGTCAACCTGGGAGGAGAGGGGGGGTCATTACAACACCACTGGTACTGGGGGTGGGGGTCCATTACAACACCACTGGTACTGGGGGGGGTCATTACAACACCACTGGTACTGGAGGGGGTAATTACAACACCACTGGTATGGGGGTGGGTGGGTAATTACAACACCAGTGGTAGACTTTGTCAACCTGGGAGGGGGTCATTACAACACCACTGGTACTGGGGGGGGGGGCGGGATCATTACAACACCACTGGTAGACTTTGTCAACCTGGGAGGGGGGGGGGTCATTACAACACCACTGGTAGACTTTGTCAACCTGGGGGGGGGGGGGGGGTCATTACAACACCACTGGTACAGGGGGGGGGGGTCATTACAACACCACTGGTACTGGGGGGTCATTACAACACCACTAGTACTGGGGGGGGTGTCATTACAACACCACTGGTACTGGGGGGGTCATTACAACACCACTGGTACTGGGGGAGGGGTCATTACAACACTACTGGTACTGGGGGGGGGTCATTACAACACTACTGGTACTGGGGGGGGTCATTACAACACTACTGGTACTGGGGGGGGGGGGGGGGGACTGGGGGGGGTACTGGGGGGGTCATTACAACACTACTGGTACTGCGGGGGGGGGGGGTCATTACAACACTACTGGTACTGGGGGGGGGGTCATTACAACACTACTGGTACTGGGTGGTGGGGGGGGTCATTACAACACTACTGGTACTGGTGGGGGGGTCATTACAACACTACTGGTACTGGGTGGGGGGGTCATTACAACACTACTGGTACTGGGGGGGGGGGGTCATTACAACACTACTGGTACTGGGTGGGGGGGTCATTACAACACTACTCTACTGGTACTGGGTGGGGGGGGGGTCATTAAAACACTACTGGTACTGGGTGGGGGGGGTCATTACAACACTACTGGTACTGGGTGGGAAGGGTCATTACAACACTACTGGTACTGGGTGGGGGGGTCATTACAACACTACTGGTACTGGTGTGGGGGGGTCATTACAACACTACTGGTACTGGTTGGGGGGGGGTCATTACAACACTACTGGTACTGGGTGGGGGGGTCATTACAACACTACTGGTACTGGGTGGGGGGGTCATTACAACACTACTGGTACTGGGTGGGGGGGTCATTACAACACTACTGGTACTGGGTGGGGGGGGGTCATTACAACACTACTGGTACTGGGTGGGGGGGTCATTACAACACTACTGGTACTGGGTGGGCTGGGTGGGGGGGGGTCATTACAACACTACTGGTACTGGGTGGGGGGTCATTACAACACTACTGGTACTGGGTGGGGGGGGGGACATTACAACACTACTGGTACTGGGGGGGTCATTACAACACTACTGGTACTGGGTGGGTCATTACAACACTACTGGTACTGGGTGGGTCATTACAACACTACTGGTACTGGGGGGGTCATTACAACACTACTGGTACTGGGGGGGGTCATTACATTACAACACTACTGGTACTGGGTGGGGGGGGTCATTACAACACTACTGGTACTGGGTGGGTGGGGTCATTACAACACTACTGGTACTGGGTGGGGGGTCATTACAACACTACTGGTACTGGGTGGGGGGGGTGTCATGGCAACACTACTGGTACTGGGTGGGGGGGGTCATTACAACACTACTGGTACTGGTGGGTGGGGGTCATTACAACACTACTGGTACTGGGTGGGGGGTTACATTACAACACTACTGGTACTGGGGTGGGGGGGGCATTACAACACTACTGGTACTAGGGGGGGGGGGGGTCATTACAAAACTACTGGTACTGGGTGGGGGGTCATTACAACACTACTGGTACTGGGTGGGGGGGTCATTACAACACTACTGGTACTGGGTGGGGGGGTCATTACAACACTACTGGTACTACTGGTACTGGTGGGGGGGTCATTACAACACTACTGGTACTGGTGTGGGGGGTCATTACAACACTACTGGTACTGGGTGGGGGGGGTCATTACAACACTACTGGTACTGGGTGGGGGGGGTCATTACAACACTACTGGTACTGGGTGGGGGGGGGGTCATTACAACACTACTGGTACTGGGTGGGGGGTCATTACAACACTACTGGTACTGGGTGGGGGGGGTCATTACAACACTACTGGTACTGGGTGGGGGGGGCATTACAACACTACTGGTACTGGGTGGGGGGTCATTACAACACTACTGGTACTGGTGGGGGGGGGGGGGGCATTACAACACTACTGGTACTACTGGGTGGGGGGGGGGTCATTACAAACACTACTGGTACTGGGGGGTCATTACAACACTACTGGTACTGGGGGGGGTCATTACAACTACTACTGGTACTGGGGGGGGTCATTACAACACTACTGGTACGGGTGGGGGGGGGGGGGTCATTACAACACTACTGGTACTGGTGGGGGGGTCATTACAACACTACTGGTACTGGGTGGGGGGGGGTCATTACAACACTACTGGTACTGGGTGGGGGGTCATTACAACACTACTGGTACTGGGTGGGGGGGGTCATTACAACACTACTGGTACTGGGGTGGGGGGGGTGGGGGGGGGGTCATTACAACACTACTGGTACTGGGTGGGGGGGTCATTACAACACTACTGGTACTGGGTGGGGGGTCATTACAACACTACTGGTACTGGGTGGGGGGGGTCATTACAACACTACTGGTACTGGGTGGGGGGTCATTACAACACTACTGGTACTGGGTGGGGGGGGTCATTACAACACTACTGGTACTGGGTGGGGGGGTCATTACAACACTACTGGTACTGGGGGGGGTCATTACAACACTACTGGTACTGGGTGGGGGGGGTCATTACAACACTACTGGTACTGGGTGGGGGGGGTCATTACAACACTACTGGTACTGGGGGGGGTCATTACAACAACTACTGGTACTGGGGGGGGGGTCATTACAACACTACTGGTACTGGGGGGGTCATTTCAACACTACTGGTACTGGGGGGGGTCATTACAACACTACTGACAGACTTCGTTAACCAGGGGACCGTTGTGGCACCACTTCTTCAACCTCTCAATTTTTCTCTATCTTAATTTGCTTTTTGACTCTGCAAAGTAATAACATCTTGCTACCTCTTTCGCTGCCTACCTCTCCTTTTTTTTCCATTTTCCCTGCAGATTGGTCTATGCCGAGCCAGACGATCGAGACACATGTCCAACCCATTTCATTTTGCGTTACTCCAAAACAGCCAAAAGACCATCGTGAACTCTGATTGTTTGTTGTATTTCTTTTGCGAACCTTTTAAATTGTGAGACGATCTAAGTAAGAGATGCCCAAAAACCTCTCGATAACATTTCGACTCCATACCTTGTCTTTTCTTCTATAGCAGGGCTTTCAGTGTTCATGATACAACAGAAAGTGTTAAAACAGTCACATTTTTCTCATGTTTCTTCTCATTAGCGTAAATTAATTAAAACGTCATTAATTCCTAGATTAAATTCAGGTGAAAAATTAATATCATTGTTTGGTGTCACAAATTTAGATTCACTCTAATAAAATATTTTAAAAAGAAACGAAACAGTAAACTTCTGGATATTTCATAAATAAATGTTTCACAATTTCTGCAATTGGAGCTAAAATTCCTTTTAAATATGAAAATAAAAAGCTGCACATAAGAGGGCACTAATTTTGTCTCTTTCTTTCTGTTTCTGGTTCCGTGCTGCAGAGAGAATGTGTATGTAATTTTATGGGAATTGCTTAAAAAAATATAAATAGTGTACGGTGCTGCGAGTAAAGCTGTATAAAACATATTTAACAGACATACAATTATATTAAGCATCAACGCCTATAGAGAGACAAGACAAACTATGGCGTTTTGGTCAGAGTCTTCATCAGATACAAAGAAAAAAAAAAACGATTGTAACCACATGAAAAGGTATAACCGCATCAACGCAGATAACATCACAACTAAAACAACAAATTTTAAAATGTTCTGTTTACTCAACATTCCTATATGGTACAAACAAATAGGCATTTAATAAGAAATTAAAGCAGAGAAATGAAGCCTTTGAAACGTGGAAGTATAAAAAAAAGAAAAGAACTGGGTGGAAGGAAAAGAAGACAACATGGAAATTCAGCTTAAAATGAACAAAATAACTACTTCATAACACAACTCGAAAAGGGCAACCGAAACTTTTTGAACACGTCAAGAGACACAAGAACCAATTAAAAGTAATCTTGGAAGGGAAAGTGCAAGGTAGACGAGGCAGAGGCAAACCAAGACTAAGGTGGACTGATGCCATCAAAAGATGAACAGTTGAACATATGACAACACGCACCATCAAAACAACACATAAGTGACCATAAATTTTACAGACCTTCGGCAAATAATGTTTGGGTAATGTGATCGGTATTACGCCCGTGCCGCTTTACTCCCCCCCCCCCAAAAAAAAAAAAAAAAAAAAAATCCTGCACCAATTAAAGGCTGGGTGAACCGGATGCGGTCAGTTGGAATCGAACCCAACCTCTTGTCCTTTGTAGTCCAGTTCACTAACCACTGAGCTATCGAGGCTCCCCATCAAAACAAGAGACATAGTAAGATGGCGCTTTTTAGATAGCCAAGACTTGGAGACGGCACCCAATGATGATGAATCTCAATCGATGGTTTCTGGTTTCATCCAGCTATAAATGAAAATCAGACGGTTTTTAAAAAAAAAATAGGAAATAAAGGCCCAGTACTTGTGCAGTGCTAACTTCATTACCAGAAAGAAGGAACCAAAGGTTGAAACAAATATGGACAAAAACAGCACATTCACAATACGCCAGATTTGAATAATGCAGGACGCGGTTCTTTATATCTTTTCTTATATTCATTTATTGAAATGGCCTCTCCATGGCCTGTCAGATATGACGCCATGCAACAGTATAATTTAATAGATGACGTTACACTTAAGTTAGGTTTCATGCATTGAAATCTGACCAGTAACGTGTTCTTGCAAATATCTGGATCCCAGGCAGTGCAACAGAGTTTACATGGGCCAGGTTTCTCTTCAGAGGTTCTCAGTATTTGAGAAGATGATGTGTCCATAGTGCAGCGATGATTATCACATAACATAACATAACATAACATAACATAACATAACATAACATAACATAACATAACATAACATAACATAACATATGCTGAAATTGTTCTTATAGTTTTTCTCCTAATTTTCTCTCATTTTACTTGACTGGTTCAATGCACATGTCTCTCTCCATCCATTCTTTTATCCATCCATCCTAACCCAACCACCCACCGCGTCTGTCAGCCCGCCTGTCCGTCTACCTACATATCATACCATCCTACCTGCCTGCCTACCTACCTACCTACCTACCTACCTACCTACCTACCTACCTACCTACCTACCTACCTACCTAACCCCACCTACCCATCCCCACCCATCCATCCATCCATCCATCCATCCATCCATCCATCCATCCATCCATCCATCCATCCATCCATCCATCATCCATCCATCCATCCATCCATCCATCCATCCATCCATCCATCCATCCATCTATCTATCTATCTATCTATCTATCTATCTATCTATCTATCTATCTATCTATCTATCTATCTATCTATCTATCTATCTATCTATCTATCTATCTATCTATCTATCTATCTATCTATCTATCTATCTATCTAATCTATCTATCTATCTAACAGTCTGTCTGTCTGTCTGTCTGTCTGTCTGTCTATCTATCTATCTATCTATCGATCGATCTATCTATCTACCTTCCTGCCTGCCTGCCGGTCTGTCTGTCTGCCTATCTGTCTAGAAACCCATACACACGCTCATATATCCATATGTAAGCAATCTTGTTCTAAACACACCTCTAAACTGCTTTAAAAAAAATATAACAAAAACAGCGTCGCGCCCAAAAGAAAAGAACTGTAAGATGCGAGCTCCAAATCAGACTTGCAGCCTCAGAGCGTTGTTCATTGACAAAAGGGACGTCACTGACATTACAATTGAATTTTACGGGGAGTTTTAGGGCCCTTCTTGACACTTGAAGAGGCACGTTAGGATATAATGGAATTCTGGTGGGATGGAAAATGAAATGCACAAAAATGGATACAAGAAGTGGGCGTTATGTGTTATAAGATGAGATAAGAAGATCCTGACAGAATTTCAGAGAAGTTCATGCTTGAAAAAATAATTAGAAATTGTCTGAATGTTAAATAAATAAGTTTTGATTCTTTAGCTTACACCATTTAATAATTAATTGCAGAGAAGATAAAAGATGAAATATCTTAATACGATTTATGAATACGTTATTCGCGAGTTCTATGCAGTGTAGAACTGCTAGCATTGTAATTCGTGAATGATCGTTACAAGGAAAATAATACAGTATTTTAAGAGAATTTTTGTCGATTTTGTTTTCTCCATATGCTTTTCTCATATATTCCTGTTCTATGGTGACTATTTGCCCTCTTGAACTGTCACTGACCATATTGTCCACTGATGTATATTGTGCATTTCAAGACAGTAACTACAATCAAATCTTTATAGAGAAAATCTATCTGCTTATAAAAAATGGAAAAAGCCCACAACGCCAAGTGACTTATAGGGAATATGGTGCTAGTGACCATAATTTTTATAGACCTTCGGCACATGATTTTTGGGGTAATGTGATCGGTATTACGTCCATGCCGCTTTACTTACCCAGAAAAAATCGGGTACCCATTCAAGGCTAGGTGAATCCGGAAGCCGCCGATAAGGCTCTAGTCCTTTGTAGCCCAGTTCACTAACCACTGAGCTATCGCGACTCCCCAACCTATCTGCATACACTTCGCTTGGATGGACGGTGGAACGGATATGGGGATGCCCTGACAACAATGAAACTGATTACATGAACAGACTAGAATAGAATATAATAGAACATATTAGAATTGAAAAGGCTAGAATATAATATAATGGAATAGTACAAGCTAGAACAAACTAGAACAGACTAGAATATAATAGAATAGAACAGACTAGAATAGAATAGAATAGAATAGAATAGAATAGAATAGAATAGAATAGAATAGAATTAAACGTGGGCATTAATTAACATTCCTCAATTCTTGGAACTAAACACAGACCCTTCTGCCCAGGAAACGAGCTCATAATCACTCAGCCACTGAATCAACCTGTGAAGTCAGATGAAGGAAAATGTAAAAAATAAAACACTACCCGTTGAGGCAACCGTTGTCAATCAACAGTCCAACACACCATGCTCCGGTTATCACACGTGATGACGGCAAGGCTGATATAATTTATACTGGAGATACAGGATGAAGCCCCCTGCGTATGTGGAGGCCTACGGTGGTACAGTCACAACGTGAGAAAGCTCGCAATGAAATTATAGAAAAATAATCATCTTTGTAAGGCTTTTAAAATGGAATGATGAAGAATAAGACGGAAATAAACGAACCAATTATTTTTTTTACTCATCTTTTGTTTTTATCTAGAAGCAACGTTGTGATTGGTCAACTGATAATAGTAACAACTATGTCGGTCACAGTGGAAATTTGTGGAGATTAACGACGGTTCCCAAATTGTACGATCCTAAAGTGGGACGCCAAGTTCTATGAGGCTCTCGAATGTTTTTTTTTTGTGTAAAGAAAATTAACTTACACTAAAAAATACTAATAAACTGCCTGTTATAAATTGTTATTACCTGTTTATTTGTACAAAAGGTTGTTGTTGGGTACTTGACTTCAATAAGTGGTGTAGCTAGTTACTAGGCTTGAGTAAGTTGGTCTCGCTGGTAACTTGGCTACCATACATTAAGTTGAAGGTTACTAGTTTACACTAAACGGTGTTACTGACTACCTGGTTTCAATTAATGAGGTTACTGACTACCTGGTTTCAATTAATGAGGTTACTGACTACCTGGTTTTAATTAATGAGGTTACTGGCTACCTGGTTTCAATTAATGAGGTTACTGACTACCTGGTTTCCATTAATGAGGTTACTAACTACCTGGTTTCAATTAATGAGGTTTATGGCTACCTGGTTTCAATTAATGAGGTTACTGGCTACCTGGTTTCAATTAATGAGGTTACTGACTACCTGGTTTCAATTAATGAGGTTACTGGCTACCTGGTTTCAATTAATGAGGTTACTGACACCTGGTTTCAATTAATAAGGTTGCTGACTACCTGGTTTCAATTAATGAGGTTGCTGACTGCCTGGTTTCAATTAATGAGGTTACTGACTGCCTGGTTTCAATTAATGAGGTTACTGGCTACCTGGTTTCAATTAATGAGGTTACTGGCTACCTAGTTTCAATTAATGAGGTTGCTGGCTACATGACTTCAATTAATGAGGTTGCTGGCTACCTGGTTTCAATTAATGAGGTTGCTGGCTACCTGGTTTCAATTAACAAGGTTGGTGGCTATGCGGTTTTCAAACAGGCCAACACAAAAAGGGAGCTCCTAAAATCATCAGAAAGAAACAATCAACATTTTTTGGCCAAACTTGAGAAGAGTAAAGTTGAAATACTTGATTACAACTAGCAAAATAAAAGGAAAGAGAGATTGCGGACGATAAAGAGAGAAAATACTGGATAGCTTGGCGTCATGGCATGGAAAACAGTCAACAACAGAGCTGATACGATGCACTGTAGAAAGAAGATTGTGGAAGGACATGATCGCCTACGCCAACCGGTATGGCACATGATGATGATGAGCTATGTGGCATCAATTAATAAGGTATCCCACTGTTTATACAAAGTCTTTTTTGTTCTCATCCTCTATCTGGATCAATATTGTAGTTAAAAACACCTAGCACAGTATATATCATTGTAGTGTTTCCCCATTCTCCTTCTCTCTCTCTCTCTCTCTCTCTCTCTCTCTCTCTATATATATATATATATATATATATATATATATATATATATATATATATATATATATATGTCGTTCTTTACTCCTTAGCACTTCTAGATTGAATCAAATAATATATACAAGATCAAACATGAAAGCCTTACAAAAACAAAAGATGTAACAATGATTTTCTTTTTAATTAAATTACCTCCCCCGCTTTTTTTTAAACACCCCCTCCCCTCCCCAACCCACCTACCCATCAACTAGTACAACAACCAAATTCACAACACAGATTTGAATGCCGTTCATTATCTGATGTCTCTCTCTACTATTTATATTCGAGTCTCCTAATCTCCGGCTCTTCTTTCTCTGAAGGTAGATAATTATATCGTTACAACCTGCAATGTCGAAGCAACAACTGTTAACAACAGGTAAGAAGTGCCAAGTGTATCTTGTCTCCGCTGTCTTGTTGGACTTTGTGAGAGTCAAAGGCCAAGGGAGTTAACATCAAACAGAAAATCAAATCATAAGCGGAGACCCTAAGGCGGTAACTGGTCTGTTACTGATCCTTTTCGGCATCTCCTACAATCAGATTGGTATCAAACACATCACACTCGCGTTCCTCTGGAATGAGCCAACGACATCGAATGGCGAGGTCAAAGACGTACACAAGCCACAAACTCCCAACACTGTTCCCCGGCCTGTTATATTGGAAGGTAATCCCTTTGCTATGTTCGCGCTTGAGTGATTTACTATAACACTTCCATATTTGTCTCGAAATAGCGAGTCAAAGTCCGTTACTTTATTATTTGTTATATTATTATGATATTTTAACGATTCCCATAATTACGTAATGCCTACCCCAAAAATTTTGTCCCAAAAATCATGTCCTGAAGGTCTGTAAAAATGATGGTCACTAACACCATATTTCCCTATACGCCATTTGGTATGCCGGGGGTAAGTAAAAAGTAAACTACCCCCGTCACGCCAAGTGGCGTATATGGAAATATGGTGTTAGTGACCCTATATTTTACAGACCTTCAGCACATGATTTTGGGGTAATGTGGTCAGTATTACGCCCGTGCTGCTTTACTTTCCCAGAAAAAAAATCCGGTACCCATTTAAGGCTGGGTGAACCCGCAGCCGTCGGTTGGGATCGAACCCTACCCTTGTCCGTGGTAGTCCAGTTCACTAACCACTGAGCTATCGCGGCTCCCCTGGGGGTACTTTACTTTAATTATTCCCTTTTATAAGCTAGGACCAATTCCCGCAATTGAATAAAATTGTCTGGCCACATGGCAAGACAGAAAGATCAAAACACAATACAAGTTGATTATTTGTCATTTTTTCCAAGTGCTGTAAAGATACCTCTTCCTCTGAATCGATTCACCCTTTAAAAGACGTTAAGAGAACACTAGACTCAAGGGCAGACCACGAAAATGATTGGTTGATAAAATATCAGAAACACTAGGACCATAACAGCAGTAAATATATATTTATTGTTAAGACAGCTAGCTATATCTACCTTTTCCGTGTGTTACCGGTGCCTTAATATGAGGAACGTAAAGTAATAGTAACTCTGTGACCTTCCAGGCATGTCGTAAGAGGCGACTAAGGAGATTGATTGATGGCTTGACAATATTTCATTGTAAAAACGTATTGTTAAGGAAACACAGCCATAGATTTTAGAAGCAGTGATCTCTGCAATATGTGCCACTTTGGGAGCAAGGTTTCTGTTTTTGAGATTGATTCACAATCAGATTTTGCCCTATGTGCAAATTCTGAATTGAACAGATTCTTCCGTATGTTCCGTCTTCAGCTCGAAAGGACAATAGATATATAGATATATCTACCCACGACACTGAAAGGTAAATGATATAAGCAAGACCAGGCAGAAGAATCATGATATCATTGTATATGTGAATTACACCAACACACATTTGATATGTCTTAACGACATATGCTTACAGTCATTCCCAGAAGCTAATCACCGATGTCTAGATATTTTATTTATTGAACACACAAGACGAAAGTCATCTTTCCACGCCTCCAGACAATTATCGATTGCTGACATCAACTTTAGCCGCCTTTCTCTGGATGGCACTCTGGATGGCACTCTGGATGGCACTTATATGTTCATGAACTTTTCTCGATACTTATTTCCTAACCGGAAAAAAAGAAAATAAATAAAAAAAATAAAAGAGAAATTTGCCGGAACTCTATAATCCCACCCAATAAAGACGAGGGAACCGGCGACACTCCTACTTTTGAGTTGCTTAAAAAATATATGTCTCAGGACCGTGTCAGACGTTTACTGAAATGTGCTCCTTATATATAGTTGGGGGGGGGGTGTTTGTAAACATACGAGGGTGTTTCAAAACGTATAGCACATAGAATACAGTTAGATATAGAGAGTGTTTCACTCGCTGAGAAACTCGAATATTTTCTCGGTAATTTTAAACACCAATGAAGTTATTTGAAGAGGAGCTCGTTCATTCTGTGGGAGATAAATGTGTCTGTAAGTGTATGTGTGTGTGTGCGTCTGCTTATATGTGTGTATGTTTGTGTGTGTTTGTATAGTGTGTGTGTCTCTGCTGTGTGTCTGTATAGTGTGTGTGTGTATCTGTGTGTGTGTGTTGTGTGTTTAGGTTGTGTGTGTCAGTATAGTGTATGTGTCTGTGCATGTGTGTCTGATTAGTGTTTGTGTTTGTGTGTGTTGTGTGTATCTGTATAGAGTATGTGTCTGTGGATGTGTGTCTGATTAGTGTTTGTGTGGGTGTGCGTGTGTGAGGCGCTTAACTGTTGGGACATTGAGTAACGCACTGATACGTCTCCCTGTTCATCTCTGCCATTTGGGTGATGGTGCTTACACGGTGTGCTCTGTCGTGGCAGTTCATGTACAGCACGTGTGAGTTCACACAGGAGAGCTCGACAATGTACTGTATATAAGAGAGTGCGTTTAGCAGCAAAACCCAGCCGGGTTAACCAACAAGAGAGACACCCTCTAGAATTCAATAACAGATGAGGGTAATACTAAAGTCAATAAACAATCTCATTGTAAATACAATTCTTAAATCGTTGCATCCAAATTATCCACAAACAAAAATAACTTTGGTTTATCCTTCAGCTAGGAATGCATCGCGACCTTGACCTCGTCGTCACTCACAAATCTGTGTCCACTCAAATAGTCCCAGGGGTTCCAGAAATGAAACTCAGAGAGCGGGAAATGCTGAGGAGGGGATCTGAGCACCTATGGACATGTTCGAAGTACAATGATGATGGCCCGCAAATAACTCAATAAATTTATAACTCAACGACTTAATAGTTCAATAGCTCAATAACTCAACAATTTAACACCTCAATAACTCAATATCTCAACAATTCAATAACTCAACAACTTAATACAGTAAAGTCTCGATTATCCGGAATGCTCGGGGAAGAACCCATTCTGGATAATTGAATTTTTCTGGATAATCGAGAGTAAGAAAACCAAACTCAAAATTTATGAAAAAACATGATTGAAAAATTGCAATGCTCAGAAATATTTAAATTCGTGTGACATTCACTAGCTTTCTCTATCAACATGGGTCCTGATATTGGCATTCCTTTTCTTCTTCTTTCTAAAAACCACACATAAAGGACGTCGTCGAGTTTTTCAAATTTTGGCCGTTTCATACTTCGTCTCTGGTGTATATTGTTGCTGCTTTCAGACTCCGACGCAAACTTAAACAACTCATCTTTTTGATTTCGTATGTCATATAATGTTGAAGAGGCTATGCCAAATTCAGTCATCAAAACGTTGCGATTAACGCCTTTTTCAAGTCTACTAGCGATTTCAATCTTCTGGTTCAGTGTCAATACAGTTCGCTTGCGTTTACCTTTGCGGGAAATTAAGGTGTGGTTTGCACTCGCAGAGGCCATTATTTAACACAAAAATGTATTCCGTTAAAAAGTATGCACACATGCGTTTATAGCCTATCATGTATAATTTATACTGATGGAACGAATTTCAGCTTGCACAAATGTCTGAGACAAACTAACGTCAAACTCTGTATCTTACTCTTTTTGAATTTCCAGTCGGTAATTTTTGTACCCCTCCCCCTTTCTTCTCACCATCTCTATGTCACTGCACGCCGGCTGCTCAACCTTTGATTTATAATCATCAAAGTTATGGGCTCTTCAATTTTCACAAACAATACGTCTGCTTCTAATGTTCGGTCAGACTGTCAAACGCCATATTTTTGACAAATTCATGACCAACTTTAGATCTAAAGCAGGCTATGAGAAAATTAAGCAAATTTGTAAAATCATGTAGATAAGTGTTTTTGGCACGACTAAGATTTCCCGACAAAAACATTTAGTCGGGGGAAAAAGTGAAGATATAGACTGTCTGTCGCTTTTACTTGGAATATTTGGAGACACAATGTCTGGATTGAATAAAATATGTTCGCTCCTATTTGAAGTATATTACTGTAAATACACTATTGTAAACGCAATATTGTGTAATGATAGAGCCTGTAGAAGTAAGCGCAGCGCACAAACCTTGTTGTAGCGTTTTCGATTTCCGGATAAAGGCATTTAATTTAACTGAACAAAACATGATTCAAGCTTTCTCCCTATAATAATAAAAAAAAAAAAAAAGTCCGTTAAATTGAGAATTCCGGATTATTGAGTACCGCATAATCGAGACTTTACTGTAGCTCAATTGCTTAATAAGTCAACAATTCAACAATTCAACAACTCAATAACTCAATAACTAAATAACTCAACACCTCAACAACTCAATAACTCAATAACTTAATAACTCAATAACTTAACAATTCAATAACTCAATAACTCAGAGAAAGCAACACAGCGGTTTGTCACTGATACTTTAATTGATTGGATCATTTATATCTTTCCATGAAGATGACACACGCTTCTTCTATTATACACTTTAAGTGATTAGAAGAAGCTGTATCTTAAACATTTACAAACTTTTGTTATTCAAATAAAAAATTTTATCTCCCGAAACTTTGAGATTTGTCACTCTTTTTTCGTTTGTGATTAGGATTAACTATTAACTCCTGTCGTACGTTTCATCGCACAGTGCACCACTGTCAACTTGATTAATGTGAACCATCACCAGACCATATTATTTTTACGTCATGTATCATCTTGGTATTGATGAAATCTAATACTTTGTTCAATTATCTAAAAAATCATATATAATTTGTTATATAGTAGATAAATATAAATGTAACAGTAAGCTTGTGAAAGTATGGAGGCGGGTAACTTAGTGGTTACCCGCTTCTCAATAGATTATAGCAGTAACAAATGGTAGCAACCAGTAGTAGTTAGGACATAAAGTTAAGGAATTGAAATTTTCCAGAATAACAAGTTGCAGAAACAAAGTTAAGGTACAGAAGTGAGGAAGGTAAAGTTGACAAAGAGTTTAGGTCCATGGAATTTTCCACGCAGCAGGTTGTGGAAATTAGAAGATAACGCAGTGTTTGTAGGGGTAGGGACCTCAGACATAACAAGGACACCCACCAAGCTAAGGTAGGAAGGTCCAGAATTATCCTGGACATAATAGTTAATGGAAATTTCCATGCGGGAAACTTCAACCAGGTTGTTGTGGAAGTGACCATAGACGCATGACTAGCGCATGCATTGACCCCACGACTTTGGTCGTATGATAAATGAGTGGTCATCCAACAAATAGGTCATAGAAATTCACAAAAACAAGTTGTTTTCATCAAACCAGGAGATAGTTCAAGTATCGGTCACAGAATAGTGAGGAACGACAAACTCAAGTGACCAGAAGAGCGCAAAGTGTCACTTTGTGACAGTTTTGAGAGGCTGCTGATTTTAGGCGAAGAGTTGTCGTTGGAGTATCTAAACTTCAACACAATAGGTGTAAATCAGTCAGAAATGAATTAGGAAGAATAGAAAGTCAACAGTCAGGAATGAGAATTAGACAGTTAGAGAGATAGTTACAGTTAGTCAGAGTCAGGACAATTACAGTTAGAACACTTAGAGTTAGAGTTAGAACAGTCAAAATAGTTGCAAGAAGTTATTAGTAGAAGTTGATAGAGAGTAGGAGTATAGCAATGAGAATTTGAACTTTAGTGTTGTGCAAGTGCTTAAATGTAATTCGAGTTGTTTCACATTCCTCATGAACGTAAGTTGAATAATGGTGTATACAAGATATGCACTTGGGACTGATCATAGTCATCGGCGATTTGCCTCAGAGAAGTCCTGAATTAATTAACATTAATTTAAGATAAGTGCATCCAGCACTAGTAGAATCATTGTCCCAAGATATAAATAAATAAACTTATTATGATTATATAATGAGAGAAAAAGAGTCTGTCATGATTTACCTGTTGTGATCAACTAATAAATGTGATGTGCTGTCAAGAGAGTACAAAGATAACAAGAAACAATAAATATACTATAATATAAATATTTAGTTTGATTTTTAAAATTATGACAAATTGTGTCTCTGAAATCTCCTTCAATGATAAAAAGCTTCCGTACGGAAAGAATTAAAGTATCACTCATTTGTAAATATTTACTTTCGTTACAAATGTCACTTTTCGTGTGTGGCAGCACAAACTGGAACCACTTACATGAAGTATCAGTTTTAATCATAAGTGAGATGTTCCCAGCTCAGGACGTCTTCATCGGTAAATGCTGCCAAATTGATAACATTAGAACTAAAGTGTCACTTTGAGATCAAAATAAACAGCTGTGACGAGATCAGGGTGAGTGGGTAATGCTGCAAGGTGTGAATCTAGCACTTGATGTCAAAAATTGGAGCGGTCGCGTAAATTCGAGCGATATCATGGAGAAGATGAACGCCTTTAGATACGAGACTACTAAGATAATAGATACTGTTAAGTTTAAAAAAAATAATAAAAACGTAAAGAGCCGCATCGCGCCCAAGTAGCGTAAATCGAATATGCAGTTAGTGACCATAATATTTATAGACGTTCGGCACATTATTTTTGAAGTAATGTGGTCAGTATTACGCCCGTGCCGCTTTACTTTCCAGAAAAAAAAACCCGGTACTCATTTAAGACCGGTTGGACCCGGAAGCCGTCGATCAGGATCGAACCCGATTCTGTAGTCCAGTTCAAGAATCGTCTGGTTTCGTATTTCTGGATTCAGAAGCTTCTCCGACATTGCGTTTTGTTGCGTATTTTTATATGAAAAGTTGCGTATTTATATGAAAAGTTGTGTATTTATATGAAAAGTTGCGTATTTATATGAAAAGTTGCCTATTTATATGAAAAGTTGCGTATTTATATGAAAAGTTGCGTATTTATATGAAAAGCTGCGTATTTATATGAAAAGTTGCGTATTTATATGAAAAGTTCTTATTTATATGAAAAGTTGCATATTTATATGAAAAGTTCTTATTTATATGAAAAGTTGCATATTTATATGAAAAGTTCTTATTTATATGAAAAGTTGCGTATTTATATGAAAAGTTGCGTATTTATATGAAAAGTTGCCTATTTATATGAAAAGCTGCGTATTTATATGAAAAGTTGCCTATTTATATGAAAAGTTCTTATTTATATGAAAAGTTGCATATTTATATGAAAAGTTCTTATTTATATGAAAAGTTGCATATTTATATGAAAAGTTCTTATTTATATGAAAAGTTGCGTATTTATATGAAAAGTTGCGTATTTATATGAAGGGTGCGTATTTATATGAAAAGTTGCGTATTTATATGAAAAGTTGCGTATTTATATGACAAGTTGCGTATTTATATGAAAAGTTGCGTATTTATATGAAAAGTTACGTATTTATATGAAAAGTTACGTATTTATATGAAAAGTTGCGCAGGAAAAAAACATATTCATACTCTGCGTATTGCTGTAGAGGAATGGAGAAACCGTACCCTAAAAATAAAGAGTCAGAATTTGGTCCTAGAAAGTTTAAAGTATAAGGATGGGGCTCTATAAATGTGGAAATGGGAGAAAAGTGGTTTATAGAGATAATAAGGAGTCAGAGTCGGACTAATGAGAAATCATGAACAATCTGTGTGATCAAATACACTTTGATTCTTGTCAAAGTAATGGCGGACGGACTACACAGAACGGTAAGCGCGTACAAGATTGACTAGTAGCAAAGCTATTTTTAGCAAATCTTTTTACACCAATCACGTGTAAGTTAAAGTAATTATTCTGGAAATTTAATTTGAGAAATTAAAAGATGCACAACCAACCACCTTTTAAATAAAAGTCCTTGCAGTATTAGAGTCATTCCCCCGCTTTCTCTCTCTCTCTCTCTCTCACTCCATCTCGCTGTTTCTCTCTCTTTCTCCACACATACACACACACTTTCCTCCTTTGCTCATGAGTTTCCGAGTCCTTATAAAACGGCAGTGTTCCTGCACCATTTCTTCTCGTCTCATGTCTCATATTTTTACCCCCAAAATAATCACTTTTATTTGTTGTTAACACGATCGCTTTAAATCAGAAAGAGCAACAACAACAAAATTATTTTGATGATGTAAAGATAGACACAGAAGAAGAATAAAATACTTCTTCCTATTCTTGAAGATCAGGACAATTGTTTAGTGATAATGAACAATTAATGAATCAATAATAAAACGTTTGGTCTCACAGAAATGTATTTCATGATAACAGTGACTCTCTATGTGGAACGTGCTAGGGAGAAGCAGCACATTCACTGTAACATTTCATGCCACATTAATATAATACAGTGCTTGTTAACACGAGAAATAAGAAGTTGCCAGAAGGAAATGAGCAAGACAAGCGAAATATCACGAGGAGCATGACAAGGGCAGAAAAAGGTAGACGTCTTTGTTGAGTGCACTACAGGCAGACAATTATGGATGGAATTGATCGTTAATTCTGCTTGGAGAGACGAATGATGATGAATATTTTTCTCTTCATACATTCCAATTCTTTCATTCGTTCTCTTCCTCTGTCCCTCTTTATCTCTCCCTCCTTGAATTATTCTCGTCAGACTTTAGAGGCATTATATGTTATACATATAACACACGTGCACTTATTTACTGACAGGTTCACACAAAGACAGTTCACGTTCTACTGGATGTTTGTACATATAACATAGCACATATATTCTGCTACATTTCATAATTCTCTAAACTACTCATATACACATTACATTCAACTGTCACTACACACACACACTCATATACACACGCACATATACATACGCATGCAAGCACACACATTAAAACATCCCCACTCACAAATTTCTTAGACAATATTTCGCAAATAACTATTTTTATCATTTTCCCACATTATCACGTATCATGTGCACTACCGCAGGTCTATCTTATATCTGTCTACATAATCAATTTCATAACCAATTCTACTGTCAAAATCTGTCCCCTTCTTCTTATTTCAACGTTCACCCGAAGACTACACTTGTTCATTGACTTTTTTAAAGAATACGTTACAAGGACAATGTTGCATTATCGTTACAACAAGCTGAGATATTTTTCACTTTTCGACGCTCACATTAAAATGTATTATTGAGTAACTGGTTTGTTTTTTTTTCCTCTATCCCAACTCGCTTGGTGAAATTGGTTAATCGTTTCCAGAGGAACAGAGATCACCTCTCATACTAAACTGTAAAGCTGTTTAATAATTTACGTTGCTATCTTCCCCTGTCTCTTTCTGCCTACTTTTCCTGTTATATTAAAGTTGTCATTGTTTGTTTTTACACTTTTATTATAATGTGACCAAGTAAGTCATGAAGCTTTTCAAACGTTAAATCTGAGAAATGGCTTAAATTCGTTACTCAATTTTTCATTCATATTTTAAGAAAGTGTTCCCAAAATACAAACATGCCAGATGATCGTATCACTTGTACATGAGCTATCTCCACATATTGCATAGATGATCACATTATTGAACATCGGATACCTGAAGTTCCTAATCACACATCAAAACTGTACACTGCAGAAAAACAAACCACAAGTTGGAAAGACAGGCAGGTTGCTTGTTATGTCTGATGAAGGAATTCTAAAAAAAAATGGACGAAGTGGGCAATGGAACAGTTATCGAGTACAGATGATGATGATTGAATGGCACGTGGTCAAGACGAGGTGTTGTCTACTATGTACTAGATGTAAACGTAGCGAGTATAATGACATTCATAGTTTCTTGGGTTCTGCTGGAGAGGCCACAGCTTGTCCATCGTAGAATGACTGCATTAATAGGTCTTCTATATCAAGAGACGCTGGAGGTACACTGGAGATCCTTATCTCAGGTCATTAGCTGGGCTGTTTAGACTCAGAGGGATACGATGGAGCATGGCAGGAACGTGACGTTATAGATCAGATATGGACGTCTGAGCTTGTTTTGAGACGTAGGTTCCCTAGTCAATGCTCCGTTCAGTGAGTGCGGTAGTACCGCTTCAAGACATCTTTCAAGGCAGAAACTTTAACAATCAAGCCTTCCTACAATGGTATCCTAGGTGCAGCGTCTCCCATTAAGGCGTAGTAACATCATTATATTCCTGATGCACACACATTTCACTAAAATGTGTTAAAAACAAACTTTGAAGTCACATTCTAGCACAGACCACAAGTTCAGCAACACATGACTAAATCTGCTGTTATCATCAAAAGCTTTAGACAGTTCTTTTATTATATTTTATTTTCATATTGTTTTGTTTCATTTTTGTATTACACTGTATTGTATAAAATTATACATCGTATTCTAACTTTTTGTCACTGTGGCTCTCTGTTCCTTCATCTGTCTGTTTCACTTTACTTTTCTTTCTCCGTATCTCTAGGCCTTTCTGTGTCTTTTGCTATCTTTCTTCTACAGTTTATTTCTTGTTCTCGTGTTCTGCATTAAATTATCCTTATGTCGTTTTTAAATAAATTACAAACATCACACAATCCAATAGATTATAAACATAATAAAATTCAATAAACTACAAACAACATGCAATCCGATGAACTACAAACAACACACACTCCAATAAACTACAAACTACACACAACACACACTCCAATACAGTACAAATTACAAACAACACACAATCCAATTAACTATAAACTACGCACAACACACACACCAATAAACTACAAACGACACACAACACACACTCCAATAAAATACAAACTACACACAACACACACTCCAATAAACTACAAACAACACACTCCAATAACCTACAAACTACACACAACACACACTCCAATAAACTACAAACAACACACAACACACACTCCAATAAACTGCAAACTACACACAACACACACTCAAATAAACTACAAACTACACACAACACACACTCAAATAAACTACAAACTACACACAACACACACGCCAATAAATTACAAACTACACACAGCACACATTCTAATAACCTACAGTTAACACGCGTACCAGTAAACTACAACAAACACGCTTTCATAAACTCGTAAAACAAACAACATACATTCAAACGAACTACAAAGAACGCACATTTCAATCAACAACAAACAACACACAAAAAACTCTTCCCAACAATTACCAACACAGCGTCTAGGAAACAATTCTCCCACACATTCTCTACAATACAAAACTAATCAATTATAAATCTGAACAGAGAATTCCGTCTATTATTCTGTCTGTCTTACTTTGAGCAATTTTATAATTTTCCTTCTCTGCAATTATTCCACAATTTTTTTCACCTGTTTATAATTCCTTCTACCGTCTTGTTAATAATTTTATTTTGTTTCCCAGACTTGTTTCTTGTAATATTTTGTTTTATTCACTTCCTTTGTGGAATTCAGGTGCACAGTCATTCAACTTTTTATATAGGAAATAGCCGTAAATACATAATACATCTGAGACAAATAATAATAAATGAATATTATTATAGAGGGAAACTTCCGAGGCGATAATTCAGCGAATCAAAGGAAGAAGATGTATGTTTTACAGCACTCAGAAAAAAGGAAAAAAGGAAAGTACAGAAATACAATTTATTCCCGAGCTGTGATCGTAACGCTATGCTATAGTCATGAGAGCACCGGCGTGAAAGACATCGTCCACGATAGCTTCTCGTGGCAAAGCGCAGTGTCAAGGAGTCTGCTTAACAGTTCGATCATGCTTCGGACCATATATTGTTCCTTGTTTTTTTCTGTTGTTGTTTATTTGTCATTTTTTGTGAGTGCTGTAAAACATACCTCTTCTCCTATGATTCGGGTATAATACATAACTCGTGCGCCGCCGAGGCCCGAAAGGGGAGTAGATTGTGGCGCTATTCCCTACCATGCATGTAGGAGCCGACTAAGGAGGGTTGGGTATTGGACTAGCTATCCCGTACTGTAAAAATTAAGCTGAAAAAACTTCGCAACCATGGACAACTCAATTATGGAAATATACCAGTCAAATACCAGTGGATAAAGAGATACAGCAAAGACGATGGTGCTGGATAGGACACACACTGCGGAAGCCAACTGAGAGTATTACACAACAGTCTTTTTTTGGAATTCCCAAGGAAAAAGACAAAGAGGAAGACCAATGAATTCTTGGAGAAGACAGATATTACCATAGATGAAGATGATGGGGAAGACATGGAACGACGATTTTAAAAGAATCGCAAGAAACAGAAAGGCTTGGAAAGTGTTTATTGAAGACCTATGCTCCAGAGGGAGCTGAAAGGTAGAAGAAGAAGATATATTACATGAAATATCAAATACTATGCCAGGCCACGAGTAGAGTTGCAGGATAGAGAGACGGGACAAGCTAGACGCTTATTCATCAGACGCCTTCGTCAGGTACACAACAACATATGTAAAGACAAAGACGAAAGGCAAGTACTAATATGAAATCATAAAACACAAAATGGCGGAAAAATATGAAATCACAAAACACAAATTGACGAAAAAATATGAAATAACAAATCACAAAATGACGGGAAAATCTGAAATCATAAATCACAAAACGGCGGAAGAATGGGCGACAACTCTTAGCCAATTTGTGATTTCAGATTAGTTCTTGCTTTTTGTGTTTCTCTTTATATTAATATCTGTTAATGTGTACTTGACGACAACGTTTGCCGAAATATCGTAGTATGTCTCATCTCTTTACTAGTCTAGCTGCTTGATATAATATTATGTTTATTTTGCATCATTTTTTATATACGTGAACCCTGGTGGATGTCGCGTGACAGATACCCAAACTAAAGTCCATAGGTTCGAATCCTGACAACCACGTTAACTTGGTCCAGTTGTAAAGTTCGATTACCTGAAGAGAAAATGTGTGATAAAATAGAAAATAATAACAGTTTTGGAAGCAATATAAGTTTACCACTGCTAAATGTTGGCACAGAGTTATTGGGTTACTGAGCTATTTGCGGGTCATCATCATTGCACTCCGAACATGTCTATAGGTGCTCAGATCCCCTCTTCAGCAAGGCCCGCAATAAATGTTGTGTCTTTGAGAAATATTCTAATGAGTGGAGCTGAGCACTTATAAATCTATCCATTGCGCAGTGAAGATAATATGTAGACTAACTAATTAACTGACTAACTAACTAACTAACTAACTAACTAAAACTAACTAACTAACTAACTAACTAACTAACTAACTAACTAACTAACTAACTAACTAACTAACTAACTAACTAACTAACTAACTAACTAACTAACTAACTAACTAACTAACTAACTAACTAACTAACTAACTAACTAACTAACTAACTAACTAACTAACTAACTAACTAACTAACTAACTAACTAACTAACTAACTAACTAACTAACTAACTAACTAACTAACTAACTAACTAACTAACTAACTAACTAACTAACTAACTAACTAACTAATTAACTAACTAACTAAAACTAACTAACTAATTAATTTACTAACTAACTAACTAACTAACTAACTAACTAACTAATTAACTAACTAACTAACTAACTAAATTAACTAACTAACTAATTAACTAACTAACTAACTAATTAACTATCTACATAACTAATTAACTAACTAACTAACTAATTAACTATCTACATAACTAATTAACTAACTAACTAACTAATTAATTAACTAACTAACTAACTAACTAACTAATTAACTAACTAACTAACTAACTAATTAACTAACTAATTAATTAACTAACTAACTAACTAATTAACTATCTACATAACTAATTAACTATCTAACTAAAAAAAATAAATAACTAGAAGGCTAACTAAGTAACTGTGAGCCGCGATAGCTCAGTGGTTAGTGAACTGGACTACAAAGGACAAGAGGTAGTGTTCGATCCCAACCGACGTCTTCCGGCTCACCCAGCCTTAAATGGGTACCGGATTTTTTTCTGGGAAAGTAAAGCGGCACGGGCGTAATACCGACCACATTACCCCAAAAATCATGTGCTGAAGGTCTGTAAAATTTATGGTAACTAACACCATATTTCCTATACGCCACGTGGCGTGACGGAGGTAATTAACTTTTTTTATATAAAACTAAGTAACTAAATGGCTAACTGGCTAATTAACTAAACAGCTAACAAACTAGCCACTAATTAACTAGCTAACTAACTAACTAACTAATTAACTAAGTAAACAATTTAAATAATTAAAAGGCTAACTAAGTAATTAACGGGCTAACTAACTGACAAATTAACAAACTATATACTAATTAACTAACTATAGTCCGTTCAGATTCGTTTGCCGAGATGTTATGATTTATAATTCAAAAAGTTCTTGATGATTTCACATGATTTTTGGCATACGGTGTTAAAATGTCCATGTCACGAGAACATATGTGTTACTCGATGTCTAGCTATAACGGTTTTCTTAAAGCGGCGAATTCCTTTGATCTTTGCCCATGTAACTATTATTTTGACCCTAATCAAAATGTTTTACAGTAATCTAGTGCAACGATGACCCATAGGCGTGTCCATAAAATTTTACTTGGTGGCAAGTATACAAATTTTAAATTATATATAGAACTTTTGTTCGTAGAGTCAATTTGATATAGTTCCATGCTCTTGGTGTGAGTTTCCCAAATGTTGTCGCTGCCTTTCAAATACGTACATTTAGTTCCTCATCTAAGGAAAGTGTGGCTGTAATAGTGGATCCAAGATAGCTGAACTTCTGTACTGACTCAAGCAGGCTTCCATTCAAAGTAATGGTTGTTGGTTTGCTTATAACATATTTTTGATTGCTTGGGTGGTCTTGAACAATAAACTGTTTAACAAATCAACTAGGAAATTTTGCAAATCAAACTATTTATCTGTAGACTTAATCAGAGTAATGATCATTCAGAATCAGACGAGTCAAATAGGTCGATTACTGCTTTCGGCTGAACAAACAACAAACCATCCTTTTTCCAATATTCCTCTTCTTGTCGTAACACATGATCCTCACATTTTACCCAGTAGTCTTTATTTATATTTGATAGAGCCTGATTTGTAAGTGTCTCAACATCGCATAATTTGAAAGTTTTATTTGTATATGCTACGTGTCCTTTAACTTTTGCCCAAACTAGTTCTATAGGATTTAAGTGTGCATGATATGGAGGTAGTCTCAAACATCTATGGCCATGTTCTTGAATTAACTTGTCTATTTTAAATATCTTTGTACGTTGTGTCTGTTTTACAAGGCTAAGCAATTCGGTTTCAAGTAGCTGTCGTTAACTTGTATGTGTTCTTTTATGAGCCACGTTTTGATTGCATCTTTTGTACTTGATGATGTTGGGATTCTATCTTCTACGTTAACTACGTTATGGTATGAAGCATTGTCCATTATCAGACAAGAAGGTCGATCTAATATTGGAAGGATACTTTTCTCGATCCAGTCTTTAAATATGTGCCCATTAATTTCGGAGTGGTAGTCTCTATTGTCTATGGATTTTGAAATGAAAACGAGATGAGCATTCTGCAACAACCCATTATGTCTGCTACCTGCATGTGCAACTATCAAACGTTGCCCTTTACTGCTTGGTACTGATCTTTTAATACTTCCATCTGCTAACTGCCATTCCTTTTCATTTGTATGATGAGCGTTGATCCAAGTTTCATCTAAATAAACAATATCATAATCATTTTCGCGCATTTCCTTCACTTCACGTAAATACTTGCTTCTAAGAGCTACTAGATGTGGCTTCTCACAAATAATGTTTTTTCCACCAGCATACTTTCTAAAGGTGAAGCCTGCACTTCTTAATATTTTCCATAATGAAGTTTTTGATATTTCAATGTCGTTGTTAGTTTTCAGCCAAAGCTTCAACTTTCTAAGTGTCACTTCTTCGTTTATATCAAACATTCGACAGATTTCTCTTTTTACTAGGTCCTTATCAAAACTGTCTAACGTTTCTTTCCTTCCTTGCTTTCTTGCATTTGTTGGCAATAAATATCCGCTTCCTTTAACTATTCGATCAAATGAACGTTTACACAAACCTAAAATATGCATTGTTCTCTTCTCAGGGTTTGATAAAGAACAATAAAGATGTCCCTTTTTACGCTCTCTGCAGAAGTATTGATAAATCTTTATAGCAATGTTATGCTCAGTAAAATATTTTGCCTTTATATTCATTCTCACATAGACTTGCAGAAGATAATATGGATAGTGCCGCCTCCTTTCTGTAAATATTGAGATTTGCCTCTGAATTATGACTCGAACTCGAGTCTACGGCCGTGATTTTGACGTCACATAATTTCCGGTTTCGGCTAAAATGTCATTTTGTGCTAAACGGGAAATTTCATATGTAACATTTCTTTATAAAAATTTATAGTGGAAACATAACTATTTTAGGACGGTGCGCATTCAGCCGTGAAGGTCATGTCTATATGTTAAAGAATCAGCTGTGAGATGTAAGCATCTACATAATCCCGCCGGTGTTTATAATATCGATTAACTTTTTTAAAATATAGGTTAAATAAGGCATCTTTGAAACTGGATCACATTTCTTTGATAAAAAAATATTTTTATAGCGACATTAGTATTCTAAACCTAACTTCAAAAGATCAATGCAAATGAACAATAAGTTTTTGAAAAAAATAAATTAATGTCTAGGCAAACGAATCTGAAGGGACTATAGCTAGCTAACTAACTAGTTAAATAACTAAATAACTAACTCACTATATCTATGTATTGTGTGGTAGAGCTAGTCTTGACGTCACTCATGCATCAGTTTCATGACGTTTCTTATTTTCTTCTTCTACTTCTTGAGTACATCCAACGACAACAGCTGCGGTTTTAACTTCATAGATCTCTACATATAATAGTTAAACCACGGTTTAAAACCCCATAGATCTCTACATATAATAGTTAAACCACGGTTTAAAACCCCATAGATCTCTACATATAATAGTTAAACCACGGTTTAAAACCCCATAGATCTCTACATATAATAGTTAAACCGCGGTTTAAAACCCCATAGATCTCTACATATAATAGTTCAACCACAGTTTAAACTTCATAGATGTCAACATATAATAGTTCAACCACAGTTTAAACTTCATAGATCTCTACATATAATAGTTCAACCACGGTTTAAAACCCCATTTATCTCTACATATAATAGTTAAACCACGGTTTAAAACCCCATAGATCTCTACATATAATAGTTAAACAACGGTTTAAAACCCCATAGATCTCTACATATAATAGTCCAACCACAGTTTAAACTTCATAGATCTCTACATATAATAGTTCAACCACAGTTTAAAACCCCATAGATCTCTACATATAATAGTTCAAACCACAGTTTAAAACCCCATAGATCTCTACATAGAATAGTTTAACCATAGTTTGAAACCCCATAGATCTCTACATATAATAGTTCAACCACAGTTTAAACTTCATAGATCTCTACATATAATAGTTCAACCACATTTTAAACTTCATAGATCTCTACATATAATAGTTCAATCACAGTTTAAACTTCATAGATGTCAACATATAATAGTTCAACCACAGTTTAAACTTCATAGATCTCTACATATAATAGTTCAACCACGGTTTAAAACCCCATTTATCTCTACATATAATAGTTAAACCATGGTTTAAAACCCCATAGATCTCTACATATAATAGTTAAACAACGGTTTAAAACCCCATAGATCTCTACATATAATAGTCCAACCACAGTTTAAACTTCATAGATCTCTACATATAATAGTTCAACCACAGTTTAAAACCCATAGATCTCTACATATAATAGTTCAACCACAGTTTAAAACCCCATAGATCTCTACATAGAATAGTTTAACCACAGTTTAAAACCCCATAGATCTCTACATATAATAGTTCAACCACAGTTTAAACTTCATAGATCTCTACATATAATAGTTCAACCACATTTTAAACTTCATAGATCTCTACATATAATAGTTCAATCACAGTTTAAACTTCAAAGATCTCTACATATAATAGTTCAACCACATTTTAAACTTCATAGATCTCTACATATAATAGTTCAACCACAGTTTAAACTTCATAGATCTCTACATATAATAGTTTAATCACAGTTTAAAACCCCATAGATCTCTACATATAATAGTTCAACCACAGTTTAAAACCCCATAGATCTCTACATATAATAGTTCAACCACAGTTTAAAACCCCATAGATCTTTACATAGAATAGTTCAACCACAGTTTAAATTTCATAGATCTCTACATATAATAGTTCAACCACAGTTTAAAACCCCATAGATCTCTGCATATAATAGTTCAACCACATTTAAAAACCCATAGATCTCTACATATAATAGTTCATCCACATTTTAAACTTCATAGATCTGTACATATAATAGTTCAACCACAGTTTAAACTTCATAGATCTCTACATATAATATTTCAACCACAGTTTAAAACCCCATAGGTCTCTACATATAGTAGTTCAACCACAGTTTAAACTTCATAAATCTCTACATAGAATAGTTCAACCACAGTTTAAAACCCCATAGATCTTTGCATATAATAGTTCAGCCACAGTTTAAAACCCCATAGAACTTTACATAGAATAGTTCAACCACATTTTAAACTTCATAGATCTCTACATATAATATTTCAACCACAGTTTAAAACCCCATAGATCTCTACATATAATAGTTCAACCACAGTTTAAACTTCAAAGATCTCTATATATAATAGTTCAACCACATATTAAACTTCATAGATCTCTACATATAATAGTTCAACCACAGTTTAAACTTCATAGATCTCTACATATAATAGTTCAACCACAGTTTAACCTTCAAAGATCTCTACATATAATAGTTCAATCACAGTTTAAAACACCATAGATCTCTACATATAATAGTTCAACCACAGTTTAAACCCCATAGATCTCTACATAGAATAGTTCAACCACAGTTTAAAACCGCATAGATTCACCACTATTACAAACCTCAGATTTACCACCAAATATATAATTTCCATGTTTCTATTGTCGCAATCCGGCTCTTATGACCCACTCATCATCTTTTCAGCCTTACCACCACGATACACTATAAACACAAGCGATGAAATCGAAGGTGCACCTCACGGTAGCTGAGCTGGAACTTATCAGTGACTAATGACTGATAACTTGCGTCAGGATCGGTGAACCAGAACCATACATAACCTGCTCCACCTCACCGTGGTGCCTCCAGTAACAGACTAACCTGTCTAGCCTGGCCAAGTGAGTAAGAATCAACGAGGGATGACAACCCGGTACTCAAAAATTATGTGCTGAAGTCGGATGTGTTTGATTAAAAGCCTCAATTATCACCGTTATACTGCAAACCACAACACAATGCAGACACGCCCACTTTACGTCTTTAAAGGGCGGATGGCGAATAGGTGTACTCTTTTATTTAGTAATCGAGCGAGCACGCACAAGCAAACACATGCAGTTTATGTTTTTTTAAACCAAGTGATTTTTTCCGTCTTGACATATTTTTTTGTTATGAAAACATCTATACACAATTTTGTGTGCAGTTAATTATTCATGATTAAATGTATTAACATACAATTTCGCCGGTAATTATTGAGGAAGAAAATATGACATAGAACAATCCATCCATTGATCGTAGTGGATCGACCCAAACCGGCTAATTAACTAAGAATTCCAAATCATGGTGGGTCACCATTGATTACAAGAGAGTGGTGGAAAATGTAGTTAGATTTGAGCAAACCTTGCATGGAAACCAAAGCTATTAATAGCAAACACACACACGTGACTAGTCGGAAAACACCGTTTCTCAAAGGTCAGGGGTCGAGTATTCGGCTCAAGATGACCTCTTCCATGACGGAAATAAGAAATTGAAATTCGGTTTGTTGTCTTTGTGTTAGGCTCCTGGACGTGGTCACGTGTGTTGGCTTCTTTAATTAACCTAACCGGCTATTGTTGCAGGCGAGGCGGCCAAATGCGCCGCTAGATCGACTAACAGCTGTCGTGCAAAATGCTGTCTTAAAGACGAAGCTCTTCACTAATTCTGGCATTAATGAATCTGAACTGGGATAGATTAAAAAAAAAAAAAAACATTTATTTAAAGATAGACGGACAATTAGACAAACTGGCTGGTAGGTGGGTGGTTGTGTGTGGGTGGATATATAAATAGGAAATAGAGAGACAGACAGAGAGAGATAGGGACAGAGGCAAAAGAGAAGAGATATAGAAAGCTTACTTTGTGAGGAATTAAGACAATTGTAGAGTTAAGAAAACAGTAGAGTTAAGACAACAGTCCAGTTAAAACAACAGTAGAGTTAAGTTAATAGTAGGGTTAAGACAACAGTAGAGTTAAAACAACTGTAGAATTAAGATAACAGTATAATTAAGATAACAGTAGAGTTAAGACAACAGTAGAAGTAGAGTTAAGATAACAGTAGAGTTAAGACAACAGTAGAGTTAAGACACAAGTAGAGTTAAGATAACAGTAGAGTTAAGAGAACAGTAGAGTTAAGATAACGTTAGAGTTATAGACAGTAGAGTTAGAGAAGAGAAGAGTAGAGTAAGATACAGAGTTAAGAGAAGAGTAGAGTTAAGATAACAGTAGTGTAAAATAACAGTAGAGTTAAAGAGAACAGTAGAGGTAAAACAACAGTAGAATTAAGACAAATGTATACACATGGGCTAGGGAGTTTGTGAATTTTTGAGTTTTACGTATCAGGCGCAGTTAGGAGAATTTACACGAGAATATGATTTAATAGGGCGCATTTTGGAGAGTTTATACGGGAATATGATTTAAGAGGGCGCATTTTGGAGAGTTTATACGGGAATGTGATTTAAGAGGGCGCATTTGGAGAGTTAACACGGGAATGTGATTTAAGAGGGCGCATTTTGGAGAGTTTATACGGGAATGTGATTTAAGAGGGCGCATTTTGGAGAGTTAACACGGGAATGTGATTTAAGAGGGCGCATTTTGGAGAGTTTATACGGGAATATGATTTAAGAGGGCGCATTTAGGAGAGTTTATACGGGAATGTGATTTAAGAGGGCGCATTTTGGAGAGTTAACACGGGAATGTGATTTAAGAGGGCGCATTTTGGAGAGTTTATACGGGAATGTGATTTAAGAGGGCGCATTTTGGAGAGTTAACACGGGAATGTGATTTAAGAGGGCGCATTTTGGAGAGTTTATACGGGAATATGATTTAAGAGGGCGCATTTTGGAGAGTTAACACGGGAATATGATTTAAGAGGGCGCATTTTGGAGAGTTAACACGGAATGTGATTCAAGAGGGCACAGTTAGGAGAATTTACACGGGAATATGATTTAAGAGGGCGCATTTTTGAGAGTTTACACGGAATGCGATTTAAGAGGGCGCAGTTAGGAGAGTTTACACGGAATGTGATTTAATGGGCGCAGTTAGGAGAGTTTACACGGGAATGGGATTAAGAGGGCGGATTTAAGAGTGTTTAAACGGGAATGTGATTTAGAGGGCGCATTTAGGATAAATTTTTTAAGGAGCGCAGATAGAAGTGTATATGTAATGATGTATTTAAGATAATTTACAAAGGCATGCAATAGACGGGCGCATTTTGAAGACTTTACACAAGGGCGAAGCTATCTGTCTGTCTAAATATTTTTCTTTCGAGCTGACGACGGCACAAAGGGCAGAAATTCTAGTCGGTCTGTGTTCGACGAACTTTGTTGTCAGTGTCAGACCACCCACAGGAGCCGCGGCGTGTCTCGCCATACATTCCTGTTATGGGCTCTTAATCTTCTTCTTTCCTTCCTCATCTGCCTTTCAGCGTCGAGCGGCCTGTTATGGACGAGTTGCTTAATTGTGACGAGGGAGATGTTGCCTGTCTCATCAAGGTTCTTTGTTGTATTTCTGTATGTCGGTCTCTTGTTCATTTACCCTCTGGTTCTGATATGCGGATCTGCTTTGAGATTCTCTTGTTGTCTCTTCTCATCACATGGCCAACATCACTTTCTTCTCTTATTTTAGTTGATATGTTTGGACGTTTTCTCATTTTTCTTATTTTTGGACCAGTCCTGAATTCATGTCATGTTATACGAAGTATTTTCCTGAGTCATTTGTTTTTAAATAGCATTCAGTTTTTTTTCTCCAATTTCTGTTGTCGTTTTCTACCTGTCGAATGTACACGCAAGGACGGATAATACGTTTGAATTGGAGATCCTAAGCTTTGTATTGTGATTAGTCATTTTGATTTATTTTTCTAATCAAAGTTTCTGAAAGACGTTGCTGCCTTCGCTATCCTAATCTGGCTATATTTTCCTTCTTTATGTTTCCTCAGTCATCTTCTCGCTGGAGCTTTTTGGATCTTGCCTCAGTTAATTCTCTCTCTCTGTTTATTTCTCTTTTATTCACCTGTCCCGCTCATCCTAGATGTAGTAGAATTTACTTTATTTCGTTGTTCGTTTGTTTTGTCCTCGTTTTCTAAGAAAGGCCCCATGTAGGCCGACACGTCAGTATTTTGTTGTGTTCCTGTTTTGTAAAGCTATCACACCATACCGTGTGGGAGTGTAAATTACAATTCACTACTTGCTCCTCATACCAGCTTTACCGCATCGATGCAATTATTTGCCTGTTTCCTGTGTGTCTCCTTCTTAATCTATGCAGCTTCCAAGATACACAAAGTGATCTACTTCCACAGTTTTTTCTTCAAGTGGTTGAGTGCATAGCTAAGAGTCTATTAGAATTTACACAGAAATGTAATTGCGGTGGTGCATTTAGGTGCATACACGGGTCTACATTTGTAGAGTTTACAAGGTAAGTAGTTGAAAGGTTTCTAACAGGGTGCAGTTAAATAACAAGCCAAATGCGCAGGTTTTAAAACATCGACGAAGTTATCAGAATTTAATCAAATATAGAACAACATTAAATGTGCACTAATTTGGAACTCTACAAAAATGTACACAAATGTGGAACTATAAGAATTTACATTTGGGTGCAGTTAAGAGAGTTTGGAAAAAAAGGTCCCTGAGTGAGAGTGTGCACATCCGCAGTTAAGGGAGTGCACTCAGTCATGTATGAGGGTTGCTAACATTCAACAGCGAGGAGAATTTACAGGTATACTAGAGTCTTCATAAAGATGGTGACGCTATAAGAGTTTGCATAAAGGTAACGATGGTGACGCTATAAGAGTTTACATAAAGGTAACGATGGTGACGCTATAAGAGTTTGCATAAAGATAACAATGGTGATGCTATAAGAGTTTACATAAAGGTAACGATGGTAACGCTATAAGAGTTTACATAAAGGTAACGATGGTGACGCTATAAGAGTATACTTAAAGATAACGCTGGTGACGCTATAAGAGTTTACATAAAGATAACGATGGTGACGCTATAAGAGTTTGCATGAAGGTAACGACGGTGACGCTATAAGAGTTTGCATCAAGGTAACGACGGTGACGCTATAAGAGTTTACATAAAGGTAACGATGGTGACGCTATAAGAGTTTACATAAAGGTAACAACGGTGACGCAATAAGAGTTTACCTTAAAGGTAACAATGGTGACGCTATAAGAGTTTACATAAAGGTAACGATGGTGACGCTATATGAGGTTGAATAAAGATGACGATGGGGACGCTATAAGAGGTTACATAGAGGTAACAATGGTGATGCTATAAGAGTTTACATAAAGGTAACGATGGTGACGCTATAAGGGTTTGAATAAAGATAACAACGGTGACGCTATAAGAGTTTACATAATGATAACGATGGTGACAAAATAAGAGTTTACATAATGATAACGATGGTGACGCTATATGAGGTTGAATAAAGGTAACGACGGTGACAAAATAAGAGTTTACATAAGGTAACGATGTTGACGCTGTAAGTTATGGTTATGGTTATGGAAGGCCCCGGTACCACTGCACACGAATTAAAATCCATAATTGCTCAACTGCTATGTTGCTGCCAGAGTTTGCATGGAGAAAACACTAGCACATTTGTTTTAAAAATTTCCGTCATGTGAATTTGAACGAGGACGTCGTCATTCAAAATTGCACTACACTGCAAAGGTCAGAGTGTGGTGTTTATGTACAACTTTACTGCAGGGCTGGAGATCTAGTACAAAATACTGACATAGATAAAGCGAAATAAAAAAGAAAAGAAGGGGAAAAAAACACACATAACAAATCACGCAAAACTCCTGCAATTTCTAGGCACAAATTGAGCAGCGTTGAGTGTGGAAATGATAATCATACCAAGAAACAAGGACACAAGATCAAAGAAATGGCGTAAACAGGAAGAGGGAAAAATCGGGGATGGTGTGAGGGAGGCGGGGGAGGGCGGTAAGTCCGGAAGTTGAACTGTTTATTTGATCATGTGTAATGAGCCAGGTGCTGTACTCCTTGAGCACGTGGGAAAGTGAGGTTGACGGGAGAATGAACTTTCGCTCCCTCCTCCGAGGAGTGAGCAACCATGCATGAGAGGGTGAGTTCCCTCACTCGTGGCAGTGAAATTGGTTAATTAACTTTCCCTTCATGGAGTGTTTCTGGGAGTTAGCAAAGCCATTCAGGAGGAGGACAGACCAGATTCGATAAAGGGCGTGCGACTCAATGTAAACTAAATATTTTAAAGATAGACTCAATGTAAACTAAATATTTTAAAGATAGACTCAATGTAAACTAAATAGTATAAAGATAGACTCAATGTAAACTAAATAGTCTAAAGATAGACTCAATGTAAACTAAATAGTATAAAGATAGACTCAATGTAAACTAAATAGTATAAAGATAGACTCAATGTAAACTAAATATTTTAAAGATAGACTCAATGTAAACTAAATATTTTAAAGATAGACTCAATGTAAACTAAAATTTTAAAGATAGACTCAATGTAAACTAAATAGTATAAAGATAGACTCAATGTAAACTAAATAGTATAAAGATAGACTCAATATAAACTAAATAGTATAAAGATAGACTCAATGTAAACTAAATAGTATAAAGATAGACTCAATGTAAACTAAATAGTATAAAGATAGACTCAATGTAAACTATATATTTTAAAGATAGACTCAATGTAAACTAAATATTTTAAAGATAGACTCAATGTAAACTAAATATTTTAAAGATAGACTCAATGTAAACTAAATAGTATAAAGATAGACTCAATGTAAACTAAATAGTATAAAGATAGACTCAATATAAACTAAATAGTATAAAGATAGACTCAATGTAAACAAAATAGTATAAAGATAGACTCAATGTAAACTAATTAGTATAAAGACATACTCAATATAAACTAAACTGTTTAAAGACATACTCAATATAAACTAAACTGTATAAAGACATACTCAATATAAACTAAACTGTATAAAGACATACTCAATATAAACTAAACAGTATAAAGACATACTCAATATAAACTAAACAGTATAAAGATCAACCCACTGTAAAATGAACTGATTTAAAGACATATTCACAGTAAACTTAAACTGTATAAAGACCGACTCAATGTAAACTAAACTGTGTAAAGACCAACACAACGTGAAATGAACTGTGTAAAGACCAACACAACGTGAAATGAACTGTGTAAAGACTAACACAACGTGAAATGAACTGTGTAAAGACCAACACAACGTGAAATGAACTGTGTAAAGACCAACACAACGTGAAATGAACTGTGTAAAGACCAACACAACGTGAAATGAACAGTGCAAAGACCAACACAACGTGAAATGAACTGTATAAAGACCAACACAACGTGAAATGAACTGTGTAAAGACCAACACAACGTGAAATGAACTGTGTAAAGACCAACACAACGTGAAATGAACTGTGCAAAGACCAACACAACGTGAAATGAACTGTGCAAAGACCAACACAACGTGAAATGAACTGTGTAAAGACCAACACAACGTGAAATGAACTGTGTAAAGACCAACTCAACGTGAAATGGACTGTGTAAAGATAAACTCAACGTGAAATGAACTGTGTAAAGACCAACACAACGTGAAATGAACTGTGTAAAGACCAACTCAACGTGAAATGAACTGTGCAAAGACCGACTCAATTTAAACTAAACTGTGTCAAGACCGACTCAGTGTAAAATTGTAAACTAAACCGTAAACCGAATGGTGTAAAAACTAACAACAACAAAATAACTTCTCAACATAAATATCATCTTAACTCGTTGCTACTGACTCCATTAGTCTGCGTCAGGATGTTCTTGGTCCGTTTTATAACAATGACGTTATCTCAACATCCATCGTATATGATACACTGAAGGTCCACGTCCGATAACATTAATGTTTGAAGGACAAGAGAACTTATTTGATTGAATTTTTTCATTGATTTATTTGTGTGAATTTGAAGATCCATCCTAGACTAGCTAGGCAGTAACATTAACAATACTGAGGACATGTATCTTCCTGATAGCAACACACAGTGGTGATTCATGAACAATCTCACAAATAACAAGAAAGAAAATGCTATAGAAAAATCCATAAGATACTTTGGATAATTAAAAAGAGCAATGAAGACATATTACAAGATTTAAATATTAAACGATGAAGTTTTAAAACAACTAAAAATGAAAAGAGAACTACTAAGCACAATTCAAACAAGACAAATGCGATTTTTGGGCCATGTTAAAAGACACATTAGCCTACTAAAAGTAATCCTGGAGGGAAAAATACAAGGTGAAAGAGGCAGAGACAAACCAAGACTAACATGGATGAGTAACATCAAAAGATGGACAAATCAGAATATGACAACCTGCACCATCAAAGCAAGAGACAGAGCATAATGGCGCTCCATGGTAGCCAACGTTCGTTGCGGAGACGGCACTCGATGATGATGATGAAACATTAAAAACAACTGGCTTATAAACATCATTCTACAAAGTAAATTAAAATGTTGTGGTCATGGCAAGAGACACAGCGGGCTAGAAAGAGCAATCATGAAAGGCCTGGCTTCTGGGCGACGCATCAGGGGCAGACCAAGAAGAAGTTAGTTTCAAGACATCAAAAAGACCATGAACGTGACAACAGAAGAAGATGGAGATACGGCTAGAGACAGTGATTCTTTCAGACGGGCCGTGGTGAATGTAACTTTCTGCAAAGAACATGTAACCTAATGATGAGAGATTCTAGCTCAATGTATGTGTATGTATGGTTGTTTTTGTGTGTATGCGTGTGTGTTACAGTTATAGCACTACTTTGATAATAGAAGGCACAAAACCACAACGACGTTGTGACCAAATGAAGCATTCTGCTGGAACACGGATAGACATAAACGTAACAACTAAAGTATAAACTTAATTTAAGTGATTACAAAATATAATATAAAATGCAGATTTAAAAAATAGAAAGCTTATTTGAAATGCTGAATATGGTAAATCTAACAAGTAAATATGCCCATTATAACTGGTAGAGTCAAAGTACTCGAATATCAAATGGTGAAAATATTGCAAGCTATGGAATTCGAGTGAAGAAAATCTGGGCACACACAAAAAAATCAGTTGTGTAGCGTCAGTTCGTGAGGACGTGAGTCAATGAGTATAGCAGACATTGTAGACTGTTTTAGGCAGCCACTGATGTGTGAACAGCGTGAGTATCAGTTCTGGTGCTGGCCTCTGGGACGGTCAGATCGGGCGCAAAACACATTATCACCCTGACCTTAAGACTAAAAGGTCAATGTTAAAACTCGAGCTCTGTTTCACATATATTTTTCCCCTCAGTAATTTTATTGCAAGCTTTCCCTCTCCTCTTACTTCTCCATTCAACCTACCCTCACACAAAGTGACTTTGTTTAACTCTTTCTTCTTTTTTCTCTTTTTCCAAACATATCAAGAAGTGAACAATACTATATACATATATATTGCCTGTGGCGTCTTCGTATGCAGTTGGTAGCTAGCAATCCAGATTTGTCAGCTTGTCAGTACTTTGGTAAAATATTAGTGTCTTATGTCAGTTGCTGTTTTACTGAGCAGCACCACTCGTGACTGAATCTGTCAATATTGAATAGATAGATGCAACCGCAGGAAAGACAAGTTACATTTGTAGGGCCTGACCTATCTTCTTTCTCCTACGCCCGCTGCTTTTAACATCATCACTTCCTCGAATGTTGATGTACAATTGTATATTGCGTTCTCCATGCACGACAATCTGATCCCAGACTTTCGCAATTTCTTTCGCAGATAGAGAATTCACTCAAGGAAGCCCTGCAAACATCCTTATATAATAATACTGATCAGCTCTGTGGTCTCTTTGCGTTCTTTAGTTTGCTATACAATAAATTGTTTGAGAATGGTATTGTTGTATATTCTTATCATGTAAAAAAAACCACCAAAGTGCTATCATAACGGATGAGAGTTTGGCACGTTTCAAAAACTTAGTACACACACACACACACACACATATATATGGAGTCGCTATAGCTCAGTGGTTAGTGAACTGGACTACAAAGGACAAGAGGTAGGATTCGTTCCCAACCGACGGTTTCCGGGTTCACTCATCCTTAAATGGGTACCGGATTTTTTCTGAAAAGACCGACTGGCGTAAGACCGACCACATTACCCCAAAAATCATGTGCCGAAGGTCTGTAAAATGTGTTGGTCACTAACACCATATTTCCTATACCTCACTTGGCGTGACGTGGGCTATTTACTTTTTTTTTTACTATATATATATATATATATATATATATATATATATATATATATATATATATATATATAAATGTTCTTCACCTCTCAATTCCTCCTTTGAGACATAGCTTATGAGCTCATCAATGTTTTTTGTTTCTGCTGACTCTTCAGTTCGTTTCCAGGTGCATTTTATCATCGTGCAAGTAAATTAAAGAGCCCCCGTCACGCCAAGTGGCGTATAGGGAATATGGTATTAGTGACCATAATTTTTACAGACCTTCAGCACATGAATTTTGGGGTAATATGGTCGGTGTTACGCTCGTGCCGCTTTACTTTCCCATAAAAAAAATCCGGTACCCATTTAAGGCTGGGTGAACCCGGAAGCCCTTTGTAGTCCAGTTCACTAACCACTGAGCTATCGCGGCTCTTATCTTCGTGTACTGCACCATATCTTGTCACAGATCGTCGTGACCAGGGTCCTTTCTCTTCTAGAGTTCAGGTTAATGCTTTAGTAGCTGAGCTTTTTCATCTGGGATTGAGTTGCTGGTCCAACGTCAAGCTTTCTTGCTTTTACAGTTTTACATCCGGGCTTGGGACTGGCATTGTCGGAGTGTTTTATATTTATATATATAACACACTGTCGTTACACTTGTGCAATGCTGCGAGATTTCAATATTGCAATTCCAAGTTGAACGTCATAAACTTTGATCAAATAATTGCAAAACGAGATGAGCATATCGTGAATACCCAAATACAGAAACTGAGAAAAACAATATGTATAGTATCATTTATCGAGCAAGGGGACTGGATGGGCACTAGGGAAAACGCCGGTCTCGAGACAGAGAGGTTGTGGGTTTAAATCCCGGCTACACCAGTTGGGATTTTTATTTATGATTTCTCTCTGCGGCAACCACTCCTGGTCTCAGTAGTGAGGCCCGGCTTTAAATGTCAATTATTCATGGACGGAAAAAAATATGAGTACCTCAGAAGACGGAGTCATCCGTCTGTGCGACGAGAGACCTCTGTGCACACGGCTGCCAGGGAAAACGGATTAACACGCAAGATTCAATTCCTAGTCTCTAGTGACTTCGTCAGAGGTAAAGGCTGGCGAACGAAAATAAAATTGTGGTTTAGAGGAGCAATATTTGATAATATAATAGCTGTGGTGTCTAAAAGAGTCGTCACTAATGTGCCACTATAAATATATCATCAACATCATCATCATCATCATCAAGTACCATGTCTGCAGGCGTAGATGATCATGTCTCTCCACAACTTTCGAGCTCGATAGCTATTTATTATTTCCGTTGTTGACCTTCTGCCAAGCCATTCTCTTAAGCTGTCTGGTATATTTTCTCCTTGCTTCCCTCTATCTCTTCGTCCCTCAATTTTCTCAGTTGTTACAACATATTCCAGCTGTTCCCTTCTAATTACATGGCCAACAATTGATGATTGTTTCTTCCTAATATTGGAAATTACCTCTCTCCGTGCTTTTGCCTCTTTCAGAACTTTTTAATGACTCTTCATAGCTGTCGATGGTATGCTCAACATTCTTCTGTAAAATCAGATTTCTACAACCTGCAGTGATTTTCTTGTCTGTTGTCTTATTGTCCTATATAAAGATATATGTTATATCCAATGAGATATATTACTTAAACAGTGTAAAGTTACCGACAGGATGGGGCATAGGATGTTAGGGACCGTGTTTTACATTGGTCATACTGCGCTTGTTTTCAAGAAAAAAAAATATGTGGTGCTCATTTATTCATACACACACACACAAACACACACATACATACACATATGCATACAGCATCCTACACATGCACATACATATATACACACATACACACCGATACGCACATACACACACACATACATACATACACACAAACACACACATACAAACATGCATACACATACATACATACATACATACATACATACATACATACATACATACATACATACATACATACATACATACATACATACATACATACATACATACATACATACATACATACATACATGCATACATACATGTACATACACTATATACGTACACATATACATTCACACATATATAAACACGCTTATACATGCACCCATACACACACACACATATAAATATGCTTATACATGCACCCATACACACACACACACACACATTGTCAAGGAAATCTTCACATCGAAGACTGATGTCTTTGACTTACATGCACACACACACACACACACACACACACACACACATTGTCAAGGAAATCTTCACATCGAAGACTGATGTCTTTGACTTACATGCACACACACACACACACACACATACACACACACATTGTCAAGGAAATCTTCACATCGAAGACTGATGTCTTTGACTTACATGCACCCATACACACACACATTGTCAAGGAAATCTTCACATCGAAGACTGATGTCTTTGACTTACATGCACCCATACACACACACATTGTCAAGGAAATCTTCACATCGAAGACTGATGTCTTTGACTTACATTCACAAATATCCCGACTCTGCCGTAAACTAACGATACAACGCACTCAACGCCCACTTAACGGATGAACGCCAAGAAGAAGATACTTTTATTCGCTTTGTCTTCCTGATCTTTGCACGCTCAAGGAAAATTGAGGTAAAAGAATGTTCTGGAGCTAGCACCATACATATAGCAGCTTATGTGATGTATGGTGTCTTCGTAGAACCATCTTTCGGGTCGGGTTTACTTTTCATTTCCAGCCTCCGGCTTATTGCTGTTTGTTAACGAACCGGTGGTAACAAAAATAACATAAAAGTGCCTTTAGCAGAGACAGCGGTTAAAACGAATAGCACAAGAGGAAATGAGCAAGATGAGAGCAGCCGGATTCTTGGAAACTGGTCACGTGCTCACCTGAGATTCAGAAACGATAGCTGAACTGTCAGGCGTCTGTCTCCGGAGAAAACGGGAACAAATTAAGAAAACGAAAGTAAACAAATACGAAAATGACAGGGAAAAGCCGCGCATGCCATTGTGAGTATTTGAAGAATGATAACCGCGGACAGAACACTGTTACAATGATTTGATTTGTTGTCTTTAACAATGCACGATGAGTTCCGGTCACAGATTGCTTTCTGTCAGAAAGTCCATCATCATCATGTGTCATACCGGTTAGCGTAGCCGATCATGTCCTTCCACAATCTTCTATCCACAGTGCATCGTATCAGTTCTGTTGTTGACTGTTTTCCATGCCATGATACTAAGCTATTTAGTATCTTCTCTCTTTGTCGCTCGTGATCTCTCTTTCCCTGTATTTTGGCAGTTGTAACTAAGTATTCCAACTTTCCTCTTCTCATGATGTGCCAGAAAAATGGTGATTGTTTCTTTCTGATGTTTCTTAGTAGCTTCCTTTTTCTGTTGGCCTCTTTGAGAATTTCCTCGTTGGTCTTTTAGATTTCAGAGAACTTTAAACATTCTTCTGAGAAATCACTTCTCTGTGCTTTCTAATCGTCTTTTCATTTGTATGTCTACTGTCCATGATTCGCTTCCATTGGTTAGAATTGGCTCTGTATAGCACCGATGAACTCTCTTTATCACTTCTATTGACGTCGACTTTTTTAGTGGTGGTGGGGGTGTGGGGGGGGGGGCTAGGGCAGCATAACGCCAGGACTGTCTTTCTTTGCTATAAAAGTTCGGTACACATTTAAGGTTGGATGTATTTCAGTCGTCGATCAGGATCGAACTCGATCTCTTTCTTGTCCACTGAGCTATCACGGCTCAATTACGTTCAGCTCATCTTCTGCTCTTTCATGTCCACTGAGCTATCACGGCTCAGTTACGTTCAGCTCATCTTCTGCTCTTTCATGTCCACTGAGCTATCACGGCTCAATTACGTTCAGCTCATCTTCTGCTCTTTCATGTCCACTGAGCTATGACGGCTCAATTACGTTCAGCTCATCTTCTGCTCTTTCATGTCCACTGAGCTATCACGGCTCAATTACGTTCAGCTCATCTTCTACTCTTTCATGTCCACTGAGCTATCACGGCTCAATTACGTTCAGCTCATCTTCTGCTCTTTCTTGTCCACTGAGCTATCACGGCTCAATTACGTTCAGCTCATCTTCTGCTCTTTCTTGTCCACTGAGCTATCACGGCTCAATTACGTTCAGCTCATCTTCTACTCTTTCTTGTCCACTGAGCTATCACGGCTCAATTACGTTCAGCTCATCTTCTGCTCTTTCTTGTCCACTGAGCTATCACGGTTCAATTACGTTCAGCTCATCTTCTGCTCTTTCTTCTTCCTCAGTTCGCCTATTTGGTGTTACAGAAGATAAAAACTTCCTACTTTTCTTTTGATTGATAACGTAGTAACGATATAATAATATATAATAGTATAAGTTGTATAGCGGTCTTGAGGCTGTTAGAGAGTTCTTGCCGTCACTTCTTATCCCTAGTCTGCCTTGAACTCTGCACCATGTCCACCTTATATTGTCCTCTACAGTATGATATCACAGACACCCTCATGTGGTAGTCAATCTGTTTTATTTTGTTTTTGTTTACTCTCAATATAGTGCAATTCCATGGTTTAGCATATCATCATCATCAAGTACCGGGCCTGCTGGTGTAGGTGATCATATCTCTCCACAACTTTCGATCACGACAGTTACTTATCATTTATGTTTTTGACCTGCCAAACCATTCTCTTAAGCTGTCTGGTATCCTTTCTCTTTGCTTTCCTCTATCTCTTTGTCCCTCAATTTTCCCAGTTGTTACAATATACTCCAGTAGTTCTCTTCTAATTACATGGCCAAAAAATGATGATTTTGTTCTTCCTAATATTGGAAATAGCTCTCTTTTTGCTTTGACCTCTTTCAGAACGTTTTCATTACTCTTCTTAGCTGTCCATAGTATTCTCAAGATTCTTCTGTAAAACCACATTTCTACAGACTCCAGTGATTTTCTTGTTTGTTGTCCTATTGTCCATGATTCACATCCATATGTGTTAGCATTAAAGAACTTCAATTATAATAATAATTACGATATATATATATATATATATATATATATATTTAAACCAGCACTTGTTGATACAAATATAAATGTCGCTTCATTATTTTGGGTTTTCCCTCACCTAATATTCGTCTATTTCCTGAGAAAACAGTAACAAGTTTATTTATCCAACAATCCACGTCTCAGTTAGACTTCGTTTACTTTAGCCTTGATTAGCAAATTCGAACGATTTGTACTGCTTCTTCCCAGCATGCAATATGTTTTACTTTTTCACCTCGGAAGCACGCAGGGAAAATGTAGGCGCGCTGTCAAACACACACATACACACAAATCATACATATATACACCTAAATCACACACTCACACATTTCACACACGGCGATGATTCACATGTAGAGCGTGAAACTACGGCAGCTAGTCCTTGTTGGCAATTTAAAAATTATTTTAACGAGCCCTTTCACACTGCAGGAAATACGTCATAGTGTTGCTCTGTTTTAACGCAGAACTGATTTTCAACTTAACCGTGTCGAGTGACAAACGCCAGCTTTTCAGAGTTTAGGTATTTGCAAAAAATTGAGCCTTGCATCCGCTGAAAGGCACGGATTTCCGATTATTGCTTTGCATGTAGAAAACCGAGAGTTAAGTCGAGAGCTCTCTATTTCTTTCCACGCGTTCAAGCACTAGAGGGAGCCGCGGTGGCTGAGTGGTTAAGCCCTTGGTAGAGATCACAATGGTCTGGGTTCAATTTCAGCAGTGGGGAATTTTTTTGTCCTGATCGATGCAGCTATCTACCCGATCGCAACATATCGTTGTGAATCATGGACATCGCATACAGCAAGGAAGAAAATATTTTTATTCGAAATAAAATGCTACAGAAAAATCCTTTAGATCACTTGGATAATGAAAAGTAACAATGAAGACATATTAAAAGACTTAAAAATTAAAAAAAAAAGAACTGGCTTATAAACACCATTCATCAGAGGAAATGTAAATACTATAGCCACGTCAAGAAACACAGCATGTCGAAAAGAATAATAATGAAAGGCATGTATCCTAGACAACGAATAAAGGGCAGAAAAAATCGAAGAAGATGGTTTCAAAACATCAAGGAGACTTAGAACAGAAGAAGTGGGAGATCTGGCTAGAGAGAGAGAGAGATAGAGACGGGATGTGGTGAATGCAACGTTCTGCATATACATACCATATAATCATTACGACGATCGATGCGGCTTGGGGTTCTCACAGCCTCTGAATATGGATAAAACAATTCCATGTTGAAAAGTAGTGCGACCTGGCGTGATGCAGGACAAATCACCAATAAAATATGTCTTTGTTTATTTTAAAAAAAAATGAACGAGAAACGATATTTCCCATACTGTTTGAGGCACGGAGTAAACACTTACTAACTTATGACACTGGATGATTGTATACCATACAATACAAAATTGATGCCTCAAATAACAGGACTGACATATAGTACAGGTGTACAGAAGATTCGTGCAACGGCAATCAGCATGGCCTAGTTTTGCTTCACGGAATTACGTCACTCCAGTTAGGACATTCTCAACTCTGCTCCTCTGGTCATTCCAAAATGTTTGCACTGATCATTTCTGTTTCATTCTGATTGTGAGTAGTTCATTTCCGCTGCCAGGACATACTTGCTCATTCTGTACCCTCAGCCCCTGGATCAATTTGACAGTCAAGCAGGCAGAAGAACACAGTTCTCGCAGTTCTTGATAAAACCACAACATAACGCGACTAGACCCACTTAACTTCCTTCTTCTTTTACGACGAAAATTCAACCACTGAGTGAACACAGCAGAAGATGAAGCTGAAACCCTCACCAATTCATGGTTGCATTTAAACTTGTAATGTACATCACAAATATTAAAATATTACTAATGAAGCAGCCTAGGGGCTCGTTCGTTCGTTCGTTCGCTTTCGTCAGCTTTGACCTCTGACGAAGTCCCACCCACTCAATTTTGTGGGACTGAATTTTGCGTGTAAAGTCTGTTTTATCCCATTACAGGATGCCCCTCGCCATGCAGGCAGATTTACTCCGACTTCAGAGGTACTAATTTTTAGGGAATTAGTAAAACCCAGGTGTCCTCGCCGGGGTACGAACCCCGGCTGTTGCCGTGGTAAGCCAACCGCCTATCGATTGCGCTAACCGGACACCCAGCCTAGGGGCTCATGACTCTAAGTATTTCAAACGTTGATAATAAAAAGTCGCATTAACTGTTAAGGCAGACCAAAACACGAGGGTATCTAATAAATCATGTAATGTCGATCAATGATTTCAAGCTGAGTGCATCATAATTATCAGGTGTCCTGCTTACCTGACCAATTATTAAAAAAAAGCAAAATGAAATGAAACGAAAAACCTGTTAAGCCTTGCTGTGCATAAGGAATAGTGTGTGTTTTAGTGCCGGTATATTATATTATACATGTGATCAGAAGAGATAGTAACCGATTAGCAAAGCAAGCCCTCAAGTGGGAAACAACAGGTGGGAGGTAAAGAGGCCGAGCCAGAGAAACGCTGAGAAGAACATTGATTTGAGAGGCAAAGACAGCATGAATCAGCTCCCTCAGTGAGATCGATATGCATGCACAGAACAGAGACAAATGGTGAGATTTGATAAAAGATCTTTGCAAGGATTGAGACTGCTAGAAAGAACAGTTAGAAATAGGGAAAGAGTATCTGAGTATGCCCTCGTGGGTCGACTAGGGCTCGAAATGTCGATAGATAGATAGATAGATAGATAGATAGATAGATAGATAGATAGATAGATAGATAGATAGATAGATAAATAGATAGATAGATAGATAGATAGATAGATAGATAGATAGATAGATAGATAGATAGATAGATAGATAGATAGATAGATAGATAGATAGATAGATAGATAGATAGATAGATAGATAGATAGATAGATAGATAGATAGATAGATAGATAGATAGATAGATAGATAGATAGATAGATAAATCATGAGAACCTTTTTGTATAATGAAGTCAATATTACTGCAGTGCCCTATTTTTCCTCAGATAAATTCATACCTAATTTATGACTGGGTGAACCAAGAAGACTTCGATCTGAAAATAGACATATATTGTGCATTAATTAAGGTAGGATAATTAAACAAAATAATATATCAGCATTGTGTATATCACATCCTAGTGTTCAAATGTTTAAGGCCTGAAATAATACAGTTTTAGAGATGCAATAAATTCAAATATTCGTGAAGCCATCCTTGATATTTTTGTTGCTTGTGTGTTGAGTTGGCGAAAGCTGATTCATGCCTCTCATTTCCGACGCGAATGCTTCACATTTAGTCAGCTTTCTGCTTTCAGTGACGAGAGCTTTCAAATATGCCCTGTTGAGCACGTCTTTGACACGTAGTTTCTATGAGTATGCGACCGTGTGTGTTTGAGGCGCTTTATTCTTGACATATCGGACACGTCATACGATGACATATAACTTTGTAAATATCATCATTTATGATGTGGATGCCAATAATTGGAATTTTCATCCGCTCTTCGCTTTATACTTTACTTTCTCTCTCTCTCTCTCTCTCTCTCTCTCTCTCTCTCTCTGTCTCTCTCTTTCACTCGCTTTACCTATTTATTTCATTCTCATTCTCGTTTTCTTCACTTCTCTCTCGCTTTAATTTTCTTTCCACCGGGATTGGTTGGTCTCGAGGCAAGACGTCGACTTCGAGACAGAGAGGTTGTGGGTTCAAATCCTGGCTGCACCAGTTGGGATTTTTAATTCTGATTTCTCTCAGCAGCAAGTCCCGCCCGGCTTGAAACGTCAATTACTCATCGACGGAAAAACTATGAGTACCTCCGAAGTTGGAGTTATCTGCCTGTGCAGAGAGGGACCCGGTGTAACAGTATACATACTAGCAAAGCATGGGAGCGGATAACTGCTAAGGACGGGTAACTTAGCAGTTACCCTCTTCTTAATAGACAATAGCAGTAACAAATGGTAGCGGCCAGCAGTAGTTAGGACATAAATTTAAGTATGGAAAATTTCCAGCCAGATAACAAGTTAGTGGATAATAGAAGAATTAGTGGGTAGTGGACACACAGAAAGTGGGGAGGAATGTAAGGTAGAATTACTGGACGACACGATGATGAGTTTAGGTCCATTGACAATTCCACGAGGGTTTCCACTTCAACCAAGTTGTTGTGGAAGTGACCATAGACGCATGACTAGCGCATGCGTTGATCCTATGACTTTGGCCCGTCTGATAAATAAGTTGCCATCCAACTACCAGGAAAGGTCATTGTCATGAGGTAACCATTATTTAAATAGGGCATAGAGATTTACGAAAACAAGGTGTTTTCATCAAACCATGAGATAGTTCAAGTATCGGTCACAGAATGGTGAGCAGCGACCAACTCAAGTGACCAGAAGAGCGCAATGTGTCACTTGGCAACAGTTTTGATTGGCTGCTGAATTTCAGACGAAGAGTTGTGGTTGGATATTTAAACTTCAACACAATAGGATTAGTTAGTTAGAGAGTGTCTTGTGAGAGACTAGAAGAAGTCAGAATGTAGACTAAGTAAGCATAGTCCGGCTTCGGCCGAACTGCCGAAAGGCAGTTAGTACAAGTTAAGTTAAGAGTTAGTCAGGAAAATAATTAGTCAGGAATAGAAAATCAACAGTCAGGAATAGTTAGTTAGGAGTTAGGACAGATCCGTTAAAATTACAGTTACGACACTTAGAGTTAGAGTTAGAACAGTCAGAACAGTTAGAAAGTTAAGATTAGAAAGTGAAGCCAGTTAGTTAGGAAGTTAAGAATCATAAAGTTGTAGTTCAAGTCAGTAGAGAAGTTATTAAGCAAGTTGTTAGAGAGTAGCGAGTATAGCATTGAAAATATGAACTTTAGTGTTGTGAAAGTGCTTAAGAGTATTTCAAGTTGTTTCACATTCCTCATGAACGTAAGTTGAATAATGTTGTATGCAAGATATGCACTTACGGACATTCAAATAGTCACCGACGATAGTCTTTTGAGTGTCCTGAATTAATTAACAGTAATTTAAGATAAGTGCATCCACCACTAGTCGATCATTGTGCCTAGAGATATCAATAAACTTGATTATCATTATGTATCCAGAAAAAGAGTCTGTCTTGAATTACCTGTTGTGATCAACTAAAATAAATGTGATGTGCTGTCAAGAGAGTACAAAGATAACAAGAAACAATAAATATACTATAATACAGGGACCCCTTTCACACGGCTGCCAGGGAAAAACGGATTAACACGAAAAATGCAGTTCCTAGTCTCTAGGGACTTCGTCAGAGGTCAAAGCTGGCGAACGCAAAACAAAAAAATTAATACAATTTTAAAGAAATCCTAGTTCCACTTCTTCTCTGTATCACTTTTCGTCTTCTACCCATATTTCTTTCCCTACTATCAATACTTACAAAACTCATCCAGTTATCCTTTTCTCACTTTCTCTCCCCCTGGATTTCATGTGCCTTATCTCCTCCGTTTATATTAATAATTTTCTTCCTCTCCTCTTTCATCCTGTATCATTCCATTTCCCGTTTCACTCTCCTCATCTTTTCCCATACTCTTCCCTTTCCCACCTCTTTTCTGGTCCTTTCTAACTCTACACCCATATGCTTGACAACTATGTTACTACGTTACAATGTTACTACGTCACAATGCTACTATGTCACTATGTCACTATGTTGCTATGTTGCAATAGTAAAAAACGTAAAGTACCCACGTCACGCCAATTGGCGTATAGAGAATATGGTGTTAGTGACCATAAATTTTGCAGACCTTCGGCACATGATTTTTGGTTAATGTGGTCAGTATTACGCCCGTGCCGCTTTACTTTTCCAGAAAAAAAAACGGCCCATTGAAGGCTGGGTGAACCGGAACCAGTCGGTTGGGATCGAACCCTACCCCTTGTCCTTTGTAGTCCAGTTCACTAACCACTGAGCTATCGCGACTCCCTGCTATGTTACTAAGCTACTATGTTACTAATTTACTATGTTACTAAGTTACTATGTTACTGTGTTTCTAAGTTACTATGTTACTATGTTACTAAGTTACTAAGTTACTATGTTAATATATTACTATGTTACATTGTTACTATGTTACTAAGTTACTAAGTTACTATGTTACTATGTTACTATGTTACTATGTTACTATGTTACTAAGTTACTATGTTACAATGTTAATATGTTACTAATTTACTATGTTGCTAAGTTACTATGTTACTAAGTTACTATGTTACTAAGTTACTATGTTACTAAGTTACTATGTTACTAAGTTACTGTTACTAAGTTACTATGTTACTATGTTACTATATTACTAAGTTACTATGTTAATATGTTTCTATGTTATTAAGTTATTATGTTACTAAGTTAATTTGTTACAATGTTGATATGTTACTATACTGCTTGTTACTGTGTTATTATGTTATATAAATAAATGACTAACAAATTTAAATATTTCTTTTCTACGTTAAAATTATAGTTTAGTTATACTTATTCTCACACAACGACTATTACTCTTAAACGATTGCCCTTAAAACGAAGTTAAAAAAGAAAAGCTGTGCTGTAGTTTACAGCAAACTGCGAAATCTGCACCTTTCGGCCCAACACATTCGACTTCAGCGTGATATTTTGATGGCACCGAGTTGCCTTGTCACTTCAATCTCTAAACACTTGGACAGACTAGTTAGTTTCCATCGCCAACGCCAGTAAGTGATGTTAGATATTTATCAGCTGTCTCGCTCTTCTTGGCGAAAACAATTAGTTATCAGTCAGCACTTGGCGCCTTCGGTCAGAATTTTGTTTGTTTGTTTGTTTGTTTGTTTGTTTGTTTCTTTCTTTCTTTCTTTCTTTCTTTATTTCCATTTCTTACTTTCTTTCGTCTGCCTCACTTCCTCTTGTACCATTTCGGGTGCCGAGGGTGATACAAATTTCTAGTCCTCGCACTTTAAGCGCTTTCAAATATTGGTAACTGAATTTGTTGTAGCTTTTCTTTGATGTTGTCTCTTGCTTTTCCGACTTCTCCTCTTTTAATATTGGTTATTGGTTATGGAAGGCCTCGGTATCACAGCAAACGAATTAAAATCCATAATTGCTCAACCGCCCGTGCCAGTGGAATCATCCGAATTACTATCTCATCTCCCAAACAAAGAAAGGTAACTGTAGTCCCCATCGTAGCAGTCTCAGCACACGCCAAAAGACATAAGGCGAAACCGCGCAGAAAGTGAACACAGCCAACTGTTCCCTGTCATACGATATCATCATTCATCGTAAACAAGCGGGATATCGAAGCAGGATATTTTAATATATGCCTTGTATGGTAAGAAAATCGCATGACATTCTTTCTAGATGGATTCGTATGAGCATTTACCTTTATTGTTAACAAATTAATTCTAGTAATATTTTGTTGCTTTTCTGAAACTAAAGTCAGGTAAAGTTAAAGTACGAAACTTGAATTGGCGTCTTAGCACACGAGTCTTCACCCATATGTGCTCGGCCGCCTATCTAGAAGTGTTCGGAGACTTCTGGACAGCTTCAAAAATAGAAACTCACGATGCGAGACGGCATTCCTCACCTTCTCAGAGTACTATCCTGGTACTCATTTCTGCCAGCGGCTGGGTCGAATATGAAAATGATCGGGGTATATATTTTTTTTTTTTCCAATCACGAGTACAACTCACACTGATTCCAACAGGAATCGAACACAGGTTGCCCGAACGTGGATAGCCCAGTCGGGTTTCTGCTACTAATGTGAAGACATCAATATCAACATGTTAAATTTATATTTCCAAACTGATTTCTTGTCTAAATTGTATTTCATTATTTGTTTAACTTTTTAAAAACTTTCTGTCATAAAAAAATATATTATATTTCACAACATCATCGTCATGTGCCATACCGGTTGGCGTAGGTGATCATGTCCTTCCACAATTTTCTATCTACAGTGCATCGTATTAGTTCTGTTGTTGACTGTTTTCTATGCCATGACACCAAGCTATCCAGTACTTTCTCTCTTTGTCGTCCGCGATCTCTCTTTCCTTTTTTCACAACATACAATCTAGAAAAAAAAAAACAGAACTAGCCTTGTCGTAGATACCAGAACACTGAGCACTTCCAGAAACTAAAAAAATAGACAAATTAGCAAAAGCTCGTGGGAACCTTCAACAATTAAACCTACTTCAGTGGTTCAAGGAAATGAAAACACTCCTTCAAGAATATTTTTTAAAAAATTACAAAAAAAAAAAAAAAAAAAAAAAAGGACGGAGAGACTTACACGAAAACTATGAACCAGAACATGAAAGTTGAAACAAGCTAAGCAGACCTGGGCAGACTTATGTTTCCATATTCAGAACAGGTCACAGTGGCCTCAGTGCAATATCTACACACAACAAGGTACTCCGACACTGCATTATATAATTGTGAGTCACGTCAAGATATTTCTGAGAACAATCTACAGATTTGTATCTCAAGACCCACAGCGCGAAGATGTAGCCCACAGGAACTATCCAACAAGTTAAACCATGCGAAACTAATGACGACTACATCCATGGAACAGTTCTTTGATCCATAGATAGATATATAGATAGATAGATAGATAGATAGTTAGATAGATAGATAGGTAGGTAGATAGGTAAGTAGGTAGGTAGATAGGTAGGTAGGTAGGTAGATAGATAGGTAGGTAGGTAGGTAGGTAGATAGATAGATAGATAGATAGATAGATAGATAGATAGATAGATAGATAGATAGATAGATAGATAGATAGATAGATAGATAGATAGATAGATAGATAGATAGATAGATAGATAGATAGATAGATAGATAGATAGATAGATAGATAGATAGATAGATAGATAGATAGATAGATAGATAGATAGATAGATAGATAGATAGATAGATAGATAGATAGATAGATAGATAGATAGATAGATAGATAGATAGATAGATAGATAGATAGATTTAATTTTTTTTTAAAGCTGCTTTTGCCTGAGCCATTCTGCATCTCACCTCCTTTGTACATCTTCCGTCTGTGGTTAACAAAGTTCCCAAATATTTAAATTCATTTACCTGTTTCAATATTGTTCCACTTGTCTTTATTTTGCACTGAGGTGATGTCTTTTTCTTTGTTGTTACCATTACCTCTGTCTTTTTGCTAATAAGGCTGAGTCCTTTATTTTTGCTTTCCTTCACTATAATGTCCAACATTTCTTGTAACTCATTTTCACTCTTAGCGATTAAGACTGTATCATCAGCATACCTTAAATTATTTATATTGTGACCTCCAATTGTTATTCCAGGCATGTCCCATATGGATCTCAAAATAATCTCACTATAAATATTAAACAAATATGGTGACAGCACACAACCTTGTCTAACACCCTGTTTTATTTGTTGAAACATTCCCACTTGGTTTCCAGTTCTTATGGCCGCTGTTTGTTGCCAGTACATGTTCTTAATTATTATTCTTAGATCTTTGCTGTCTACGTTTATGTTTTCTAAAATTTTGATTATTTCTTGGTGCTTTACTTTGTCAAATGCCTTGGTGTAATCTATGACACATAGGTATAGATCTGTTTTCACCTCTATGGCTCTTTCTACTAAAGATCTTATGATATAAATGTCATAGATAGATAGATAGATAGATAGATAGATAGATAGATAGATAGATAGATAGATAGATAGATAGATAGATAGATAGATAGATAGATAGATAGATAGATAGATAGATAGATAGATAGATAGATAGATAGATAGATTGACAGGTAGACAGACAGACGGACGGACGGATGGATGGATGGATGAATGGATGGATAGATGGATCGATGGATGGATGAATGGATGGATGGATGGTTGGATGGATGGATGGATGGATGGATTGGTGGATGGATAGATAGTATAACAGCGTCTTCTTTTGTTTTGTATAGAGGCGTCTGACATTCGTGCGCCGGCCCTTGGGTCACCACGCAGTAAATGGATATCGATGTCAATAACCATGGCACTTGATGATGATGATGATCAGCTCATTGCTCACACATACCTGCAGAAAAATGAATGAAAGAACGAAACTAAGAAATATAAACCGAAAAAAGAAAAAAATACGAAATTCTTCAATATGGAAGTGTAAACTTATCTCATTGATTTACAGGAAGTGTGCAGATGGGAGCACGTGCATTTAATTTCTGGCTATAAAAATGCCATTTTAAAAGCACTCTTAAGTAAGCATGAAACATTAATAACAAATTTTAAAAATATTTTCCCTGAAAAGAAACTCAACTCCTCTTCCAGGAAACAGCTGGTAATGTTGACAGTATATTATGCGCATCGCCATCAGAGCCATTACTCTTTTACAAAGACTCTAGATTTTCAAACACGTTGATTTTGTTTTAAGTTGGGCATTGAGAGCGTGAGGGGAATAGCGCAGGTGTGGGCATGGTCAGATTCAAAGTGCTCCCTTAGGTACTCTATTCTTGTTATCTTAGATGTTGCTACAAGATGTTTTTTTAAGCAGAAAGATTGATAGAAAGAAATGCATATTAAGAGAGTGAGTGCAACAGAAAGACTGATACAGGGAGATTGATACAGGGAGATTGATAAAAATGAATTGATGAAGAAACGGATACACGGGGATTGAGATAAGACGAATGATACAGAGAGATTGAAGAAAAGATATTGATTCAGAGATATTAATATAAAAAAGATTGATACAGTGAGGGTAGAGGAGAGTGAATGATGTAGAGAGAATATCGCAAAGTGACTTATGAAGAAAGATCGGTACAGACAGAATGCTATAAAGAGAATGGTATAGAGAGAATGGTATAGAGAATGGTATAGAGAATGGTATAGAAAGAATGGTATAGAGAATGGTATAGAAAGAATGGTATAGAAAGAATGGTATAGAGAATGGTATAGAGAATGGTATAGAGAATGGTATAGAAAGAATGGTATAGAGAATGGTATAGAGAGAATGGTATAGAAAGAATGGTATAGAGAATGGTATAGAGAATGGTATAGAAAGAATGGTATAGAGAATGGTATAGAGAATGGTATAGAAAGAATGGTATAGAGAATGGTATAGAAAGAATGGTATAGAGAGAATGGCATAGAGAGAATGTATATAGAAATTTATACAGAGGCAGTGGTACAGTGATAATGGTACAGAGAGAATAGCTCAGAGGGAATAATACATTGGGATTGATACATATAGATTGATACAGAAAGATTGACACAAAAAGATTGATACAGAGAGATTGTTAATGAACGATTTAAACAGAGAGATTGATACAGAAAGACTGAAACAGAGAGACTGATACAGATAGATTGAAACAGAGAGATTGATACAGTTAGATTGAAACAGAGAGATTGATATAGAAAGATTGAAACAGAGAGATTGATACAGAAAGATTAAAACAGAGAGCTTGATATAGAAAGATTGAAACAGAGAGATTGATACAGAAAGATTAAAACAGAGAGCTTGATATAGAAAGATTGAAACAGAGAGACTGATACAGATAGATTGAAACAGAGAGATTGATACAGAAAGATTAAAACAGAGAGATTGATACAGATAGATTGAAACAGAGAGATTGATATAGAAACATTGAAACAGAGAGATTGATATAGAAAGATTGAAACAGAGAGATTGATACAGATAGATTGAAACAGAGAGATTGATATAGAAAGATTGAAACAGAGAGATTGATACAGATAGATTGAAACAGAGAGATTGATATAGAAAGATTGAAACAGAGAGATTGATACAGATAGATTGAAACAGAGAGATTGATATAGAAACATTGAAACAGAGAGATTGATATAGAAAGATTGAAACAGAGAGATTGATAAAGAACGATTTAAACAGAGAGATTGATATACAAAGATTGAAACAGAGAGATTAATAAAGAAAGATTGAAACAAAGAGCTTGATATAGAAAGATTGAAACAAAGAGATTGATACAGAAAGATTGAAACAGAAAGATTGATAAAGAACGATTTAAACAGAGAGTTTGATATAGAAAGATTGAAACAAAGAGATTGATACAGAAAGATTGAAACAGAGAGATTGATACAGAAAGACTGATACAGAGAGATTGATACAGAAAGACTGAAACAGAGAGATTGATACAGAAAGACTGATACAGAGAGATTGATATAGAAAGATTCAAACAGAGAGATTGATACAGAGAGAGTGATACAGAGAGATTGATACGGAAAGATTGAAACAAAGAGATTGATACAGAGAGATTGATACAGAAAGTCTGATACAGAGAGAGTGATACAGAGAGATTGAAACAGAAAGACTGATACAGAGAGAGTGATACAGAGAGAATGATACAGAGAGATTGATACAGAGAGAGTGATACAGAGAGATTGAAAAAGAAAGACTGATACAGAGAGAGTGATACAGGGAGAATGATACAGAGAGATTGATACAGAAAGACTGATACAGAGAGAGTGATACAGAGAGAATGATACAGAGAGATTGATACAGAAAGACTGATACAGAGAGAGTGATACAGAGAGATTATACAGAAAGACTGATACAGAGAGAATGATACAGAGAAAGTGATACAGAGAGATTGATACAGAAAGACTGATACAGAGAGAGTGATACAGAGAGATTGATACAGAAAGACTGATACAGAGAGAGTGATACAGAGAGAATGATACAGAGAGATTGATACAGAAAGACTGATACAGAGAGAGTGATACAGAGAGAATGATACAGAGAGATTGATACAGAAAGACTGATACAGAGAGAGTGATACAGAGAGATTGATACAGAGAGATTGAAACAGAAAGACTGATACAGAGAGAGTGATATAGAGAGAATGATACAGAGAGATTGATACAGAAAGACTGATACAGAGAGAGTGATACAGAGAGAATGATTCAGAGAGATTGATACAGAAATACTGATACAGAGAGATTGATACAGAAAGACTGATACAGAGAGATTGATACAGAAAGACTGATACAGAGAGAGTGATACAGAGAGATTGATACAGAGAGATTGATACAGAAAGACTGATACAGAGAGAGTGTACAGAGAGATTGATATAGAAAGATTCAAACAGAGAGATTGATACAGAGAGAGTGATACAGAGAGATTGATACGGAAAGATTGAAACAAAGAGATTGATACAGAGAGATTGATACAGAAAGTCTGATACAGAGAGAGTGATACAGAGAGATTGAAACAGAAAGACTGATACAGAGAGAGTGATACAGGGAGAATGATACAGAGAGATTGATACAGAGAGAGTGATACAGAGAGATTGAAACAGAAAGACTGATACAGAGAGAGTGATACAGGGAGAATGATACAGAGAGATTGATACAGAAAGACTGATACAGAGAGAGTGATACAGAGAGAATGATACAGAGAGATTGATACAGAAAGACTGATACAGAGAGAGTGATACAGAGAGATTATACAGAAAGACTGATACAGAGAGAATGATACAGAGAAAGTGATACAGAGAGATTGATACAGAAAGACTGATACAGAGAGAGTGATACAGAGAGATTGATACAGAAAGACTGATACAGAGAGAGTGATACAGAGAGAATGATACAGAGAGATTGATACAGAAAGACTGATACAGAGAGAGTGATACAGAGAGAATGATACAGAGAGATTGATACAGAAATACTGATACAGAGAGATTGATACAGAAAGACTGATACAGAGAGATTGATACAGAAAGACTGATACAGAGAGAGTAATATAGAGAGAATGATACAGAGAGATTGATACAGAAAGACTGATACAGAGAGAGTGATACAGAGAGAATGATTCAGAGAGATTGATACAGAAATACTGATACAGAGAGATTGATACAGAAAGACTGATACAGAGAGATTGATACAGAAAGACTGATACAGAGAGAGTGATACAGAGAGATTGATACAGAGAGATTGATACAGAAAGACTGACAAATAGAGAGAGTGATACAGAGAGAATGATACAGAGAGAATGATACAGAGAGATTGATACAGAGAGAATGATACAGAGAATTCTGACATCCACAGCACACATGTTTTTTTTTACATTTGCTAATTTAAAAATCGTGTCTAATTTTGTGGAGTAGCGTAGTGGTTAGGACATTATCCTCATGTTCCAATGATTGTTAATTTCTGAACGATGTCCGACCCAGTGACCGTTAGTCCTGAGTAGAGAAACTAGTACGCGAAATCCTCTCACCTTAACAAGTTAAACCTTTCTTTCGTACCGTTATCCCTCACAGTTGTTGGATCAGCTGTGATAGGGGCAAACAGCTGTTTCATGTTTGCGCCTGTTCGTTGAGAATTTATAATCTGTTCATTATAATACAATGTCTCCTTTTGATATTTTCTTCTGTCTTTCACATTTTATTCGTATGTTCTTAAGTCCTTATTTATAATGTAGTTAGATTACATTTCTCTTGTGTGTCCGTTTGGTTTTATTGCTCTTTTTTTTCTGAGGAAGGCCTTTATATATGTCAAAACGCCGTGGTTTTGTATTGGTCTCCTTCTTTTAAAGCTTGAACAATACACTCTGCTCAACTCGTTGCCTGTCACCAGCTTTACAACAGCAACGAAAATATTAACCAATCCCAATCATTAATCTTTACAAGATTGTCTTTGTACGAGCACAAATACGATCATTTCTAAAATGAGACTGCCTTTCTTCGCTGTTGTCAGGTGGTATTGCTATAGACCTACAACATGCGCAGGTCTGTGTTGAACATTTGTAATTTGTAAAATAGTCTCGACCAGAGATGGGAATGTAATTTTCTAAGCATTTCGTTGCCTTAGGTTGCTTTTGATCTTTGTAGTTCTGGTTAGTACTAAACAAATCTTGCGAAGCTCGGACACCGTAAAGCAACGATCCTCCATCACTCAGCATTTATCTGTTAACATGCAATGTGACACCACAGATATATTCTGCAGCATCATACCCCCTTCCTTATGTCCTTCAACCAACAATTACTCCTTTTCATCGTCCGCCCTTTAAAAAACGCTAAATTAAAGCCTAGATCTCGCTGTGTTGTTATTCATAACAAGCTATGAACCTGATTCTTTCGATCCAACACATTTGTTTTCATCCCATAGCAAGATTGGGAGCCGCGATAGCGCAGTGGTTAGTGAACTGGACTAATAAGGACAAGAGGCCGACCTGATCGACGGCTTCCAGCCTTAAATGAGTACCGGATTTTGTTCTGGGAAAGTAAAGCGACATGGGCGTAATATCGACAACATTACCAAAAGTCATGTGCTGAAGATCTGTAAAAAATATAGACACAAACATCATATTCCCTATCGCTACGTGGCGTGACGGGGCACTTTACTTTATTTTTGTTAACTTTCTTGAAGATAAGATAAAATAAGATAAGATTCTTTCTCTTCTTCATCACGTAGCCATGCGGATTGGTGGAGCACAACAGACGTCGTCCACCTTCCCCATTTCTCTCTATTTTCCATCATTCGTTGAGACGCTGCAACGTCTAGGCCTGTCCATTCTTTTATGTTATCTTCCAATCTCTTTATCTGCCCACCTCTCCTTTCGCTTCTTTCAGTTACTTGCAGAATGGACTGTGCTAGGTTGGTTACGATAAGATAAGATAAGATAAGATAAGATAAGATAAGATAAGATAGAGCTTTATAATACTATTCACGCAGCTACCAACAAATGCTTACAAGATAACAAATGCTTCTTCTTCTTCTTCTTCCTCTTCCTCTTTTACCTTTTTAGCTCCTTGTGGAGCACAGGTCTTCCATAAACACTTTCCAAGTCGTTATGTTTTTTGCCATATTTTTAAGATCATTCCATGTCTTCCCACCATCTTCATCTCTGTTTCTATCTGTCTTCTCCAAGAATTCCTTGGTCTTCCACTTTGTCTTTTCCCTTGGGGATTCCACAAAAGGGCCTGTTGTGTAATACTCTCAGTTGGCTTTCGCAGTGTGTGTCCTATCCAGCGGCATCGTCTTCGCTGTATCTCTTTATCCACTGGTGTTTGACTGGTACATTTCTATAATTCTATGTTAGTGATTTTGTCCTGCATTTCCATCCTTTTATTGTGCGTATGCATCCATTAATGAAAGTCTGTATCTTCATGATTGTCAACTTTGTTATTCTCCATGTTTCACAGCAATATAATAGGACCGACTTTACATTGGAGTTGGAAATTTTTGTTTTTGTATTTAACCTAATTTCTTTGGACTGTCATATGTTTCCCAGTGCAACAAAAGCTCCTCTTGCTTTTTATATCCTTATTTTTGTATCATTTTCTGTTCCTCCCTCTTTATCTATATTACTGCCCAGATATATGTAAGATTGTACGTCTAGTAGAGGTATTTCTCCTAATTTTATTTGGTTAACAAATGCTTACATAGATACTAGATAACAAATACTTATAAGATAATAGACAGAGAGCGCGTCCTCGGGGGAAAAAAGATAGCATACTACAAACGCTCTGAAGCATGGCAGCAGAAGAAGCCAAGGAATAAATACAAAACAACAATCTATATCTTTCCTAAACGCTAGAAGGAAAATGGAGGGAGAAGAAAGGAAGACGGAATAGAAAAATAAAAAGAAAGAAAAGAAGAAACAGCAGAAGATAAAGCAGTAAGTATAAAAAGAAATAAAAGAAGCAAAAAAGCAGAAGGCGGGAAAAGAAACAGGAGAGACAGAAAAAGCATAGGCATAAGAAGGAGAATGAAGGAGAAATATAAGCAGAAAAGGAAGAAGCAGAGGGAAGAAGAAGGAAGAAAAGACAGAACAAGAAGACGAGGAAGAAAAAGAAGAAGGAAGAAGTATAAGAGAAAAAGACGCAGCGAAAGAAGAAAAAACAGAAGAAGAAGAAGAAAGAAGAAACAAGAGAAGAAACAGAAAAAGTACAAGAAAAAAGAAACAACTGAAGAAGAAGAAGAAGGAAGAAGATAAAAGAGAAGAAGAAGAAAGAAGAAACAACAGAAGAAGATGAAAGAAGAAACACTAGAAGAGGAAGAAAAAAAAACAGAAGAAGAAGAAGAAGTTCAAGAGAGGAGGAAAAAACAAGTTGACGAAGAAGAGGAAGAAGAAGTAAGAAGAAACAAGAGAAAAAAGTAGAAGAAAGAAGAAACAACAGAAGAAGAGGAGGAGAAACAACAGAAGAAGATGAAAGAAGAAACGACAGAAGAAGATGGAAGAAGAAACAACAGAAGAGGATGGAAGAAGAAACAACAGAAGAGGATGGAAAAAGAAACAACAGAAGAAGATGGAAGTAGAAACAACAGAAGAAGAAGAAAGAGGAAGAAGAGGAAGAAGACAGAAGAAACAAGAGAAGTAGAAGAAGAAGTAGAAGAAGAAGAAGAAAGAAAGAAAATACAACAGAAGAAGAAGAAAGAAGAAACAACAGAAGAAGAAGAAGAAAGAAGAAACAACAGAAGAAGAAAGAGAAAATTTGTAATGGTTTTATTCCACCTCATATCGACTGTCAGAGCTGACTCCATATAACAGTTGAGAACTATTGCCCCCACTTCCATTGACAAAGATCGCTTGTGTAAACTAAACTTCTCGTCTTTTGGAACACAACCTTTGTAATTTGATGCCAGAAATCGCATTCCAGTCATTCGATACATCTTTTATTCTTTCTATTAACTTCTCATCACATGGCCTGATTCCCTGAATTCTCCACAACCAGTGGTTTGTTAAATTCAGGATTGTTCTACGAATTTCACATTTAAGAATTGTTCTCGACACTTCTGTGCTATATTAAAGTGTTTTGACATTTGAGACAAAGATTCTTATCTTCGTATTGAATTTAATTTCCTTTGAAATTTCATTTGTTTTCCAAAGTAATAAGAGATTCTTCTGCCTTGTTTGTTCTTATTTTGACATTCTTGCCAGATGCTACTTATCTTTCTCGACCGCTGTCTAGGCACATTTGTATGAATCTACATCGTGTAGGACACATTCTAATATTTTAATCGTACCTTTTCTTATCATTTCTTTATGTTATAACATCTTAATTCATCTGAATCTCAGCACATGTCATCTCGTCTTGTCTTATCGTGTCTTGCTTTGCTTTATCCTGTCTAATTTTATTTATTTGTATCTTATTTTATCTGATATCTTATCTTGTTTACATTTTGCATACAGTACTATTATAAGCTGCAACTTTCTATCACAGAACAAATATGTTGCCCAGGCAGTTGTGAGCCCGCGTAACAGTAGGCATGCTGTAACATTATCTATGTTTTATGCTTTCTTTCCCGACCTCTGACGTCAGATCGTCAGGTGTTGTATTCACGTGATAGCGTCAACTTAAGCTCCGTTCTATTAAACGGCCTCCCAGCACCAGAGCTGGAATTTGTCAGCGACCCACAGCTGATGGCTTGCGCCAGGATCGGTGAACCCAAAACAATCCAGACCCTGCTCCACCTCTCCGTGGTTCCTCCAGTAACAGACTAACCTGTCTAGTCTGGCCAAGCGTGCAGGGATCGAAAAGGGAAGACTCAAAAATGTCATGCTGAAGTCGGATGTGTTGGGCCGAAAGGAGCAAATATAACAGTTATACTGCAAACCACAATATAACACAGACACGTCCACTACGTCCTTGTAAGGGCGGATGATGAAGAGGAATATTCTAGTCTACCCACTACGTCCTTGTAAGGGCGGATGATGAAGAGGAATATTCTAGTCTACCATGATACTCTAGAATACTTTAGTCATCGGGCCAACGCAACCAACCAACCAACCATTAAAACGGCCGAACTGTCATTGATTTTCTCCCCTTTCTTAAAATGTAAGGTTTCATATTGTTATTGTTGTTGTACTCATTTTGGGAGCCGCGATAGCTCAGTAAGAGACTAAGAATAGCAAAATGTTACATCTTCTCAATATTTCTGTATGGTGCAGAAACATGGACATTAGACCAGAAAACAGAACAGAAAAATTTTGGGGCCATGTTAAAAGACACAACAGCCTAATAAATGTAATATTGGAAGGGAAAGTACAAGGTAAAAGAGGCAGAGGCAGACCAAGACTAACATGGACGAGAAACATCAAAAGATGGACAAGTCAACCTATGACAATCTGCACCATCAGAGCAAGAGACAGAGTGAAATGGCGCTCCATGGTAGCCAACCTTCGATGCGGCACTCAATGATGATGATGATAGCTCAGTGGCTAGAGATCATGGACTACAAATGATAACCATCCTTAAATGGGTACCGGATATTTTCTGGAAAGTAATGCGGCACGGGCGTAATACCGACCATATTACCCCAAGAATCATGTGTCGAAGGTCTATAAAAATTATGGTCACTAATACCATATCCCCTATGCGCCACTTGGCGTGACGGGGGCTCTTTACTTTACTTACGATTGTGCTCATTTTTTTTATTCTATTGTCAAATCCTCTTATACAATTTCTGCTGTCGAGTTAAGTACACAATTTCAGCTCTCGCTCTAAGGGCACTCTCAGCTTTTAAATGATGGAGGCAAAGGCGTTCGTTAGCAGCAATGCTGGCAGCTATCATCATAGGTGATGGCTTGTGCCAGGATCGATGAACCAGAACTATCCAGATGCTACTCCACCTCTTCGCAGTGCCCATATAAAGAGGTCAAACAGTCTAGTCTGGACAAGTGAGTAGGGATCGGGAGAGATGGCAATCAAGCACTCTAAAACATCGAGCTGTAACCGGATATGCTAGGCCGAAAGGCGCAAAGATTAAAGTTCTATTGCAAATCATAACGTAAGAACCCACTATACCGTTCGGATCTCGAAGTGGGCTATTTACCACTCTAACAGCCGCCATGTTATCGCCAAAACGAAAGGAAAAAGATAATGACGTTGCAGAGCTTTTATATTATAGTTAGGGGGACTGGTATTTTCGAGGCAAGACGCTGGCCTCGACACAGAGAGATTGTGTGTTCAAATCCCGGCTACACCGGTTGGGATTTTTATTTATGATTTCTCTCCGCGGCAACCACCCCTGGTCTCAGCAGCGAGGCCCGGCTTATGATTTCTCTCCGCGGCAACCACCCCTGGTCTCAGCAACCACCCCTGGTGTCAGCAACCACCCCTGGTGTCAGCAACCACCCCTGGTGTCAGCAACCACCCCTGGTCTCAGCAACCACCCCTGGTGTCAGCAACCACCCTTGGTCTCAGCAACCACCCCTGGTCTCAGCAACCACCCCTGGTGTCAGCAACCACCCCTGGTGTCAGCAACCACCCCTGGTGTCAGCAACCACCCCTGGTCTCAGCAACCACCCCTGGTGTCAGCAACCACCCCTGGTGTCAGCAACCACCCCTGGTGTCAGCAACCACCCCTGGTGTCAGCAACCACCCCTGGTCTCAGCAACCACCCCTGGTGTCAGCAACCACCCCTGGTGTCAGCAACCACCCCTGGTCTCAGCAGCGAGGTCTGGCTTGAAACGTCAGTTACTTATCGACGAAAAAAATATGAGTACCTCCGAAGTCAGAGTTATCTGCCTGTCCGGCAAGGGACCCCTGTGCACACGGCTGCCAGGTAAAAAATGGATTAACACGCAAAATTCAGTTCCTAGTCTCTAGGGACTTCGTCAGAGGTCAAAGCTGGCGAACGAAAAGGGAAATATATATATATTATAGTTGTTCCGTTTGACTTGGATCTGCCTCGATCACTGTACTCTCTTGTATATACTCCTTTTTCGTATGGAGTCACAGGGCACATTCTCTCTAGGCGAGCAAAAGATTTGATGTATTTATTTTGTTTGTTTTTCAATATTGATTCTTAGCAAATTTATTTTCACATAGTCCCATTAACAAATTTGCCTTTTCTTGTCACTCTAGTTGTGTTCTCCTTAAACGTCTGGTTTTTACCTAATCGTTTATTGTTCATATAATTTTACCATTTGTTTTTTCTTGTATACTGGGGTCTAAATGCCGTTAATTGCCTTCAGATATGTGTTTTTTGCCTTGAACATGTTTGTAGTTTTGTGTCAATAGAATAAGAAAAAATAAGCAAATCTGTGTTTTCCAAATTTTTCTCGTATACATACCTGGCTCTTAGCTCCCTTGAGAATCTATGGGGCGCCAACACGATGACTTGTTCCTGATCATTTTATATTCTACTTTTTTATATTCTTCTCCGTTTATATTTCTATTTTTATATTTTTCTTTTTTTATGTTCTTCTCTTTTTATATTTCTCTTTTTATATTTTTTCTTTTTTATATTCTTCTTTTTTATATCTTCTCTTTTATATTTTTCTTTATATTTTTTCTTTTTTGGAATTCTTCTTTTTTTATATTATTCTCATTTTATATTTCTCTTTTTATATTATTTTCTTTTTATATTCCTCTCTTTTTATATTCTTCTCTTTTTATGTTTCTCTTTTCATATTCGTCTCTTTTTATATTCATCTCTTTTGTATATTCTTATCTCTTATATTCTTCTCTTTTTATATTCTTCCATTTTATATTCTTCTCTTTTTAGGATTCTTTTTTTATATTATACTCTTTTTATATTTCTCTTTTTATATTATTCTCTTTTTATATTTCTCGTGTTATAGTTACATGTTTCTCTTTTTATATTATTCTCTTTTTATATTTCTCTTTTTATATTCTTCGCTTTTTATATTTCTCTTTTTATATTATTCGCTTTTTATATTTCTTTTTCTATATTCTTCGCTTTTTAAATTTCTCTTTTATATTCTTCGCTTTTTATATTTCTTTTTTTTTATTCTTCTCTTTTCTCTGCCAGTTTCTAAGTTTGTTAGAATGTCAAGCCTATCTTACCCACCCTTTTTGCGATCACACGACAAATACGCCTCTTCATCCCTGCCTTTAAATGTCTATGGTTAGGCGCAGATGTGTTGTGTGGTAGCTTGCAGAAAAGCTAAGACATTTCCATGTTTCGACCAACAAATCCGACTTCAGAACGACGTTTTTGAATAGCTAATTACCTCTGCTCTTCCCTACCCACTTGGCCAAACTAGTTAGTCTGGTTCACATGAGCATTATTGGGAGTGGGGGTCTCCGTAGACTAGTTGGGAAAACCACCCGACTGGGCTACCGACGTTCGAACAACCCGTGTTCGATTCTAGATGGAAGCAGCGAGCTGTACTCGTGGTTGTTAAAAAAAAAAAAGGTCCCCGCGGTCGACCCAGCCGCTGGCATAAATGGGTATCAGCGTAGTAGTACTCTGGGAAGGTGAAGAATGCCACCTCGCCTCGTGAATTTCGATTCTTGAACCGACAGAAGTCACATATAGGTGTAATACTCGCGTGGTAAGACGCTGATTCAAGTCTCGTACTTTACCTTTCCCTTACCTGTACCTTACCTATACCTTACTGTTACCTTATCTTACCTTATTTTACCTTTACCTTACCTTACCTTACCTTACCTTACCTTACCTTACCTTACCTTACCTTACCTTACCTTGCCGTTACCTTACCCTTACCCTTGCATATACCATACCTTTACCTTACCTTTACCTTACCTTACCTCACCTCACCTTACCTTACCTTAATTTACCTTTGCTTTACCTTACATTTACCTTACCTTTACCTTACCTTTACCTTACCTTTACCTTACCTTTACCTTACCTTTACCTTACCTTTACCTTACCTTTACCTTACCTTTACCTTACCTTTACCTTTACCTTTACCTTACCTTTACCTTACCTTTACCTTACCTTTACCTTACCTTTACTATTATGAATTAGAATAGAATCATGATCATCTCAATTACTCACCAATCCAGACACAAACAGTCAGCTGTAAGTCGCTGACAACTCTCAACCCAGCTTCTGGAGAGCGTCTTCGCCAAGTCCTTGATAGCACTAATCTATTCGTCAAGTCTTTAATATCAGGAATCCATTCGCCAAGACTTTGATATCACGAATTCACTGTCCTGTTTTCATACCTCTAAGCTCTCCACCTTTCACTGCCCCACCTTTGCAAGGTAGTTCTCCGAGCTCACTAGATTTGTTACACTCCTGCGCCAACATAACCTCGTTCGTTTTTCCTTGTTCCCTACTTAATTAGGAAACTCTTTAAAACGTTTGTCCATATTGTTGATCATTTTACAAATCTCTCTCCCTAGTGAAATTGTGATTGCACGAAATTGCAAGGATCTACAACAACACACTCCCCCCCCCCCCCCCCCCCCCAGCTAGCATTTTCTTCCTGATCGGGTAAGATTAAGTTTTCTAGACCTTCTAAGAATATCGATACCGATAGAAAAAAAAAATTAAAGAGCCCGTCACGCCAAGTGGTGTATAGGGAATATAGTGTTAGTGACCATAATTTGTATAGACCTTCGGCTCATAATTTTTGGGGTAATGTGGTCGGTATTACGCCCGTACCGCTTTACTTTACCAGAAGAAATCCGATGGTACCCATTAAGCCTGGGTGAACCTGGAAGCCGTCGATCGTTATATAAAATACGTTTATTAAAAATATGCTAGATTTTGATGAAGGTGATCATGCCTTATTATAACTCTCTTTCTGTTCAATTCTTTATCAAATCTGCCTTTCACTTCCCTACCAATCCATAATATTTAATTCTCTTCCATCTTTTCTCTCTATTACCGTCTGTCTGTTCTTCCCTCAATTTTTTTTCTTCTATTCTCACAATATATGCAAGTTGTTACTTCCTCATTACATGACCAAAAAATGATGATTGCATCCTCCTGATCTTGTCAACAACTTCTCTCTCTGCTTTGGCCTCTTTCAGAATGTTTTTATTACACTTTTTTAGATGTCTATTATTCTCTAAAATCACTTTTTTTGGGTTCCCTTCATCGATTTTCTTGTCTGTTGGACGGATTGCCCAGAATTCGCTTCAGATTTTAAAGACTGATTTATTTCTTCTTCTTCCATTTCTATATTCAACATATACAACCCCGTAAACATCATTTTTATTTTCATTTCCCATTGACAAAATCATCATCATTAAGTGTCGTCTCCGCATCGAAGGTTGGCTACCATGGTGCTTTATTCCGCTCTGTCTCTTGCTTTGATGGTGCAGGTTGTCATAGGCTGCTGACTTGTCCATCTTTGGTATTACTCGTCCACGTTAGTCTAGGTCTGCCTCTGTCTCTTGCTTTGATGGTGTAGGTTGTCATAGGCTGACTTGTCCATCTTTGGTGTTACTCGTCCACGTTAGTCTAGGTCGTCCTCTGTCTCTTGCTTTGATGGTGCATGTTGTCATAGGCTGACTTGTCCATCTTTGGTGTTACTCGTCCACGTTAGTCTAGGTCTTCCTCTGTCTCTTGCTTTGATGGTGCATGTTGTCATAGGCTGCTGACTTGTTCATCTTTTGATGTTACTCGTCCATGTTAGTCTAGGTCTGCCTCTGTCTCTTGCTTTGATGGCGTAGGTTGTCATAGATTGACTTGTCAATCTTTTGATTTTACTCGTCTATGTTAGTCTAGAATCATCATGCGAAGAGTGCGAAACAAAATCAGTCCAGAAATTAGCGATGAACAGTTTGGTTTTGTTGGAGATGAGGAACGAGCAATGCCATTTATATCATAAGATCTTTAGTAGAAAGAGCAATATATGTGAAAACAGATCTATACCTATGTTTCATAGATTATAAAAGAGGCATTTGACAAAGTAAAGCACCAAGAAAAAAATCAAAATTTTAGAAAGCATAAACGTTGACAGTAAAGATCTAAGAATAATAAAGAACATGTACTGGCAACAAAGAACGGTCATTGGAAACCAAATGGGAATGTTTCAACAAATAAAACAGGGTGTTAGACAAGGTTGTGTGCTATCACCAGATTTGTTTAATATTTATAGGGAGATTATTTTAAGATCCATAAGGGGCATGCCTGGAATAACAATCGGAGGACATAATACATAATCTAAGGTATGATGATGAGACAGTCTTAGTCGCTAAGAGTGAAAATGAGTTACAAGAAATGTTGGACATTATAGTGAAAGAAAGCAAAAATAAAGGACTCAGCCTTATTAGCAAAAAGACAGAAGTATTGGTAATAACAAAAAAAAAGGACATCACCTCAGTGCAAAATAAAGACAAGTGGAACAATATTGAAACAGGTAAATGAATTTAAATATTTGGGAACTTTGTTAACCACAGACGGAAGATGTAGAAAAGAGGTGAGATGCAGAATGGCTCAGGCAAAAGCAGCTTTCCAAAAAAAATAAGTAAGATACTATGCAATCCATTTTGACAATAGAAACAAGAAAAAGAGTTCTTAAATGTTACGTAGAGCCAGTCTTAACATATGGATGCGAATCGTGGACAATAGGGCAACCGACAAGAAAATCACTGGAGTCTGTAGAAATGTGGTTTTACATAAGAATGTTGAGAGTACCATGGACAGCTTAGAAGAGTAATGAAGATGTTCTGAGAGAGGTCAAAGCAAAAAGAGAGCTAATTTCCAATATTAGGAAGAAACAATCATCATTTTTTGGCCATGTAATAAGAAGAGAACAACTGGAATATATTGTAATAACTGGAAAAATTGAGGGACGAAGAGATAGAGTAAAGCAAAGAGAAAAAATAACAGACAGCTTAAGAGAGTGGCTTGGCAGAAGGTCAACAAAAGAACTGATAAATAGCTGTCGAGATCGAAAGTTGTGGAGAGACATGATCACCTACGCCAGCAGGCCCGGTACTTGATGATGATGATGTTAGTCTAGATCTGCCTCTGTCTCTTGCTTTGATGGTGCAGGCTGTCATAGGCTGACTCGTTCATCTTTTGATTTTACTCGTCTATGTTAGTCTATGTCTGCCTCTGTCTCTTGCTTTGATGGTGCAGGCTGTCATAGGCTGACTCGTTCATCTTTTGATTTTACTCGTCTATGTTAGTCTATGTCTGCCTCTGTCTCTTCTACATTTTACTTTCCCTTCCAGGGTTACTTTTAGTAGACTGTTGTGTCTTTTAAAATGGCACAAAAATCTCGTTTGTATTGTTTAAAGTGTGTTTTGTAGTTTGAAATATCCACATTTCAAAGGCTTCAATTGTCTGTTCTGTTTTCTTGTCTAATGGCCATGTGTCTGCACCATATAGGAATGTTGAGAAGATATAACATTTTGCTATTCTTAGTTTCAGCCCTGGTGTTATTTGTTTGATGTTAGTATATTTTTTCATAGCATTAAGCTTATGTTCTGCCATTCCTATAGTTGTACATTTTCCATCATTGGTTATAGTATGTCCAAGGTAGTTGTAGTTCTGAACTGTCTCCAGGTCTATTTCTTCAACTTTGATATCCAATTGTAGGTTTTGAGTATTTATTTTTACGATCATAGTTTTAGTCTTTTTGATATTCATATCTAGACCATATTTTTTGCTTGTCATGTTTATTTCATGAAGTAATTGTTGTAGATCTTTAGAATTTTCTGCATATAAAACAGTATCATCAGCATATCTTAGGTTATTGAGCATCTTTCCATTAATGTTTAGGCCTGGCATCACTGTGATGTTTTTTTAAAGATTAACAAAATATGGATTACATAATGTCTATCTCATTCTTAGGAAATCAGTCATTGACTAAGCAGGTTTGAACTTAATGACCATTGGATGTTATTATCGTATCCGGGTATTTGAATTCTTATTGTTGCTGTTTCAATGTTAAAAAAAAAAAAGTAAAGTACCCCCGTCACGCCAAGTGGCGTATAGGGAAATATGGTGTTAGTGACCCTCTATTTTACAGACCTTCAGCACATGATTTTTGGGGTAATGTGGTCGGTATTACGCCCGTGCTGCTTTACTTTACCAGAAAATCCGGTACCCATTTTAAGGCTGGGTGAACCCGGAAGCCGTCGGTTGGAATCGAACCCTACCCCTTGTTCTTTGTAGCCCAGTTCATTAACCACTGAGCTATCGCGGCTCCCTGTTTCAATGTTGTTAAAGTTAATTTAACTGTATTTTCAGGAAATGTCGTTTAGTTTTCATCATATTTATTATATATTTATTATATATTTATTATATATTTATTATATATTCATTATATAGTCTTGTTTATTTTTAGCGGGGTGGGAACTGAGGCGGGGAAGAGAAAGGGAGGTGAGTAGAAGAAAGAAAGTGGCGTGTCTAAGGTTTAAGTTCAGGTCAACTTTTGAAAGTAAACCAAACGTAAAATGTAGGTCAGACTGTCGAAGCCAATGGCTTTTAAGTGACTTTAAAGAAAATAGACCGTAAAAAGATAATAAAAGGCCTGAAACGCTGGTGTGGGAGGGGGTGCACGGGCATGCAGAAATGTGAGAAAACTAATACACTCACACATATCTTCACACTTGAGGAGAAATACTAGAAAGATGGCTGTTATGTTCCCTCAAGCAACGGTTCCGGGCCCTGCACTTGGGAAGCGAGTGTGAAGGTCAAGAAGTTACCGCCCTTGTTTATAATTGGTTGGCGTGAAGCAGATAGATGGCGCTCATGCGGGCGTTCGCAAGATGGAGTAACAGGGTACCAATCTATGCAGAGCATTTTAGGCGCAATCAGTTTTTAAATTCTTCTGTCAGATTGAAGCAGGAAGCCATGGACAATGAATAAAGAGGTTTTACACAGTCGTTGTTTCATCTCAGAGTGGCATTTTAGTTATAGGACTAATCTTGGAAATGTTACAGCGTTTATGGATGAAGATGTTCTGAGCCTGTACAATGTCCCTATTCTTAAAATTGATATTTTATGGAAGTGGTTTAAATTTGTGACGTGACACACACAATGATGTTAATTGTTTAGACTGGTTAATCTCAAGGCAAGACGCTGACTTCGAGACAGAGAGGTCGTGGGTTCAAATCCTGGCTGCACTAGTTGAGATTTTTATTTACGATTTCTATCTGCGGCAACCACCCCTGGTCTCAGCAGCGAGGCCTGGCTGAAACGTTATTTACTCACGGACGGAAAAAATATGAGTACCTCAGAAGACGGAGTTATCTGCCTGTGCGGCGAGGGACCCCTGTTTACACAGCTACCAGGGAAAACAGATTAACACGCAACATTCAGTTTCTAGTATCTAGGGACTTAGTCAGAGGTAAAAGCTGGTGAACAGAAATAAAAAAGAATGAAAAAATTGTTGAGCTAAATGAATTGGTTATTTATTAGCGATATTTCAGCAGTTAATGCTATATCTAAAAAAGATCAAAGGTTGGCAAATCTCAGAGTTTCGGGGAATGCATTGTTCAATTTTTATTCACAGAAGTTGTAAAACTTTAAGATAAATCTTCTTCTAATTACTTTTGTTGCATAATAGAAGTATGTATATTTTATCTTCCTGGAAAAACACAAATGATCGAATGAACTAAAGTATTAATAACAAACAACTGTGTACAAACAGTTTCAAGAGAATTGTTTTGTCTGGTGGGAGCATTTTTACCTGATTGGGACGGGAAATGGTGGGGAAGGGGGGATAAGGATGATATATATTACAAAAACAATTAATTTTTTGGTTATATATTATTAATTTTTTTTTTTAATTAGTACAACACCAAAGCAAAGTACTATGAAAGTAGAGGTGGACAGAGAAAGAATTGAGAAGAACATCATCAAAGAATAGATAAGTCTCGACTTTACCCAAGAGTTCCAAAAATGACTGAAAGCAGAGAAAGACACAAAGTAGTTCAAGGTGTCAATAGCGCCCTAGCAATTTCCTTCGTCATGGGACCATATCCCCTTAGGTCATTAATGCACCACTGACAGACACCGTCAACATTCTCCAGTTTTTTTTTTTTATCTACCTTCTGTCACTATTTGGGACTCTGTGATGTTATCTTCCTATGGTCTGTGCAAGGCCAAATGATCAAGATACGCGGGCAAACCTTTTAGTTTTGTTTTTTGAAAAAAAAGAACGATTGAATGAAATGTCAAAACTGTCATGAGATGGACGGCCGATAACTCAAACATCCTTGCCAATGACAAAACAAAGATTGGATAGACTAAATAAGTTTCAAACGCATTATTTCTTCCAAATTATATATATATATATATATATATATATATATATATATATATATATATACTAATAATGTAACTATATAATAAATATATAAATTATATTTCAGTTCAAAAAAGTATTTAACTGAGAACAACGTAAAGAAACAGACCACTAAAAAGACGGCACTAAATACAGCCTCCACTAAACATACACCACAAAACAGACCCCACTAAACTTACACCACTAAACATACACCACTAAACAGTCACAACTAAACAGACGCCATTAAATAGTCACCACTAAACAGACACCACTAAGTAGCCACCATTAAACAAACACCACTAAACAGACTTCACTAAATAGCCCCCATTAAAAAGGAACCATTAAACAGACACCAGTAAACAGACATCACTCAACAACACTAAACAGAGCAGTAAACAAACACCACTAAAAATACATAATAAACAAACATCACTAAACAGGCACCACTGAACAGATTTGCTTGTTCTAGGATTACAACCTTTAGAGTCGAAACGTTGGTTCCTATAACCTTGTCTTATCCGTAAAATGCCAACGTCTATTTTTGTCTTGTCCGCTATTGTATCTTCAGTAGCCAGAGGCTTTGTTTCTTTTGAATCTTATTTTACTTAAAAAAAAATAATTCCGCCACAAGAACTTTGTATAAACCGTCAATGACTTTAGAATGACTTCAATGTCCATAGAAATTATACGTGTTTAATATTTGCAAAGGAAATAATGAATACAGCTCTTGAACGCTAAGTTGACGGAAGTTCAGACGCAAATAAGTGAATCCTAGACATTCGGGCTACAGACAAGAACATGTTTGGCAGCTACAGAGTGTGGTTTACAAGGAAATGGTGAGAAAATCATGGGGAAATGAGAATGAGGAACTATAATCTTTTAGAAGAAGCCAGGTCAAGAAAAGGGGAGGGGGTGGGGAGCCGCGATAGCTCAGTGTTTAGCGAACTGGACTACAAAGGACAAGAGGTAGGGTTCGAGCATGATCGACGGCTTCCGGGTTCACCCAGCCTTAAATGGGTACCTGCATTTTTCTGGGAATGTAAAGCGGCACGGGCGTAATACCGACCACATCACCCCAAAAAACATGTGTCGAAGGTCTATAAAATGATGGTCACTAACACCATATTCCCTATACGCCATTTGGTGTGACAGGGCTTTTTACTTCACATTACAAACATTAGAAGGCAATAATAAATGTTTCATGGTCAAGTAAAGAAAAGGGAAATATATTGAGAAAACATGATCTTCAAGGGGAGAAGACGTAGAGTAGAACAGAAAGAAAAATAACTAAACAGCTTAAATGAAACATATAGCAGAAACTCAACAGCAAAATTTATTTTTAAAATATTTAACGGACAGAAAGTTGTTGAGAGACATGATCGCCAAAACCAGTAGCTATTGAATGCAAGGATGATGATTAAACAAGTACAAACTACTATTTAAGTTTAAAAGGAAATGGACAAAAAATGTAGATGATGCACTGTACGTCCCTCTACATCAGTCACCAAGAGAGTTGTCACCTAAAACACACGAGAGAAAAAAAAAACACAACACTGTTAATGCCACAGGTGTAACAAGAGCCTTCCGATCTTTCAGTTCCGTCCGTGGTCAACATACGAAGCCTCTTGTTTTTTTTTTTTTTTTTTGCTGTTATTTGAGAGCACTAAATCTCGCTCCCAAAGACCGGAGGAGAGCGAAATCACGGGTTTGAGGAGAACATTTTCTACCGACTGTGAATAGGATTCGAAACCGGGAGCTGCTTTCCTAGAGGCCGACGTCTTACGTCCCTATTAAATAATTGGTATCACAATGCCTAGCATCAACAATATAGAAAGAGAGACAGCAAAGTGCTTTACTCTTCCCGTGATAATGAGCGTAACCAGGTCTCAGTAAACGTCCACATCAGCTTGCGATCTAGCCTCAGTGCTACAAACTAAGATGACATGTGGAGACAACTATTCTTAAACTTGTAATAACCCGAATTGAACACACTTACGTAAGGTACTAAACCGCTTGAATTTCTTATCGCGTCGAAATGATATATCTATCATTAATTAGATGTGCTTTTGAGCACTCGTGGACTTGTTCTATGTACAATAAATATGACCCGTTGACTTGTTCTATGTACAATAAATATGACCCGTTGACTTGTTCTATGTACAATAAATATGACCCGTTGACTTGTTCTATGTACAATAAATATGACCCGTTGACTTGTTCTATGTACAATAAATATGACCCGTTGACTTGTTCTATGTACAATAAATATGACCCGTTGACTTGTTCTATGTACAATAAATATGACCCGTTGACTTGTTCTATGTACAATAAATATGACCCGTTGACTTGTTCTATGTACAATAAATATGACCCGTTGACTTGTTCTATGTACAATAAATATGACCCGTTGACTAAACTAAATTAGGGGGAGCAGAAGCGCTTGTGACCTGCGGTCGTAATAGCAGGGTCGGTGCACCATCAGCTGACCAAGACCTAGCAGTTCTACCTCCTCGTGGTCTCCCCTGGTAACAGTCTGTGTCACAACAGACTGGCTAACAGAAGCTAGGATCGCCGTGTTCGCTGTAGTGGTGGCTGTTACTGATTTAGAGGACCCAATATTGCAGTACCTCTGGGCTAACAGAAGCTAGGATCGCCGTGTTCCCTGTAGTGGTGGCTGTTACTGATTTAGAGGACCAGTATTGCAGTACCTCTGGGCTGGACTAGTAATTTCCCAGCATAAGCTGGGATAGACGAAATCCAACCTCTCCAGTAAGAGCCGGGAGTGTCAAGAAAGCCATTACGACCCGCCACATCTTATGAGTCAAAGGGCAGGGCAACCTGCCCGCATCAACTCGTGGCAATCCGTCAACAACTAAACTAAACTAAACTAAACTAAATTAAACTAAACTAAAGGTAAGGTAAGCTAAGCTAAACAAAACTAGATGTGTTTTAGTCCATCAACCGACACATATTCGCCAAGCTACGGGCAGTGAGCACATTTTCGAGTCCTGATGAGAACTGATGACCGAAGCACATACTGACAGTAGTATTGGCTTATAGTAGTAAAGTAAAGTACCCCCGTCACGCCAAGTGACGTATAGGGAAATATGGTGTTAGTGACCCTATATTTTACAGACCTTCAGCACATGATTGTTGGGGTAATGTGGTCGGTATTACGCCCGTGTTGCTTTACTTTCCCAGAAAAAAATCCGGTATCCATTTAACGTTGGGTGAAACCGGAAGCCATCGGTTGTAATCGAACCCTACCCTTGTCCTTTGTAGTCCAGTTCACTAACCACTGAGCTATCGCGACTCCCTGTATTGGCTTCTACTGTTGTAAAATTTGTTACAAGCTGCTAGTGCAACCGAACTATCCCAGGATAACAAAGTGCAACACACCAAGACGCTTGACATCATACGTTGACAGAATAAAATATGAATTAGATTTGCATAAATTTTAATTCAATTTTCCACCTTGAAGAGTTCTCAAGAATTTGGAGATGGCAAAATGCAATCAGGTAATCTATACAAGCTTTCAAATCTCCCATCAGTCTATTCTTTCTCTTATCCGTCTTCGTTGACACCCTTTGGGAGACAGAAAAGATAATAAATTCTTTGTCAACAAGCCTTTCTTTAATAATGAATCTTCTGGAATGTGTTTGTAAAAAAACGCAGCTGGAATTCGCCCGTGTAGCGATGTTAGACTAAGTGAACCGGAAACGGCGTATGAATCCGCAGTCACATATTGTATGCACAATGAAAGCTAATGTACATTAGCCACTAAAGTAGCAGAAAAACGGGCTATAAATCAGAGACTTTTACGTTAGAAACAAAAAAAAAAAAAAAAGTTTCAAACGCGGGGTATTGTGTAAAATAGGTTCACAGGGTCAAAGTTGAAGGCTGGTGCGCTGAAGGTGCGGGAGCAACTAAATAAAGGTTGTGTTTTGTTTTCCGTGACACGGGAGATAATTGCAAGAATGAAAGGTTCATTCTCACAGATCAGCGTCAAAGAACAGATATTACTCCGCTACAAACAGCTGCCGCTTTGCAGTAAGGTCAAGAAAAATCAAAGCGCATGGAAGAAGTCCCGACGCAAATGTGAGTTTAAGGCGAATGAGGTCTGACTGCAGGGCGCAAATCACAGAACATTGCAATCATCTAAAAAGCAAATGATGAAAGCGATTGCATGAAAAAAAATGTAATGAAACGAAGTCAGGTCTCAGCGACTTATGTTAGCTCCCGATGATATGAAAACATTTGAAAGCCACGGCTGAGGCAACTCAATAGAAAGTTCTGTTATGCAAGGTCTTTCGTTAGAAACGGTCGATGTTTGGTTCTCGAGCACGTCCCGCTCCCCACGGAGACCTTGTTCAGGGGGTACACCCTAGTCCGGTTAAACAAAAGCATGGGAGGACAGATACGCCTTAAACCGGCAATCTCTTGCTGGTGGTCAGTGGATGAGCAAGGACATTGACAAAGAAGCTCATAATTTTCCTCGTCTAAAAACGAAACATGTTAGCCTGAATGGCGAGGAACCCTTAACCCTCTTTCTTTCAATAAATGAACTCTACATCTCCTGTTAACAATCAGATAAATGGGATAAACCGTCTTCGCCGTGTTTTACTGCAGCATTGCATTTATTTCTTTGTTCCCCTTTTACCTTATAAAAAAAAGTAAAGTACCCCGCGTCACACCAAGTGGCGAATAGGGAATATGGTGTTAGTGACCATGAATTTTACAGACCTTCAGCACATGATTTTTGGCGTAATATGTGGTCGGCATTACGCCCGTGCCGTTTTACTTTCCCTGAAAAAAAAATCCGGTATCAATTAAAGGCTGGGTGAACCGGAACCCGTAGGTTGGGATCGAACCCTACCTCTTGTCCTTTGTAGTCCAATTCACTAACCTTTTTACTTTATACCGCTGCCATTTTGTGTTTGTCTAGCGTCATCAGAAGACCGCATGTAGGCCGAAACGTCAAACATTTTGTATTCTCCATTTTTGTAAAGCTGCCACCATACATTGTAGGAGTGTATGTTACACCCCACCACTTGTTGCCTCACTCTGTAACACACGAGACATATAAAGTTACACCCCACCACTTGTTCCCTCACTCTGTAACACACGAGACATATAAAGTTACACCCCACCACTTGTTCCCTCACTCTGTAACACACGAGGCATATAAAGTTACACCCACCACTTGTTCCCTCACTCTGTAACACACGAGACATATAAAGTTACACCCCACCACTTGTTCCCTCACTCTGTAACACACGAGGCATATAAAGTTACACCCCACCACTTGTTGCCTCACTCTGTAACACACGAGACATATAAAGTTACACCCCACCACTTGTTGCCTCACTCTGTAACACACGAGACATATAAAGTTACACCCCACCACTTGTTGCCTCACTCTGTAACACACGAGGCATATAAAGTTACACCCCACCACTTGTTGCCTCACTCTGTAACACACGAGACATATAAAGTTACACCCCACCACTTGTTGCCTCACTCTGTAACACACGAGGCATATAAAGTTACACCCCACCACTTGTTCCCTCACTCTGTAACACACGAGACATATAAAGTTACACCCCACCACTTGTTGCCTCACTCTGTAACACACGAGGCATATAAAGTTGAGCGTGGTAGAATTAGAAGAATATATCCATCATTTTTAAAATTCTAATGGTTAGACTCACTATTAAAATTAACTATCTAAAACCGTTTAGGGAATTCAAATAAATATAATTTATGTTTTCTGTAAACATAAAGAAATATGGAAGGTAACTTTAGATGGTCAGTATACAATGGTTGTGAAATGTCCAATAGCTCATACACCGGCTTTGCAAAGATTGGGGGATAATACTGTGAAACTCATATTTGGCAATGTAAGCAGTGGAATTTGTAGATCCAAATCTTACCCAATCTTACAACTCATATTTGGCAATGTAAGCAGTGGAATTTGTAGATCCAAATCTTACCCAATCTTACAGAAGAATATTGAGAATACCATGGACACTAAGGAGAATAATAAAAAAAACGTTCTGAAAGAGGCCAAATAAAAAAGCGAGCTAATTTCCAATATTAGGAAGAAACAATCATCATATTTTGGCCATGTAATGAGAAGAGAACAGCTGGAGTATATTGTAACAGCTGGGAAAATTGAGGGACGAAGAAATATAGGGAAGCAAAAAAAGAAAAGATACCAGACAGCTTAAAAGAATGGTTTGGCAGAAAGTCAACAGCAGAAATGATAAATAACTGTCGAGATCGAAAGTTGTGGAGAGACATGATCACCTACGCCAGCAGGCCCGGTACTTGATGATGATGAAATCTTACACATGATAGTTAATCTTAGACAATGGGACAAGAGACAAGAATATTTGTGAGTGCCACGGAATTGTGGTTTAAGGAAGAATTTTGAGAATACCATGGATAGCTAATAAGAAAACGAGGATGATCTAAAAGAAGCAAGTGCGAAAACAAATGCCGACGATGGAACAATCATTATTTCTTGGGATCTCGTAATGAAAGGAGTACAAATAACACATGATGGCAACTAAAAAAATACAGACTGTAAACAACAGTTTGAGGACAATTGAGTATTAGATGGTGGTATGACGCAATCAGAAATGAAGATCTCTGGGAAGTACAGAACAAGGGCTGATCGAGCAACAGATTATCAATAGAAAATACACATAGAATGGACACACTAAGGAAATCTGGTGCCATCATAGCGGAACAGGCGCCGGCACATAACCCACAGAGAAAGAGAGAGCGGGTAAGACTCCGGAATATCATCATCATCAAGTACCGGGCCTGCTGGCGTAGGTGATCATGTCTCTCCACAACTTTCGATCTCGGCAGCTATTTATCATTTCTGTTGTTGACCTTCTGCAAAGCCATTCTTTTAAGCTGTCTGTTATTTTTTTTTCTTTGCTTCCCTCTCTCTCTCTTCGTCCCTCACTTTTTCCACAGTTGTTACAATATATTTCTTTTGTTCTCTTCTCATTACATGGCAACAAAATGATGATTATTCGTTATTTTTATTGTTGTGGCGATTCATGATTGTACAAAAAAGTTACAAGGGTGGTTTTCTGCTGCCTTCCGTCGGTTTGTTTACGGTTGGTTCCGCTAGCCTTTGACTAAAAAGTCTCACTCACAAGGCAGTGGGGTTGTTTTACTTCGGGGTACCCTCCCTTCGCCTTTTACTCTCTTGAGCTTACCTGCAAGGCAGCAGGGCGGCCACAGGTTGTACTGTTTACTGCATACAGTAGCAGGTAAAATTACCCGACCTTACCCGAATATATCCTGATTCGGAATATATGGAATGAAAAGTAATGGAAACCCTTATGAACATTGGTCTCTGGTAGAGAAAACGTCCAGGAATAGGGATGAATGCAAAGAATGTGTTAGTGATTTATACCCCAAAAAAAGACGACATACGGAGCGTTCATTGGTTGATTTAAAAAAAGATCGAGAGAAGAAGAAATGGATGGAAACATGAAAAACATATCATGCAGCGTAGTAAACTAACATAAAAAATAAGTAAAGTGTCCTCGTCACACCAAGTGGCGTATAGGGAATATGGTGTTAGTGACCATAAATTTTACAGACCTTCAACACATGATTTTTGGGGTAATGTGGTCGGTATTACGCCCGTGCCGCTTTACTTTCCAAGAAAAAATCCGATACCCATTTAAGGCTGGGTGAACCCGGAAAGTCGGTTGGGATCGAACCCTACCTCTCGTCCTTTGTAGCCCAGTTCACTAACCACTGAGCTATCGTGGCTCGAAAACTAACATAGAGATCATTAAATGAACGACTGTAGTTTTACCTGTGAAAACTTCGCCTTTAATCATGTCAGGTTGTCCTGTTTTGTTTTCAAAATCAAAGTTATGCATTACAACATTGTGTACCACATACTTTGCTTCTTCTGCAGTTCGTATATGGCATTCTGTCTGACAGGACATTATATAGTTGTAGTTTTACCCCGTCGACATTTCTAAATCTTTAAATCATCATCAGATAACGCCAGCTGGTTTCTCTTGTTCACAGAGCTGTCGCCATTTGCCATAAAGTGTCTCAATAAAGCGAGATGCTCATGAGCGAATTGTGCCATTCACAGTCATTTATGTGACGATAGACATCTCAGCTCAACTATATTTTTACGTTTTTTTTTCTCTTAAATTTGCTCTTTTGTTATTGTATCAGGTAGTTACTGCTTCTTGCAGGGTGCTGTTTGTTGGTGATCATGATTTAGGCACTACACATTTTATTCGTTGTTCGTGGGTGTAAACTCGTGATTCTTACCCTAGAAATCTTCCCATAAAATTTCCATTTTTTTTTTACTGCAATCGTTGCAATCATTGTTCTTTTGGAGGCAAGGCGCCTGGCAGCAACAGAGCTGGAAGCTTTCAGCAAACCGTAATGATGGTTGCGCCAGAATGGGTGAAGCAGAGCCATCCAGATCCTACTGTATCCCTTGCGATGCCTTTCAGACTAACCAGTCTAGCTGAGTAGGGATAAAGGAAGGAAGGTAACCCGATACTCAAAAATGTTGTGCTGAAGTCGGATGTTTTGTGCTCAAAGGTGCAAACAAACCACAACACAAGGCATCTACATCCACTCAACGACCTATAAATGACAGATGACGATGAGAATTACCTATTCCTTTAGTTGTACAGGAACGCCAACATGTGACTAGTATTCTTCTAACCAAGCAATTTAAACGGTTACAAATACATGTTCATTAATGTAACCGCGACTGAGCTTTCTTCTGATTCCGTTATAGACAGACTTGATGTAGATAAGGAGTGGCAATGTTCCCTAGCGCTTGGCTTTTCGTGGCAAGGCGCTGTGCCACTGAGTACGGGTTCGATTCTGCTTCGGTCCATATATTGTTCTTTGTTTTTTTTCTGTTGTTGATTATTTGTCATTTTTTCCTCGGAAAAAATTCAAAATTTTTTCCGAGTGCTGTAAACATACCTCTTCCTCTGAATTGATTCGCTTATATATGAAGATCGTATATACAGAGTTGCCTTCATTTCCATTTGTCGTCGCTTGGAAAGACTGGTTAATCCGTTTCGGGCACGCATAAAATCTGCCGTAAGTCGCTGACCGCTTTCAATCCAGTTCTGTTGTGCGTCTGGAACCAATGACAGAGATTAGTAAACAGCTGTGGGCACACGAGATCAAGTACCAATTTTCAATTTTAATGGACAGATCTAGAATGGCTTTTGTTACTGCACATGTACACTGTTGGTGCATTGTTGAAGATGTTCATGAGTCGTGCACGTGCAGATTGGTGGAACATTGTTGAAGATGTTCATGAGTCGTGCACTTGCAGATTGGTGGAACATTACTGAAGATGTTCATGAGTCGTGCACTTGCAGATTGGTGGAACATTGTTGAAGATGTTCATGAGTCGTGCACTTGCAGATTAGTGGAACATTGTTGAAGATGTTCATGAGTCGTGCACTTGCAGATTGGTGGAACATTACTGAAGATGTTCATGAGTCGTGCACTTGCAGATTGGTGATACATTGTTGAAGATGTTCATGAGTCGTGCACTTGCAGATTGGTGGAACATTACTGAAGATGTTCATGAGTCGTGCACTTGCAGATTGGTGGAACATTACTGAAGATGTTCATGAGTCGTGCACTTGCAGATTGGTGGAACATTGTTGAAGATGTTCATGAGTCGTGCACTTGCAGATTGGTGGAACATTACTGAAGATGTTCATGAGTCGTGCACTTGCAGATTGGTGATACATTGTTGAAGATGTTCATGAGTCGTGCACTTGCAGATTGGTGGAACATTACTGAAGATGTTCATGAGTCGTGCACTTGCAGATTGGTGGAACATTACTGAAGATGTTCATGAGTCATGCACTTGCAGATTGGTGGAACATTACTGAAGATGTTCATGAGTCATGCACTTGCAGATTGGTGGAACATTACTGAAGACGTTCATGAGTGACGTCCCAGCCGGTTGTTGGAACATTACCGGAGACGTTCATGAGTGTTATACTAGCCGGTTGTTGGAACATGACAGAAGACGTTCATGAGTGTTATGCTAGCCGGTTATATTACCGGAGACGTTGATGAGTGCTATACCAGCCGGTTGGTAGAACATTACCGAAGGTATTGTTCTGTGTTATAATAGCCGGTTGTTGGAACATTACCGCAGACCTTCAAGAGTGCTATACCAGCCGGCTGTTGGAACATTAACGGAGACGCTCATGAGAGCTAGTGGAAGCTACTATTCGTGCTGTTTCGTCCTATAACTGTTTGTCTGTAAGGCAAGCATTCAGCCCTACCCTATCCGGGAGATACTTGTCTTAATAGGAAAATACAGATACACAGTTTATTTACAAGCTATTTCAGAATGAAAGATATGTCATTCGAAACGGTTTATAGTGAAGATAAGTCAGACGTTTGTAAAGGCACTGAGTGTATCTTAAGTAAAGCCAAGCACGGCCAGACTTCTTTTCACTGACAAGTCACCTTCTCTCGCTCCCCGTCAGAACACAACACACACACACACACATACACACTGTCACACACACACACGTACACACTTACAACATCATTCATCTATCCAGTACACATTAACCAGAGAGTGACATATAATTATATACATCTATATGGCTTTTTTTTAAAAAATCAATGACGTTATCTAACCATAAATCTGACATAACATTCAATTTACGTGTAAAGCTTCAAACATTTCATGTGCATATCAAATTTTTTTATTTTTGTAATTCCTTCATTTTTATTTTTTAAATATTTACTATTATTATTTGCAGGTAAGCTCGGGAGAGTAAAAGGCTAAGGGAGGGTACCCCGAATTAAAACAACCCCACTGCCTTGTGGGTGAGACTTTTTAGTCAAAGGCTAGTGAAGCCAACCGTAAACAAACAGACGGAAAGTAATAGAAAACCATAGTCGTAATTTCTTTGTACAATCATGAATCGCTTCAACATTAGAGGAAGAAACAATCATCTTTAGTGGCGATGTAATGATAAGAGAACAACTGGAGTATATTGTAACAAATGGAAAAATTGAGGGACGAAGAGACAGAGGGAAGCAAAGAGAAAAAATAACAGACAGCTTAAGAGACTGACTTGGCAGAAGGTCAATAACAGAAATGATAAATAGCTGCCGAGTTCGATGGTTGTGGAGAGACATGATCCCTATGCCAGTAGGCCCGGTTCTTTGATGATGATGATGATATATATATATATATATATATATATATATATATATATAGAGAGAGAGAGAGAGAGAGTGAGAGAGAGAGAGCGGAATACTTCAACAGAAATGGAAAATTAAATTAAATAAAAAATTCGAATGAAAGAAAGATTCTCTGCAAAAATGTTTATATTCAACAATGTGCTAGATTAAAGACACCAGATTAGGTCGAAGTTGAATTTATAACAAATTATTACAATGTTCTTGTCACGGTTTGTGATGTGCAAACAATACAATGTTGGTTTCTTATTTTGTCATGACCATCTGTTTATATATGGCTAATGGGGTCAGCATCACTCCATATCGCCCTACTACTCTATTCATAAAAGAACTCTGGTGCCTAATTTCAGTTGATGGATAACCATGAATTAATTTAAAATAAGACAAGAATTGACAGAGGCTGCGACATTACTCCGTCGCTTATGTCAACAAATGAACCCAGTATCATTTAAGCCACAACGACTTAATCGAAATTTAAATATCAATTATTTACTGAGAAAAAAATTTGGATTGTAATAAAATCTATGTCGATAGCAATCTATGTTCACTAAGTTATCATCATCATCATATTCATCATCATTATCATCATCATCATCATCATCATCATCATCATCATCGCTTGCCTTCTCCGCAACGAAGGTTAGCTACCATGGAGCGCCATTCTACTCTGTTTCTTGCTTTTATGGTGCAGGTTGTCATAGGCTTTGTCCATCTTTTGATGTTACTCCTCCATGTTAGTCTTGGTCTGTCTCTGCCTCTTTTACCTTGTATTTTCCCCTCCAGGATTACTTTTAGTAGGCTGTTGTGTCTTTAAACATGACCCAAAAATCGCATTTGTCTTGTTTGAATTGTGCTTAGTAGTTCTCTTTTCAGTTTTAGTTGTTTTAATACTTCATAGTTTGTTTTCTTTTCCTTCCATCTAACTCTACCTATTCTTCTATATATCCACATTTCAAAGGCTTCAATTCTCTGTTCTGTTTTCCTGTCTTATGTCCATGTTTCTGCACCATATAGGAATATTGAGAAGATGTAACATTTTGCTATTCTTAGTTTTAGCCCTGGTGTTATTTGTTTTGATGTTAGTATGTTCTTCATGACATTAAAATTACTTTTTGCCATTCCGATTATTTTGTTTATTTCAGTTGTACATTTTCCATCACTGGTTATAGTATGTCCAAGGTAGTTGTAGTTCTGAACTGTCTCCAGGTCTATTCCTTCAATTTTGATATCCACTTGTGGGTTTTGGGTATTTTCTTTGTTTATGATCATAGTTTTAGTCTTTTTGATATTCATATCTAGTCTATATTTTTTGCTTGTCATGTTTATTTCATTAAGTAATTGTTGTAGATCTTTAGGATCTTCTGCTAGTAGTACAGTATCGTCAGCATATCTTAGATTATTGATTATCTTTCCATTAATTTGTAGGCCTGGCATCTCTATGATGTTTTTAAAGATTTGCTCAGTGTATAGATTGAACAAGCTTGGTGATAGGATGCATCCCTGTCTTACTCCTCTTTTTTATATCAATAGGTATAGAGATCTCTTTGTTATATTTTATTATTGCCGTTTGCTCCAGTATAGATTACATATTAGTCGTATGTCCATGTCATCTAGATGTGTCTCTTTTAGGCAATCTATAAGTTGTTTGTGGTGTAATCTATCAAAAGCTTTGGTGTTGTCAATGAAGCAGGCATATATTGGTTTGTTTACTTCTGTGTATTTTTCGATTAATGTTCTCATGCAGAATATGGCTTCTTTTGTCCCGCTATTTTTCCTAAATCCAAATTGCTGCTCATCTAATTCAGTATTGATTTTATTCTGAATCCTTCCTTGTATAACTTTTAGCAAGATTTTTGTAACATGGCTCATTAGGCTTATTGTTCCAAAGTCACTGCATTCAACCATTCTTTTTAGGCAATGCAATGAAAGTTGATATTTTTAGTTTATTTGGTATGCATCCTGTATGGTATATGTCGTTCCATATATCTGTAATCACTTCAATGTCAAAATCTACTAGTGCCTGTATCACCTCTATTGTATGCTGTCATGTGCTGCTGCTTTTCCCTTTTTCATTGTTTTTATAGCTTTTTCCACCTCAGATTTAAGATTTTATAGCCTGGTGTACATTTTATATCTGGTTTCTTGTCCCTTTGAACATGAAAAAGTTCTGTTATATTCCTGCCATCTATCTATAATATCCTTATTGTCTGTTAGCATCTTTCCTTTTTTGTCTGCGATGCAACCACCTTCTGAGGCTTTTTTTATTTTTATTAGTCATTCTCTTTATTTCTGTGTGCATTCCTCTTAAGTCTTGTTTGCTTTCCATAGTTTCTTTCTATACATTTTTGACTGAGCCAGTCTTCTTTTGCCTTTTTGCACATTTTGCGTATCTCATTATTTATTTTATTGTATTGGGCAGTGTTCTTCGCTTGTCTCCTTTCTTCCATTTTTTCTAAGATTTTGTTAGTTATCCATTTTTGCTTTTTGTTCTTTCTCTTTTGGGTAAGGTGTCGCAGGTTTCTTGTATGCTTTTCTTTATGCATTGCCATTTGTTGTTACTTTTTCATCAGGAATTTCTCTTCTGTATTGTTCAATTCCTTCTTCTAGCATCTTCTTGTATGTGTTCTTTACTTGTATTGCATAGGTATCTTTAATATCTTTTTGATTTAAAGCTGTTATATCTAGTGGATTTGTTGATGAATTAGACTTTTGCATGTTTCTCTTTAGATTGATTTTCATTTTAATCATTAGAGGTTTGTGAACTGTAATCACCACTACAAAATGTATATAATTTGTTTGGAATCGAACGCGCACCTTGCAACAACAAAGCTGGAAGTTGTCCGCGACCCAAGCTGATGGCTTGCGCCAGGATCGGTGAACCAAAACCATCCAGACCCTGCTCCACCTCTCCATGGTGCCACTACTAACAGACTAACTTGTCTAGTCTGGCCAAGCGAGTGCTGATCGAAGAGGAAAGACAAACCGGTACTAATAAATATCGTGCTGAAGTCGGATATGTTGTGCCGATAGTTGCAAATATCACAGTTATACTGTAAAACACAACACAACGCAGACACGCCAACTTAACGTCCTTTTAAGGTGGATGACGAAGACGTGTACTCCTTTAGTCATCGGGCGAATGCAAGAAAGCAAGCATATAATTTGTATTTTCATAAAGTGCTTAACTGATTGGATGGAAAGAAAAGAAAACAAACGGTGAAGTATTAAAACAAATAAAAATGTAAAGAAAACTACTAAACACAATTCAAACAAGAGAAATGAAATTTTTTGGGGCATGTTAAAAGACACAACAGCCTAATAAAAGTAATATTGGAAGGGAAAATACAAGGTAAAAGAGGCAGAGACAGAGGCAGACCAAGACTAATATGGACGAGAAACATCAAAAGATGGACAAGTCAACCTATGACAATCTGCACCTTCAAAGCAAGAGACAGAGTGGAATAACGCTCCATGGTAGCCAACCTTCGATGCGGAGACGGCACTCAATGATAATGATGATGTCTTAACTAATATACAGATCGTAAACCCTTCACTCCTTGATTGTTGCTCATTGCGAAAGGTGTGTTATTGTGCACTTATTATCATCGGTGCATTTTTTAATCAAGTAGTCAGTAGTAAGAAAGGGTCGTCTGTTTTTTTTTTTTTTTTTTGTCAAATTAAATTTCTCCGGTACCATTCTAAGGCTTGGTGGCTAATTTAGAAATGAAAAGAAAACTTAAATAGTTTGATAATATCGTAGGTCAATTTGACATTTACCGAACAATAAATAGAGGTGTAGATTCTGGAAAAATGGCGGCCACTCTGAAGGCGATGTCAAATTAGACTTCACGGACTTTCTACAGACTAAACCCAACGAGACAGACTACACCCTCTAAGATAGACTACACCCTCTGAGACAGACTACACGTACTCCATAATCATCAGCATGTGCCATACCTGTTGGCGTAGGCGATCATGTCCTTCCACAATTTTCTATCTACAGTGCATCCTATCAGTTATGTTGTTGACTGTTTTCCACGCCATGACACATGCTATCCAGTATTTTCTCTCTTTGTTGTCCGCGGTCTCTCTTTCCTTTTATTTTGCCAGTTGTAACCAAGTATTCCAACTTTCTTAAGTTGTGTTTTGACTTAATTATTCTAGGCAATATAAGAAGGTAGTTTGCCATTCCTTTCCTTCTTGGCAGTGACCGTACTAGTCGGAGATCGCAGCCATTGTCTCTTTACATGAGATCCTCTACCTGTCATCACGGAGTGGGGACCATAACCGCCTACATGTACTTAGACAAATCAAACTGAGACAGACTTTACCTACATAGACAGACATTACAGCTAGAAAGGAGGAACAATCAAATAGAGAGTTAAATGAGCTATGCCCATCTTAGGTCAGACAACCTCATGGTTGTGTTTATATTAGAGAAGGGGGAAAGTGACCGTAACCATCGACCTAAGAGTGATCCCTTGTCACCAGGGTCTCCTACAGACTATATTGTCTAATTTATTCCTTGTACAACATTACTTTCGTCGACAGATCATCTTTAATGCAACCCGCTGACTCTATAGTGATCAGATTCCCTCCTCATCCCGCTCCTTAGTACGAAAACCCCATGCCACACATTAGCGACAGTACTGCCGAGTGCTTCAGCTGAGATGCAAGAGCTCCATAGCGCTGGTAATGACCTTGACCCCAATCCTCCTTGGTCGCTTCTTACGGTCTGGATGACAGGTGACAGTTGAACTATTCTTTTCTTCCCTGACCATGATCAGGTAGTCACACCTGTGTTATATTTAACTGTTAGTTCTGGATTATCTTCATTGCACGCAGAACGACTGTCCATAAGCATTCAAATCTCCTCCCCAACAAATTCCCTGGCGTGGAAAGATAAACTGGTTCACTAGTCCTTCCTGTTCTCCGCATAGTTATCTTGAATTTAAGCCACATCCCTTTTGACTAACATGTCGGGAGTGTCACCAGGGCTGGAGATCCACGAACGTCACTGAAATCCCTATCTGTACCGCTTTTCGCTTTTCGGCGTACAGTTTAGGGGAGGCAAAACGAGCTCTGCACAATATAATCTTCATCCCAACGTTGCTATTAATGCCAGTCCTGGACCCTAGATGCAATAACGATTAAGAAAAATAGCTTTGCTGAGATGAAATGTGTTAGACGAATGACAGGAAACAGTCTGAGAGATAGGATCAGAATTGAAGAACTGAGAAAAAAGGTAGGAATAGCCCCCACTATAGAATATATAAAGAAACAACAGATACGAGCCTTCATTAAATGTTGCGAAATTACCAGATCCAAGGTTCGACCACGAAAAAGATGGATCGATGGAATATTAGAAGCACTGGGAAACATAACAGCAGCAGAGGCGAACATAAGCGCACAAGACTGCAGATTATATCCCCTCGACGCTGAAAGGCAAATAAGGAAGGAAGGAAAGAAGAAGAAGAAGAACTTAGGTGATATACGATCGTTCATCATTATGACGTAGAACGCACAACATGTTGTGTATAATAACATATACAGTTAACATTAAGATTACATTAAGTGTAAAATATATATGCTATGAGAACACCCGTCCCAAGAGTCGACCATGAAAAAATATTAGAAACACTAGGACAGTAATAACATGAGAAACCAACAGAAGAACAAACGACCGCAAATTATATCTCTCGTCGACTCTGAAAGACAAATAAGGAAGAAAAAAAGAAGAAAAAGACATTCAAAAGCATTTATAAGTTGCAGAGTATTCTGTTTATATTATCATACCTGTAACTTTCATTATTATTATTTCAGTGTTGCTGGTTGTAGAAATCGTTCCTTTGTCTCGTCGTCCAAAGGGAATCTAGCGTTAACAGGTCGACTCTGTTCGCAGGAGAAATGTTTTTAACAAACACTATACCATGTTAATCTTGTCATTTTCCTAGTCGGTATTTAATTTCACAGGCGACCGGAACATATTTCAAGTTGGCTAGATAAAACACAAAGGAACTCTGATAAAAGCACAATACCATAGACGGATGCTGAGTCATGACGCTGACCCGCCATGTTTGCCAAGCACGAAGAGCTGTGTCAATAGACATATCCGTAGCTCGCATTATCTTAATCAGATCCTATTCCGTCTCCGCATCAAGAATTAGCTGTAATGGATTTTTCAGCATTTTTACTATTGTCAGGTCTAAGATCAACCGTAATTTATCTTCCTTTGGCATTTTAAATAAAATATACGTACTTGGTTTATGTTTGCTATTTCATCTTCGACTTGTAACGGGTTTGACAAGGTGCCCTCTTTGGAGTTTCTTCTTCAAGTTAAGGTACTCTCGCTTCACTTTCGGTTCTCGTTTCGAATGGCACTTTGAGCGATTTGAAGTATTTAACAACGGATCTTTGATCTTAAGGTAGATGAGCAAAATACTTAGTTCTAACGGAGCTGGATGATAACAGTTTGGCGCCGTATTAAAGCTGAGCACGTAAAAGAAACAATAACTATCTGAAACTGAAAAGACTTTGATCTTAAGGTAGATGAGCAAAATACTTAGTTCTAACGGAACTGGATGATAACAGTTGGCGCCGTATTAAAGCTGAGCACGTAAAAGAAACAATGACTATCTGAAACTGAAAAGACTTTGATCTTAAGGTAGATGAGCAAAATACTTAGTTCTAACGGAGTGGATGATAACAGTTTGGCGCCGTATTAAAGCTGAGCACGTAAAAGAAACAATGACTATCTGAAACTGAAAAGACTTTGATCTTAAGGTAGATGAGCAAAATATTTAGTTCTAACGGAGCTGGATGATAACAGTTTGGCGCCGTATTAAAGCTGAGCACGTAAAAGAAACAATGACTATCTGAAACTGAAAAGACTTTGATCTTAAGGTAGATGAGCAAAATATTTAGTTCTAACGGAGCTGGATGATAACAGTTTGGCGCCGTATTAAAGCTGAGCACGTAAAGAAAACAATGACTATCTGAAACTGAAAAGACTTTGATCTTAAGGTAGATGAGCAAAATATTTAGTTCTAACGGATGGATGATAACAGTTTGGCGCCGTATTAAAGCTGAGCACGTAAAAGAAACAATGACTATCTGAACTGAAAGACTTTGATCTTAAGGTAGATGAGCAAAATATTTAGTTCTAACGGATTGGATGATAACAGTTTGGCGCCGTATTAAAGCTGAGCACGTAAAAGAAACAATGACTATCTGAAACTGAAAAGACTTTGATCTTAAGGTAGATGAGCAAAATACTTAGTTCTAACGGAGCTGGATGATAACAGTTTGGCGCCGTATTAAAGCTGAGCACGTAAAAGAAACAATGACTATCTGAAACTGAAAAGACTTTGATCTTAAGGTAGATGAGCAAAATATTTAGTTCTAACGGAGCTGGATGATAACAGTTTGGCGCCGTATTAAAGCTGAGCACGTAAAAGAAACAATGACTATCTATAACTGAAAGACTTGATCTTAAGGTAGATGAGCAAAATACTTAGTTCTAACGGAGCTGGATGATAACAGTTTGGCGCCGTATTAAAGCTGAGCACGTAAAAGAAACAATGACTATCTGAAACTGAAAAGACTTGATCTTAAGGTAGATGAGCAAAATATTTAGTTCTAACGGAGCTGGACGATAAACAGTTTGGCGCCGTATAAAGCTGAGCACGTAAAAGAAACAATGACTATCTGAAACTGAAAAGACTTTGATCTTAAGGTAGATGAGCACAAAATACTTAGTTCTAACGGAGCTGGATGATAACAGTTTGGCGCCGTATTAAAGCTGAGCACGTAAAAGAAACAATGACTATCTGAAACTGAAAAGACTTTGATCTTAAGGTAGATGAGCAAAAACTTAGTTCTAACGGAGCTGGATGATAACAGTTTGGCGCCGTATTAAAGCTGAGCACGTAAAAGAAACAATGACTATCTGAAACTGAAAGACTTTGATCTTAAGGTAGATGAGCAAAATACTTAGTTCTAACGGAGCTGGATGATAACAGTTTGGCGCCGTATTAAAGCTGAGCACGTAAAAAGAAAACATGACTATCTGAAACTGAAAAGACTTTGATCTTAAGGTAGATGAGCAAAATACTTAGTTCTAACGGAGCTGGATGATAACAGTTTGGCGCCGTATTAAAGCTGAGCACGTAAAAGAAACAATGACTATCTGAAACTGAAAAGACTTTGATCTTAAGGTAGATGAGCAAAATATTTAGTTCTAACGGAGCTGGATGATAACAGTTTGGCGCCGTATTAAAGCTGAGCACGTAAAAGAAACAATGACTATCTGAAACTGAAAAGACTTTGATCTTAAGGTAGATGAGCAAAATATTTAGTTCTAACGGAGCTGGATGATAACAGTTTGGCGCCGTATTAAAGCTGAGCACGTAAAAGAAACAATGACTATCTGAAACTGAAAAGACTTTGATCTTAAGTAGATGAGCAAAATATTTAGTTCTAACGGATGGATGATAAACAGTTTGGCGCCGTATTAAAGCTGAGCACGTAAAAGAAACAATGACTATCTGAACTGAAAAGACTTTGATCTTAAGGTAGATGAGCAAAATACTTAGTTCTAACGGAGCTGGATGATAACAGTTTGGCGCCGTATTAAAGCTGAGCACGTAAAAGAAACAATGACTATCTGAAACTGAAAAGACTTTGATCTTAAGGTAGATGAGCAAAATACTTAGTTCTACGGAGCTGGATGATACAGTTGGCGCCGTATTAAAGCTGAGCACGTAAAAGAAACAATGACTATCTGAAACTGAAAAGACTTTGATCTTAAGGTAGATGAGCAAAATACTTAGTTCTAACGGAGCTGGATGATAACAGTTTGGCGCCGTATTAAAGCTGAGCACGTAAAAGAAACAATGACTATCTGAAACTGAAAAGACTTTGATCTTAGGTAGATGAGCAAAATATTTAGTTCTAACGGAGCTGGACGATAACAGTTTGGCGCCGTATTAAAGCTGAGCACGTAAAGAAACAATGACTATCTGAAACTGAAAAGAAAAGGCTGTATGCCGCTGCCGGGATCAAAATTAAAAAAAAAAATAAATAAAAATAAACGTTCCTAATATCTTTTATAATATTGATTAATTAGTTGTCCGAAGTTACCTTATGACCTAGTCAGTGCTACTGAGCTTCTGCTCTATCTTTATTTTTATTGGGAAGAAGATCTGAAAGATTAACCAGCACTGTCCGTTCAAATCATTCATGATCCTTAATCAATCAATCAATCAATCAATCAATCAATCAATCAATCAATCAATCAATCAATCATAACCCTTTCTAGCCTTTTTTGGAGCATAGACACTGACAAAGTCTCACTATCCATACCTATTGTTAGACATTTTCTCTACTTATCTCCAGTCGAGGCCAGTGTTCTTATATGGCTAATCTTCTCCATGTATTTCTGGCCTTCCCGGCTTTCTCTTCCCCTCTTAATTCCATTTCAGTGCTGTCTTGCTATGGACATCAGGTTTTCTTTAATGCGTGTCCAATCCATATCTACTATGTATTCATAACATGTGCTTGATTGACCACGTTAAGTTGCTCATACAAAGATTACCTCAATCTATTTTGTTTCCTCCCAGAAAACCTTGCTGTTGGCAGTACAATTACAACTTTGATATCTAACAAATGCTAAATACAGATACACTATGAGAAAACCTGCGCGAAAAGACATTGCCTACGAAGCTAATTTTTAGTTAGCTGAGTGGCAGTGTTCCCTAGCGTTTGCTTTTCGGCAAGGCGCTGTGCAGTACAGGTTCGCTGTGGCCATGTATTATTCGCTTCTTGTATCCATATTTTTTCTGTTGTTGATTATTGTCAATTTTCCGAGTGGTATAAACATACCTCTTCCTCTGAATTGATTCGCTGATTATCGCCTCGGAAGTTTCCCTCTATAATAATATAATTTATTATTATTTGTCTCCAATGCTTATCTCCCTTGAAGAGAAAGAAAAACGGCTGAAAGGGAATGTAGTAATCTTGGAAGAATCTTTTGGAGGGAACCATCGTGGAAGGAAACTTCGTGGAGGGAACCTTCGTGGAGGGAACCACCATCGAAGGAACCTTCGTGGTAGAACCTTTACTTAAATACATTATGAGTAATGTGATTAGCATTACACCAATCCCAATGTTTCTTTTTGCAGAAATTAGGTACTCTTTAAAGAATCCTGAAATTAGACACATCCGATCCTGATCGAACTCGCAGTCTGTCCCATGTGGACTGTATCTCTAACAACTGTTTATCTTTATTTCCCTTGAGCATTCACAAATATAGGCATATATGTACCAGGCACATACTCACAAATAACATATCGTCATGACACGGATAATTAGACGCAGATGGCCTGGTATGAATAATTTAACAGCAGTAATTACCCAGCCTTCATGGAACATGAAATGACTAAATACAGATAGAGGGAGGGAGAGGGGAGATTGAGGGAGGAGGAATGGGATTGAAAAAGTGAAAGAAGGTAAAATGCGTTATGGCAAAATTAGAAAGAAATTGTACGAGTCAGAGATAAAAGGAAGAAAGAGACTAAGTGTGTGAGAGATTTAGTAAGAGAAATAGAGAGTAGTGGGAGAGATAAAGAAATACTAAACAAAGAGAAAAGAACAAGCTCCGAATAAAAAGTTGCAAAAAAAATAGTAGTAGATGAAACGAGTGTGTGAGAGTGACAAGTAGGGATAGGAACAATGAGTGTGAGAGAGAGAGAGAGAAAGATAGAGACAGACGGATAAAGCGAGGAAAAGAGTAAGCGTAGACTAATGAGAAAGAGAAGGGAGAGAAAAAAGAAGAGAGAAAGAGAGAGAGAGAGAGAGAGAGTAAAATAAATAGAGTAAGAAAAGTAAGTCGAGAGACGAGAACAATGTTGTCCATTTTTTACAATTCTCTAAAAATGTTCTTTCTTAAATTTCATTCCATGTACTGTCTTAAATTGTAATAATTGCTATTTGTTTACACTTCTATCATTGTACTACTCTGTAATGTTTTTGGGTTGTCATTTTTCCCACACTTCTATCATTGTACTACTCTGTAATGTTTTTGGGTTGTTCTTTTTCCACACTTCTATCATTGTACTACTCTGTAATGTTTTTGGGTTGTCATTTTTCCCACACTTCTATATTGTACTACTCTGTAATATTTTTGGGTTGTCATTTTTCCACACTTCTATCATTGTACTACTCTGTAATGTTTTTGGGTTGTCATTTTTCCACACTTCTATCATTGTACTACTCTGTAATGTTTTTGGGTTGTCATTTTTCCACACTTCTATCATTGTACTACTCTGTAATGTTTTTGGGTTGTTCTTTTTTCCACACTTCTATCATTGTACTACTTTGTAATGTTTTGGGTTGTCATTTTTCACACTTCTATGAATTGGTTACTCTGTATGTTTTTGAGTTGTCATTTTTCCACGCTTCTATTAATTGGTTACTCTGTAATGTTTTTGGGTTGTCATTTTTCCACACTTCTATTAATGGTTACTCTGTAATGTTTTTGAGTTGTCATTTTTCCACACTTCTATTAATTGGTTACTCTGTAATGTTTTTGGGTTGTCATTTTTCCACACTTCTGTTAATTGGTTACTCTGTAATGTTTTGGGTTGTCATTTTTCCACACTTCTATCTTTGTAATACTTTGTAATGTTTTTGGGTTGTCATTTTCCACACTTCTATTAATTGGTTACTCTGTAATGTTTTTGGATTGTCATTTTCCACACTCTATTAATTGGTTACTCTTAATGTTTTGGGTTGTCATTTTTCTACACTTCTAATAATTGGTTACTCTGTAATGTTTGGGTTGTCATTTTTCACACTTCTATTATTGGTTACTCTGTAATGTTTTGGGTTGTCATTTTTCCATACTTCTATCATTGTACTATGTAAGTTTTTGGGTTGTCATTTTTCCACAATTCTATTAATGTATTTCCTCAGTGATTGTTTGAGTTGTTCTTTATTTTTTACATTCTCTCAATGTATTTTCTGCTAAAGATTTTAAATTGTTCTTTTTTATACTTATGTCTTTTCAGTACAATCTATCCGTAATTTATTTTTGTTCTATTTTTTTATACATCTGTCCAAATGTTTGCTATTCTCACATCTTTATTAATGCGCTCTCTTTGTAAGTATTTGGAGTTGTTTGTTCCCTTTTATATTTCGTATGTGTACTCTCTCTGTTAGTAGTTAGGTTGTTTCTTTTAAATTACGTCTGTGTTCTCTCTATATGAGTATTAGGGTTGATCCTTTTTTAAATTACGTCTGTGTTCTCTCTATATGAGTATTTAGGGTTGATCTTTTTTAAATTACGTCTGTGTTCTCTCTATATGAGTATTTAGGGTTGATCTTTTTTAAATTACGTCTGTGTACTCTCTGTAAGTATTTAGGGTTGTTTTCTATATTACGTCTGTGTACTTTCTATATAAGTATTTATGGTTGTTCCTTTTTATATCACGTCTGTGTACTCTCTCTGTAAGTATTTAGAGTTGTTCCTTTTATATCACGTCTGTGTACTCTCTCTGTAAGTATTAGAGTGTTCCTTTTTATATCACGTCTGTGTACTTCTCTGTAAGTATTTAGAGTTGTCCTTTTTATATCACGTCTGTGTACTCTCTCTGTAAGTATTAGAGTTGTTCCTTTTTATATCACGTCTGTGTACTCTCTCTGTAAGTATTTAGAGTGTTCCTTTATATCACGTCTGTGTACTCTCTCTGTAAGTATTTAGGGTTTTTAAAAAATGCTTTTGAGTCAATTAACTCTTAGAAATTTGTGTGAGGCTGTTCATCTGAACATTTCTAATCCATCAAGCCATGCAACTCTAGTTCTCCACATTAACTTTATTCTTCGCTTCAAGTCTCTGTGACAACAATTGCCGTGTTTTTTTTTCGACCCTGACAATGGTCATCAATCATAGTCATCTTAGTATTAATTTATAAGACACGCGTGCTGATAGAAATCACTCAAAACTTTGCAGGCAGGGGAGGTGAGTAAAAAAGTAAAGTGTCCCCGTCACGCCAAGTGGCGTGTAGGGTATATGGTGTTAGTGACCATAAATTGTATAGACTTCGGCACATGATTTTGGGGTAATATTGTCGGTATTACGCCGTGCCGCTTTACTTTCCCAGAAAAAATCATCCGGTACTCATTAAAAAGGGTGGTGGAACCCGGAAGCCGTCGGTTGGGATCGAACCCTACCACTTGTCCTTTGTAGTCCTGTTCACTAACCACTGAGCTATCGCGGTTAGGCAAGGAGGTAAACGGGCAAATTACGCCAGCCTTCTATAACTTGCACAGTTGAAGATGTCGCAAAACTTTAGGGTGATTTCGGGATTTCCTCTCAGCATGCATGCCCTAGTAAAGCGGGTGGTTGAACTTGTCAGACTCCACACTGGAGAGCGCCGGCGCTTCGAATCCCGGTAGGGTCAAAAGTTTCTTCTATTGAGGTGAAATATTAGCTCAAACTCGTACACATCGCGGCACTGGTTCGCACAAGAGCCTTTAAGCTCCGAACTAGAAGCCTCACAGACAGACCCTAGACATGTAATAATGCTGCAAATATATTTTTTAAAAATTATAGTTAGGCACAATGTTTACCCGTCTTAGATCAGACTATTATTATTCATCAGCTTTACAGCAGCCTGCATTTCTATGCATCTGATGCCTTTACCCCTTAGATCAGACTGCCCTGTCACATACGCACCTTCTAGACTCGTATCGTAACAATCGTGGATATACGATGTCCTAACATCATCAAGCGCTATACATTATTAAAAAATATGACGATCAATATTTTTGGAGGAGTGAACTTCCGGTCAATATGGTGGATAGGCGGCAGGAACCATTAAAGACCTAGTATGAAAAGTGTTCCTTGTTGCAGTTTCCTCATATTCCAAGTCCGGCTTGTTGCAGGAGCTACTGAGTTAAGTGCTCTGTGCACACCGTGAGCTGTGTGTCTCATCCGTTTTGATCATGTTTCGATATTCCAATTGCTTTTGATGAATAATGATATCGTATTGCAGGGAACAGTTGGCTGTGTTCACTTTCTGCGCGGTTTCGCCTTATGTCTTTTGGCGTGTGCTGAGACTGATATGATGGGGACGACCAATTATCTATCTTTGTTTGGGAGATGAGATTCGGATGATTGCTGGCAGGGCGGTTGAGCAATTATGGATTTTAATTCGTTTGCAGTGATACCGGGGCCTTCCATAACCAAAAAACCAAGCAAAACGTGGTGAGAGGTGAGTTCATGTAATATGTACCACGTACAGATGAATTAAAGTAAGCAACATGTGGTGCAGATTCATGTAATCAAAATGATAGCAAAAATGAGCTTATAAAAACAAAAATAAAGTGCCCCGTCACGCCAAATGGCGTGAAGGGAATATGGTGTTAGTGACCATATTTTTTACAGAACTTCAGCACTGATTTTTGAGGTAATGTGGTCAGTATTACGCCCCTGCAGCTTACTTTCCAGAGAATAATCCCGGCACCCCTTTAAGACGGGTGAACCCGGAAGCCGTCGATACTCTTGTACTTTGTAGTCCAGTTCACTAACACTGAGCTATAGTGGCTTCTGAATGAGCTTTTGCCATCATGTATTTCGAATCAGATGACACAAAAGTATTGGTCCAGAACATAGCAATCTAAGAACGGAACCAGTTCCGTTATTCTTGTTTGATTGTGAGAACTCCCACAAAAGAGATAGAAACAACCTGCCAATGTTAAAGTTGTGCAGAGATTTTGAGGAGGATAGGGACCTCTAGACTGTTGACCGCAATAAGGAATGATGGGAATTGATACGTTCTGCCCCGCTTTTCATCTTGGTCGTGTCAAGTCTTGAGGACAAACGGAAATGTTGTCTTTCTTTCTGGGAAAGAATCAATGAGATTTTGTCAATTCATCTGCTGCTCTATCGATCCAGGATCTGAGTCCATTCTAATTTTAATTCTCTTCTGTAGTGACAGAGCTCTCGCGGTAGTACAGGTAAACATAATCTTACTTCTCTTCTTCATCATCGTTTTTCTTCTCCTTCTTTTTCTACTACATCTCTTCTTTTTATTACATCTTTTTTTTCATTTGGACGTCAAGAAAGAAAGTTATAGATCTCACTCCTCTGTAGACACGTCGTGTTGTAGTTTTATCATTATTTAATCGCACTTTGAATGTCTCTAGTTCTGTGCTTCTTTTCTCAATTGTGTAGATACCTTAAATGGATGTTATTGTAGGAATGCGATCTCTGCAGGTGGGACAATGCATTTCATTGCCTGTTTGGTAACACCGACTGCTTTCCATTAACTTTTTGTTTTCTGTGGTACCTATTTCTGATTGTTTTTAGTGATGACGTGTGACTACTATCGTAGCCTATTAGATAGTAGTGCACATGCTTTGTATAAACTGTTTCTTTGTGCTGATATTGGGTTCTATGTTCTGATTTGCTTCTTTGTTCTGATATTTGCTTCTTTGTTCTGATATTACTTATTTGCATTTGTATTTACTACTTTTTTTATATTTACTTCATTGTCTTGTATTTACTTCTTTGTTCTGATATTTATTTCTTTATTCTGATATTTACTTCTTTGTCTTGTACTTACTTTTTTATTCTGGTATTTACTCTTTGTTTTTTATTTCTTCTTTGTCTTGTACTTACTTCTTTGTTCTGGTGTTTACTTCTTTGTCTTTGCATTTACTTCTTTGTTCTCATATTTACTTCTTTGTATTGATATTACTTCTTGTATTGATATTAATTTCTATTCGGGCTAGCAGACCGAATAATTGTTTACTCCTACTGCATCGATCTGCAATTTCTTCATAAATGTACCCTCATGGGTGCTACATCTGCTCGGGCAGGGGCCATTTGATTCTCTCTTACTTCAGACTTTTAACTGCCAAGGGTTCTTCATCAACATTTCTCATTTATAAAAGATCCATTTAGGCCTGGATACTTTTAGGGAAATAGTGTTAATGGCACATTTTTTTTCTCACGATTAATGGCACATTTTTTTTCTCACGATTAACGGCACATTTTTTTTCTCACGATTAATGGCACATTTTTTTTCTCACGATTAATGGCATTTTTTTTCTCACGATTAATGGCATATTTTTTTTCTCACGATTAATGGCACATTTTTTTCTCACGGTTATGGCCATTTTTTTCTCACGATTAATGAACATTTTTTTCTCTCACGATTAATGGCCATTTTTTTTTCTCACGGTTAATAGCACATTTTTTTTAGGGTAGAGTGGTCGGTATCACGCCAGGCGCATTTTCTTCTCTTCTGGTATCGTTTCAGAGAATGGATAAACTCCAAAGCCTTGTAGGTCCCAAGCAACAAAAAAAAAATGAACTATATGGAACTGAACCAGGATCACTCTGATCAGTGACGAGTGCGCTATAGCCACCACAGCCCATAAAGAAATATCTACCTCCTGTTTTATAAATTGTTTAGCGTCTGTTTATCTGTTCCTGTTGTTATACTTTGGTTTTTTTCACTGCTGATGAAAACATAACCAACATCTCAATATATAATTTCGTTAATATTTATTTTTGTGTAATAAAATGACTTCCTGCCACTTTGGAACTCCACAAAGGTTTAGTTTATTACATTATAGGAGAAGAGTTCTTATTGATGGTTGATGCAGATCAATCAGTAAAATAAACCGTTTTTTAATACAATGTACAACAATTCTAATTATCCTGTTCCATCTACGCCCGTTCTAAATGATCCTGTTCCATCTGAGCCCGTTTAAATTATCCTGTTCCATCTACGCCCGTTCTAAATTATCCTGTTCCATCTACTACATTTCAATATTAGCCTATTCTACTCTAATCCCATTACTTTCCATATTCATATCTTTATAGCAGATAGGGAAGACCCACTAACTGAGAGCAGCTTCTGGTCTGAAAGTGTTAGATACTCGTGCTTGACTGCTTGTGTTAAACCATAAACTGATTAAGATCCTAGTATATTTTCCGGTGGTTGTGGAAATTACTGTTACTAACTGAAAATCCTGAAGATCTACAACAGTTACTTAATGAAATAAACATGAAAACAAAAAAAAATAGATTAGATATGAATATTTAAAAAAAAAAAAAATTATGACCAATTAACAAGATAATACTCACAATCTACAAGTGGATATCAAGTTAATGAATAGACCAGTAGACAGTTCAGAGCTACAACTACCTTGGACATACTATAACCAGTAATGGAAAATTTTAATCTGAAATAAACAAAAGAATTGGATGGCAAAAAGTAATTTCACTGCTCTGAAAAATATACTACATCAAAACAAATTACACCAGGGCTGAAACTAAGAATAGCGGAATGTTATATAAAACAGAAAATTGAAGCCTTCGAAATATGGATTTATAGAAGAATAGGAAAAATTGATTGGAAAGAAAAGAAAAAACAAGCGATGAAGTTTTAAAACATCTAAAAATGAAGAGAACTACTAAACACAATTCAAACAAGACAAATGAGATTTGTGGGGCATGTTAAAATACACAGCAGCCTAATAAAAGTAATCTTAGAAGGGAAAATACAAGGGAAAAGAAGCAGAGGCAGTCCAAAACTAACATGAACAAATAACACCAAAGATGAACAAGTCAGCCTATGACTTCCTGCACTATCAAAGCAAGAGACAGAACAGAATGGCGCTCCAGGGTAACCAACCTTCGATGCAAGACGGCACTTAATAATGATGGTTGAAGGAAAGAGACTAATCATTCTGGTCTTGAGTGTGGAGATGGAGGATGCCACTCAGCCGGTATACAAAAGTGTACGCTGTAGGTTGCGTTTGGTTTGAGTATATAACTCAGCTTACTGTTAACCACAATACAACGAGTCTAGACCCAGTTAATATCTTTTTAATATTTATTAGGGAGGGGGACACTGAACAGGACTTGCCGTTGAGGAAAACAGAAGAAGAAAACCGGACAGACAAGTGGTACATCTCTGCCAAATAGACGAGGTGTAGCATTAAGAACATAGATTAAGGTGAAGGCATTAGATGAGGTCTAAGTGGTCTAAAGATAGAATATTTGCATTTGAGTTCAAATCCCGCCACAGGTGATACACATCATTATCATGTTGTTGTTGTTGTTATGGATTCAGAAGCCCGTGAGCTGGCGCCCTTCGGCCCAATGCCATGTAATGAAGATTTGCAGGTATTTCTAAATTCCCTTGTAGTTCTGTACTAAGTTGTTCCATTTATCAGGTTTTTGAGAAAGTAGAGTTGTTCTGACGTCAGTGAACTTTGGACAGTCAAAAAGATGATGTTGTTTCATGTGGGTGTTCACAAAGAGGACATGCCAGAGTTTAGCTTTGTTGTATTCTATTGATGTGGTGTTCAATGGCACATGGCCGTTCTCAGTCTGAATGGAGATGGTGGTTTGATCTGTTTTGTTGTTGTTAATATTGTCATGGGGGTTTAGCCTTGACATGTATTTAAAAAGATATCTCCCTGTTTGCATCATTCTCATCGAATCTGTGATTTCTTTGTGCTGTCTAGTCCTCTCTGGGTAGTGAGATCCGTTGTCTAGTCCTCTCTGGGTAGTGAGATTCGTTGTCTAGTCCTCTCTGGGTAGTGAGATCCGTTGTCTAGTCCTCTCTGGGTAGTGAGATCCGTTGTCTAGTCCTCTCTGGGTAGTGAGATCCGTTGTCTAGTCCTCTCTGGGTAGTGAGATCCGTTGTCTAGTCCTCTCTGGGTAGTGAGATCCGTTGTCTAGTCCTCTCTGGGTAGTGAGATCCGTTGTCTAGTCCTCTCAATTAACGGTACAAAATAAGAGGTGCCATGTGGTCTCGCCCACGCTGAAGAGCTCGTGGCTGTTAACATCAAAAAGAGAGAGCCACAAAGGTCGTTGACCAGGAACAAATATTTTAACTAATCTACCTATGTTGAAAACCGATGTGTCGTTGCTGAAAAGCGTAGATTTAGCGGCTTAGTCGTAAACTAGCGATGCAACGCATCCACGCAAACCTATCAGATGATCTCTGAAAAAAAAAAAACAATGAAAAAGGCAAAAGAACAAGAGAACGACACCGTTAACTATGGCAAAGAAAAAAATGTAAGAGAAAATGTCAGAATGCACCAACAAAAATGTTTAAGGTGGCTGATGTCATAGATCTGACACAACGATCTTTCGATGCAAGGGCTGTAAACTTGACTTACTGTATATTGGAGTCATTCATGACGATTGCAATGAGGAACAAGTCGTGTTAATCAGACAGTTTTGGCATCTGATACAAAGAGCAGAAAAACACAATCATGAAATATTCATGGACGATGCAATTACATTTCCATGAATTAACAAGCAACGTAGAGATTCCTCTGTGCAACAACCTTGAGATCACTTCCTGTGGTTATGAGATCATTTCCCGAAATAACTTTTATTTCAGATGAGATGGATGTAAGAGGGTTGAAGCAGAGAGAAACAGACATTCAAGGACGAATAGTCTTCATAATAGTTAATTAACTGTTACTATGAACTGAATGAATGTAATTCAAGCATGTTCCCAAGAAGTTTTAATGTAACGTATCAGGGACACTTTAAATTATATTACATCTTCGTAGAGTGCACAACAACATACCAACATCTTGTATTGAGTTATTTGCGAGTCATCATCATCATTGCACTTCGAACATGTCCATAGGTGCTCAGATCCCCTCTTCAGCAATTTCCGCAGTGTCCAACGACTGAAGACTCCAGTTCTGTGTTGGTTGATAAGTCCTCCTATACACACACCCAGTTTCTAGGTTCTGGCTGTGCCCATCTTATTATATCTTGTACACAACACTTTATAGCAATAATGTCTAGGATAAGTTTTGTATAACAGGGAAGAACAAAAGACGCGCCGTGTGCTCATGCGCATGCTGAAGAACCCCTGAGGGTTAAAGAGTGGGGCAAACATGGTCGTTGCCAGGGCAAACATTGTTATGAAACTTGCCCATGCTCAAACGGATGTGTCGAGCCTAGATACGCTCGCAATGCGGCGTTATCGTAAACAGCGACACAACGCATTCACGCCAACTGAACGCGTGAGCGCTAAGAAAAAAGAATCCTCAAAATTCATTCATTTAATCTTTATTTTTGTCTATTGCTTCCTTGTTCCTCGATGTTTTCTCCTCTGCAAATTACCACCTAGAGCTTGTCACTGATTGAAAGGTTGTAGCCAAAAGTTCATGTCATGCAACTATAATTACAGACAGCCTCTAGCGTCACAAGACCTTTCAGTCATATGCCCTTTCACGATGAAGACTTCCTTCCTTATAACGCGTGACTGTAACCAGTCAATGCATCGCCTCCCTTGTCTGCCTACAACATTGACCATATACAAACATCAATTTTCCTCCTCTACAACTCACTTCATTCTTCGTCTCAATCTATCTTATTCTCACACTTCTGTTACTTTCGGTTCTGCTGTATTGCCTCCTCGCCGTTATTTCATTAGACTTCCCGTCTTATTATTTCACCGACGGTTCCATGCTAGTGATTGATGAGCTAGTTGGAGATTGTCTTACCAAAATGAATATCCCACCGTTTTAACTTTCCTTCTACGTGTTCTGACCAATTCTGGTTTGTTTTTACTTATTCTACCACGTTCTACAATTTCATTCTGTGTAGGGATTCTCAGTCTGGCATAGCACGTCACCGTGAAATAAAAATAATTACTGTAGAACCGCGAATGAAAGGACGGTATTAAAAATAGTCACTTGTAAGTTGATTTTTCGAGATGGAGTCACAGTTTTACCTGAACCAACCTCTGTAACTTTCTCGAGTGTAACATTCTCGAGTGTAACATTCTATAATTACTGTAGAACCGCGAATGAAAGGACGGTATTAAAAATAGTCACTTGTAAGTTGACTTTTCGAGATGGAGTCACAGTTTTACCTGAACCAACCTCTGTAACTTTCTCGAGTGTAACATTCTCGAGTGTAACATTCTCGAGTGTAACTTTCTTGAGTGTAACATTCTCGAGTGTAACATTCTCGAGTGTAACATTCACTTACTGTCCACTAGTACTTTAATAGAAAATTAAAACACAAGTTCCATTACTGTATAATGCACTAATAGTCAGTAGTCAGATTCGATCCCGGGACCTTCTTGTCCAGAGCTCGACGTCTTAATCCTAAACCACCCAGCTCCATTTTCGTTACTTTAGTTTAATTGATAAACCACCCTGCCCCATTTTCGTTACTTTAGTTTAATTGATAAACCACCCTGTCCCATTTTTGTTTCTTTAGTTTAATTGATAAAACACCCTGCCCCATTTTCGTTACTTTAGTTTAATTGATAAACCACCCTGCCCCATTTTCGTTACTTTAGTTTAATTGATAAACCAACTTGCCCCATATTTGTTACTTTAGTTTAATTGATAAACCAACTTGCCCCAATTTTGTTACTTTAGTTTAAGTGATAAACCAACTTGCCCCATTTTTGTTACTTTAGTTTAATTGATAAACCAACTTGCCCCAATTTTGTTACTTTAGTTTAAGTGATAAACCAACTTGCCCCATTTTTGTTACTTTAGTTTAGTTGATAAACATCCTGTCCCATTTTTTTTACTTTAGTTTAATTGATAAACATCCTGTCCCATTTTTGTTACTTTAGTTTAATTAAAATAAACCAACTTGCCCCATTTTTGTTACTTTAGTTTAGTTGATAAACCGTCTCCATTTTAAACGTTGAGCAACTTCTTCATGCTATGATCTTTTCCCAGGGTGCAGTCCATGAACATTCACAGTATTTGCAACTGCCGGGCTAACGAAAGCACTAAAGATGGATCATCCCAGATGCGTTAACTCTTTAGCTCTCTTCAAGACATTGGAAATGAAAAATGGGAGAATAAAACCAGGCAGGCTTTCATTCCATGACACGTGTTCCCAGGTGCCGGCCACATTTGACCCAATCGTCGTCGTTTATTTGCGAAGCGTATTTTACCGTGCGCAGAGTGAAAACGGAATCACCTATTGTTTGTCGTTATCAAAGAGTTCTAGACTACCTAAAGACTGGCAGAAGGATAAAGACACAAACAAAATATTACATTTGAAGAGAGATTTCACCACCTCCTGTGGTAGGACTCTACCCCGGCACCTTCTTATTCAGTGCAGTCTTGAAGCATAAACACATGCTTCAAGACTGGACTGAATATAGTAGACTGAGGGGATCCATTGGCTCATAGATACAACACTGCCGACAAAACTATATGGGCCAGTGCAAGATTTACAAGAGAAGGTAAACTTTGTACAGGAAAACGACATTGCAGATGTAGACAATGCTTCGGGCGAACGAAAGATAGATAGATAGATAGATAGATAGATAGATAGATAGATAGATAGATAGATAGATAGATAGATAGATAGATAGATAGATAGATAGATAGATAGATAGATAGATAGATAGATAGATAGATAGATAGATAGATAGATAGATAGATAGATAGATAGATAGATAGATAGATAGATAGATAGATAGATAGATAGATAGATAGATAGATAGATAGATAGATAGATAGATAGATAGATAGATAGATAGATAGATAGATAGATAGATAGATAGATAGATAGATAGATAGATAGATAGATAGATAGATAGATAGATAGATAGATAGATAGATAGATAGATAGATAGATAGATAGATAGATAGATAGATAGATAGATAGATAGATAGATAGATAGATAGATAGATAGATAGATAGATAGATAGATATAGTTTATTTATTCGATTTGTCCCAACGAGTTTTCTCATGAAACCAACTTACAATCTGAAAAAAAAATTAATTATGTTTTTTTTTTTTTTAAAGAATCAAAATTATTGCAATCTAGGCATCTCCATAATTGATGGAATTATTTCAACAAGTTTTTGTTGAAGATTTCGACTTTCCTTGCGGCAACATTTATTTAAAAAATATTTTGTGACATTTTCGAATTGGAAATAATTGCATTGGACGGACAAACTTTGTCTCGACTTGCTCTTCGGACTATCCAATGTTTTTGGGTGCAAGATATATGACAGCAATAAGACCAGAAGCTGTCAGTGACTAATAGCTCATGGCTTGCTCCAGGACACTACTATTCAGACACTACTCCACCTCTTCGCGGTGCCTCTAGTTATAGACTAACTAGTCTAGTTTGGCTAAGTGAGTAGGGATCGAAAAGGGAACACGGTACTCAAAAATGCCGTGCGAAGTCGGATGTATCGGGCGAGGAGGCGCAAATATCACAGTTCTACTGCAAACCTCAACACAACGCATTTACGACCACTTAACGTCCTTTTAAAGATGGATGACGAAGAGTTCAATCAATTCATTGAGAGCTCATCGGGTCAAATCTACGACGACAAAATAATGTTCTCTAGACGTGCTCCAAAGTTGCCACAATTGATGCAATCAAAGCGAGACAGCAGATCTATACTAGGAACACATATGAAAAGCCACCTAGATCAGCGGCAGAACGTGATAAGACACAATAAAAGACAACTGCATTTTCAGCTTCATTAAAAAGACAAAACCAAAGAACGAACGTTTTGACTAAAAGGTTTTCATCTGGAACGAAAACAAACAAAACAGCATAGACATTATACAAGTTCAGAAGAAATTTACCACAGATTCCACGAAGCAGAGACCTCATTTAAAATGTTGGTATAACGCAACAGTGTCGACACGAGGCACACCCGCCTAAACTCAATGTGGTGGTTTGACGTACTTGAATAGTTTGCTGTTTTTCAGGTTCTGTTTAAGAAGTTGAATTATGTCCTTTCTAGAGGTAACAGGAAACTTTGTTTTCTATATCAACTGACCGCAACATTGCGTAAAGAAGATTACTATACTTAAATACACCTGTCCTGCTTGAAAAGTCTAGATAGCCGTCGAAAATAGCTGAAAGAAATATAATTGATCGAAACTAAATACTAAATAGGAAATGAATCACAGACCTGGTAATGACAGGGTATCAAACATAAGTGCGATGAAGAATATTTAATTGAAAATGAAATGCAACACTACAATATAGTCTCGTGGCATATATGAAAGACAATGTGCTCAAAGACCCAGAAATACGTTATATTTTTCAGTGCTATTGCTTTAGATAATTCTGAGAGTGAGGTACCCATTTATTAGAACTTAAACAAAAAAATTTACATTATAAACTATGGGGAATAAGAAGGCATAATGTGTACTGTCGAGTTATTGACCCTTTTCGATCTACATATATAGTAACATTTGTTGGATGAAGAAATCGATAATTTCAACAATTATTTATCTTAAAAAGTCCTATCAACTATTGTACTGTCTGGATTGTTTTGGGATCGATTCTAAAGGCAATAATTATCGTTTTCACTTGTAAGTGTAAACAAAACAAAAAATATAAATAAATGAGAGTCAAATATTGTTTAGAGACAAACAATCCATGACACCCCTTGTGACAGAAGAAACGTGGATTCAATGGACTACTTTCCGCGAGCTATGGAAATTAGTCATTTCAAAAAGATATTTAAAAAGCAACAACAGCGTAATGCAGAATGTGATTTTTCTGGTTAATTCAGACACAATTAATTGAGCACTAACTTGTTAAGGAATGCATGGTAGAATTATTGACAAGAGAAGTGATCGATCGCTTGAGGATTACACAGGAAGGCGGATAAACAATATATGGATTCCTAAAAAGAATAATTTAGAAAAAATGTTTTGCGAAGAATAAAGTATTAAAAAGTATTTATGAAAAAAAAATAACGCTGGAAGATAATAGACGCATTAGAAAAGAGATGAGATGTAAAGACAGTCATTTTCATTTCACATTTTCCTACTTTATTTGTATTTCAAATATTGACAAAATCAAACATAAAAGAAGTGTGGCAGTTACTGCTGAGAACGACATCAGGCTCTTTGTGTCAGTTAGGACGAAACAAGGCTATTTATGATAGTCATGCCAGAAGTCGAAACATAAGTTACTGATGAAATGTGAAATGACTATAGTTTTTACCTAATGAAATTAGAACTGACTGAAATCCAGACACGGAATTCCCATAACTACGAAATTGGTAGAAAATGAGTTATGTTACCCATCACACAGCTTCCAACTATTTGAAAGGAAGACTAATTATTTTAATTTAAAATATGACATTTGAAAGAACTACTACAATCTTGAAAATCGGAACACTTACTGAATATGTATGAATGTCAATGTTGCAAATGTAACTATAAAGGGGTTTGTTCTATTGACAGATCAGAAAACGTATTTCTTGTTCAGTCATTCATCATTATCTTCGTCACTTCAGTTGTTCCAGACAAAAAAAAAAGGAGGCCAAGTTTGAACTGTTGAATACGTCTGCGGTCTGGCTAGTGGCAGCTCTCAAATGGTCGTGTTGGTATCTGCCCTCGACAGCTGTCTCGGTTCTCGGGAGCTGTAACACGTGCGGTGGGAAATGTTTTGTTTAGGATTTCATTTGCTCTGGTTTGGTTTAAGTGGGGTATTTGATATAGGGGAAAGGACGATCTGTGGGCAGAAATAGTTTCTTAAGTGAGGAATCGTTTGTGGTAGCAGGATTCATCATCACTATCTCTGTAGCTTTTTGTTATTACCATCAATAATATATCGTTATTGACGTGCAACTGTGTTCAGTCATTACAATAACCGTCATCTTCTTCTTCACTTTGTGTTGTACCCATTCAGGTGTAAACAAATATAAAAATTGTCAGCTAAAATACAAATGTTCAACTCCATTTTGAAGTCAGTCTTATTATATGGCTGTGAAACATGGATAACAACAAAAATGACAATCATGAAGATACAGACCTTAATTAATGGATGCTTGAGCAGAATAAAAGTATGAAAATGGCAGGTCAAAATCACTAACATAGAATTATGGAAATGTACCAGTCAAATACCAGTGGATAAAGAGATACAGCTAAGACGATGGCGAGAGATAAGACACACACTGCAGAAGCCAACTGAGAGTATTACACAACATGACTTTTTTTGGAATCCCCAAAGGAAAAAGGCAAAGAAGAAAACAAACATATTCTTGGAGAAGACAGGTGGAAGCAAAGATGAAGATGATGGGGAAGACATGGAATGATCTTATAAGAACGGCAAGAAACTGAACGGCTTTGAAAGTGTTTGCTGAAGACCTATGCTCCACAGGGAGTTGAAAAGTAGACAAAGAAGACATGTTGAAAAGGAATACTTTTTTTTAAACAGTCATTACACTTATCTACAGCTTCTTCTTCACTTCATGTTGTACCCATTCAGGTGTCGAGGCAGTTACAAAGTTCTTGTTCTCGCCCTTTTGACGGCTTCAATCATTGTCAAGTGATGTAGCGTTTCTTTGATGTTGTCTGTCCATCTTCATCTGGCGCGTCTCTTGCTCTCCTCCCTTCTCTTCTTTCAATATACGCTTCGTGCAGTAAGGAATCCACACGGTATTCTTTCTATATGGGCAAACAAGTTTATTTGTTGTGTCAGTTTGTAGCTTAGGACTGGCTCAGTGACCGCTCTTACTCTTAGAATATCATTTCTGATTGTGTCAGTGAAGGAGAATATCATTATTATCAACATCATTATTATTTCACATAGAGGTATCACTATTTTGTAGAGCACGGATCTTGATAAAACTTATTTTACCATCTTTTCTCTTCTTAAAGACAATAATTGATGCATTATCTCCTTGTTTGTTTCTGTTTAAGATTAATGACTTCAGTTCACACCTCCCCCCCCCACCATTTGTTTATTGTTAAGATTAACGAGTCCATCCCCACCACTCCCCCCCCCCCCCCCCCGCTCACACCATCTGTTTCTGAAGATTAATAAATCCAGTTCTCCGCCCCACCATTTGTTTCTGAAGATTAATGAATCCAGTTCTCCCCATCCACCACTTGTTTCTGAAGATTAATGAATCCAGTTCTCCCCATCCACCACTTGTTTCTAAGATTAATGAATCCAGTTCTCCCCATCCACCACTTGTTTCTAAGATTAATGAATCCAGTTCTCCCCATCCACCACTTGTTTCTGAAGATTAATGAATCCAGTTCTCCCCATCCACCACTTGTTTCTAAGATTAATTAATCCAGTTCTCCGCCCCACCATTTGTTTCTGAAGATTAATGAATCCAGTTCTCCGCCCCACCATTTGTTTCTGAAGATTAATTAATCCAGTTCTCCGCCACACCACTTGTTTCTGAAGATTAATGAATCCAGTTCTCCGCCCCCACCACTTGTTTCTGAGGATTAATTAAATCGGTTCTCTGCCCCACTATTTGTTAATGAGGATCAATTAATCCAGTTCTCCCCATCCACCACTATTTATTTCTGTTAAAGATTAATAACTCCGGTTCTCTCCACCCCACCCCCAATTTTCTTCGTGTTTTTTTGTTTTGTTTCAACTAAACAATTACATTTGAGGTTGCACGGACCGTGCCTCGACAATTAGGCAAAACCAACAAAAATTTCAAGACTGTCTCAAATCAGAGAGTCAGGCACCAATTATCTTATCAAGCAGATACGAGAATCGGCAGACCTGGACTTCAATATAGTGATATTTGTCAATAATCTCTGAATAACTTTTCCATGTGTGAAAATGACTGAGAACATGTAACAAGAGATAGCACATCATTGAGAACCTGCATGAGTAATGGAATAGCCTCATTTGAGGCTGTACTATGGCAAAACATGGAAGAGAAAAGACTCATTAAAAAAAAAATGGAAACCCTGTGGATCAGTGGGCCTGACCTGTTCATTCTGTGGCCGAATGTGTTTGTCAAACATTGGTAGAATCATCCACGAGAGAAGCTGTTCGACAAAAACAAAAACAAAAAAACTCAATAGCCTCCACTAAAGCGTCTAACATGACGAAAAGGGTCATACTGTTATGAGAATAACGGACTAGTCGGAACTAAACTACGATCATTTTAATGCCTGGATTGTGCGCTACGTACTATGCTGTTGAAGATCTCATGTATAATAATAATAATAATAACAACAACAAAAAACATCAAACAATGAACGTTGCTATTTAAATGAATTTTAGAGAGAAAGAATGGTAAATAAAGCAGGCAGCAGGGGAAAAGCTATGGGACACAGTTAATTAAAAATTAATGAACATGAAACAGAATTCAAATAGAGTGATGTTTTTAATTAAGAAATTTTGCTGAAATGCTAACTGGGAATCTATTGTGTTTTTCTTTCTGCTTGAAAACAATTAGCTTAATCTTTCGCTCCTTCTCTCTCTCTCTCTCTCTCTCTCTCTCTCTCTCTCTCTCTTTCTCTCGCAATCTGTCCCTCTTCTTTCTCTCCCTTTTCTCACTCTTTTTTCAATCTCGCTCTTTCTTCTATTTGTCTCTTCTCCCTTGCTCCGTCTTCTCTTTCTCTCTTTACTCTCTCTTCATGCTCTTTTATCCATAGTTCCCTCTCTTCTCTCTCGTTATCTCGTCTTTCTCGCTATCTCTTCTTTCGCCCTTTCTGCATTTGCTCTCTCTCTTCCCTCTCTCTCTTTTCTCTCTCTATCTCTCCCTCTTTTCTCCTTCTCTTTCTCGCTCTCTTATCTCTTGCTTTCTGTGCTCAATCGCTCTTCTCTCTTGCCTCTCACTCTCTTCTCTTTCTCTCTTTCTTCATCTTCCAAACTCCTTAACCATAATGGTGCTGTTGGAGAACAATAATGCCCACCTTTGCCTATTGCAACTCCCTTGAATCTTCAAAACCAAGACCTCTCAATTCTTTAAAATTGTCTTCCCATTTGCTTGCTTGCGTTCGCCCGATGACTAAAGTATTCTAGAATATTCGTAGACTGTAGAATTCCTCTTCATCATCCGTCCTTAAAAGGACGTTAAGTGGACGTGTCTGCGTTGTGTTGTGGTTTGCAGTATAATTGTCTTCCCATTTCATTTTGTGCCTGTTTTTTTTACTTAATTCCTGCTGATAGTTTTCATAGACGTAGTTTTATTTATCATCGATATAGATAATGTTGCTCTACGATGGACAGATCGTTTATATTCCAAGTTCTAAAATAAGCAGTTTAGTGAGATGAAGATCCCGATGATGTTTCTTGATTAATCTGCGACCAGACTGCTGAATCTTCGAGTCAAGAGGGGTGTCTAAATTCAAGAGAGCTATAGTGGTAATGGGGTAAGATTTGTATTTCTCAGTCTTGAAACTGAGCGATTTGCTGAGATGATTGGAGCACTTATGAACTTGTTATTCGATATGTTGTTGTTGTTGTTGTTGTTGTTGTTGTTGTTGTGTTAGCCTGCTTCCAACTTTAACGAAGTCCCTAGAGACTAGGAACTGAATTTTGCGTGTTAATCAATGTTTTCCCTGGCAGCCGTGCGCACAAGGGTCCCTCGCCGCACAGGCACATAACTTCGACTTCGGAAGTACTCATGTTTTTTCCGTCGATGAGTAACTGACGTTTCAAGCCGGGCCTCGCTGCTGAGACAAGGGGTGGTTGTCGCAGAGAGAAATCATAAATAAAAATCCCAACCCGTGTAGCCGAGATTTGAACCCACGACCTCTCTGTCCCGAGGCTGGCGTCTTGCCTCGAGACCAACCAGTCACCCATGGACTTGGAATATGAGGAAACTGCAACAAGGAACACTTTTCATGCATAACCTGTAATATTTCCTGCCGCCTATCCACCATACACCAGAAGTTCACGTCCTCCCGAAAGTGATGATCGTCACATTTCTTTAAAAATGTATAGTGCTTGATGATGTTAGGTCATCGTTGTTGACTCCAGTGTCGAACATATAAACACACAGTTAGTCGTCAGATTATCCCCGTCGCACATCAAACAACAGACCGTAAGATTAGCGTACGGCCGATCTAGGATTTACGATGAGCCATTACGATAAAGTAGCACACATAATAATGTCGGACGCACTGCAATGACGCTCCCTTTAGAATCCTGATTACTCTAGTGAATGTAGCCCACGACGAACAGAGCACGGTGCAAATTCCCTAAAGAGATAAAACTGCGGCTGTCGAAGCATTTCACATTAATGAATAACATGGAAATAACTTGCGTCAAGTTAAATCCAACAACGGTCATTAACAGTACCAATGTGACGTAAAGCGCAAAACAAGCCTAGACGATGGAAGGTCACATTCTCAACACTTGATTTGTCGAAAATAGAATATTGCCGGCGTACGACATTGTTTTATCGGCGCAGATGTAATAAGTAGATCATCATCTTGACTTTAACGCATAGGAGTGCAGTGGAGAACCGAAATTAATCAGACATCCAATGCACTTTCTGCAGCGATCGAGAGAACGTGGACTAGATCCGCCATCTTAGAAACGGAAGTCCGTTATTCGATATGTGATGAGAGTTATCCGACCTGTCTGCTTCCATTTTTTCCTTGTATTTAATTTATAATTTCTCCTTTTAATGTATTTTATTTTTCCCACCTTGTTCAAAGTTCTTACAGTTTGATAACCTCGTCTGGTTTCGTGTTTTGCAGGAAGGACAAGAGCTGTCGAGACGTTGGGACTTTCACTGCGGACACTCAGCAAGGTTCAAGGTGTGGATAATGTAGTTGTTTATCGTAGCCTCCAAAATATTTCTTGAAAATGGTCAGGACGGTTTTCAACATTTATTACATCATTATCATGTGCCCTGACCAGTTGGCGATCACGCCTTCAGTCTCTTCTTAAGCCAGCGCGTCTTGTCAATTCTACCGTTTGTTTTATCTGGACCAAGTATTGCAGTACATTTATGCTGAAAAAATTCCAACGTCTTTGTAAATGTCAAAAATTCAAGAAAGGAATTACATCCGGTTGTGTACCATCTTTAGATGCATTTTTTAATCAGTGACATTAAGACAAGATAAGACAAACCAATATTTCTTTTGAAAACTAGAAACCCCCGTCACGTGGCATATGCTTGCTTGCTTGCGTTCGCCCGATGACTAAAGTATTCTAGAGTATTCGTAGACTGTAGAATTCCTCTTCGTCATCCGTCCTTAAAAGGACGTTAAGTGGGCGTATCTGCGTTGTGTTGTTGTTTGCAGTATAACTGTTATAATAGCGCCTTTCAGCCCAACACATCCGACTACAGCACGACATTTTTGAGTACCGGGTTGTCTTCTCTCTTCGATCCTTGCTCGCTTGGCCAGACTAGACAGGTTAGTCTGTTACTGGAGGCACCACGGAGAGGTTGAGCTGGGTCTGGATGGTTCTGGTTCACCGATCCTGGCGCAAGCCATCAGCTGTGCTTCGTTGACAACTTCCAGCTCTGGTGCTGTGAGGCGAGCCTTCGCCTCCTCATGGTATATGATGTTGGTGATATTTTGTTTAGAAAGGACACTTTTTAAAAATGTAATTTGGTCAGCATTACTCCGTACCAAATTGTTCCCCAAGAGAAATCTGGTACCAATTTACGGCTGGTTAAAACTAGAAGGTGTCGTAAAAATTGAACTCCGATCTCTTAACCTCACAAACAATTTAATTAAGAATTAGTCTACCGCAGCTCCGGGAGCCGCGATAACTCAGTGGTTAGTGAACTGGACTACAAAGCACAAGAGGTAGGGTTCTATCCCAACTGACGGCTTCCGGTTCACCCAGCCTTTAATGGGTACCTGATTTTTTTCTGGGAAAGTAAAGCGGCACGGGCGTAATACCAACCACATTACCCCAAAAATCATGTGCTGAAGGTCTGTAAAATTTATGGTCACTAACACCATATTCCCTATACGCCACTTGGCGTGACGGGGATACTTGACTTTTTTTTTTTACCGCAGCTCCGTCTGGTATTGAGCAACTGCATTAAATGCAATCGTCATGTATAGCTCGGCCATTGATAAAAACCAGCGAAAACCTTCTCCTCCCAGACGGCCCATATCCGGTAACTTGCACTTGGCGACTGCTGCTGCCTGATCTGCACGTTATGAAGCTGGGCTTGGTTTGTGCTTGCATGGGGCATCAGCAAGGTGCTGAAATGACATTTTTACACCCACGAAGCACTAGTTCACCTCCAACACTGTTCGATGCAGCGTACACACGCAAACAGAATATGATAAATTCAGTGTAAGGAGTTGAACATGTAAGAGAATGTGAAATATTACATTTATACAATACATAAAACTAATACAATTTTCATCCCAACGTTGTGCTACCAATGCCAGACCTGGACCCTAGATGCAAGAAAAATAAGAAAAATAACCTCTACAGAGATGAGATGTGTTAAACGAATGACAGGAAACAGTCTGAGAGATAAGATCAGAAATGAAGAACTGAGAAAAAAGCTGGGAATAGCCCCCACTGTAGAATATATAAGTAAACAACAGATAAAATGGTTTGTCCACGTGACAAGGCAGAGTAATCAAAACACAATACAACGAGCCCTCAATAAACGTTGCGAGAATACCAGACCCAAGGGTCGACCACGAAAATGATGGATTATTAGAAGCACTATGAAACATACCAGCGGCAGATGTGAACAGAAGAGCAAAACACCGCAAATTATATCTCTCCTCGACGCTGAGAGGCAAATGAGGAAGGAAAGAAGAAGAGGAAGAAGATACAATAAATGTGATTAAAACGATGCTATATAATATTCTGAAGAGATAATACGACAAACAGTAGTTTAATTAGTGGTAACAGTTGTCAAGATATACCTTACTTTAGTTTAGTATAACATGTGAGTCTAGAAGCGAAAATAACGGGCAATGTTCAAGATGAGCACGTAAAATAACTCTCAGCAGTTGAAAATTGTAAAGTATGGGTTGTATAAAGCTGCACGAGTCATCTCTTAATGATATTGTTCATCTCCATCTCTGCGCCCTCACAATAAATAACCCACTTTTTACAAATGATAACGGTAAGCCCTCGCCTGCACCTCGGAGTTTGTACGCTCTGCTGAGATCATCCTATATTATCTCCGTAACATGTAGCCCTTAACAATGTTATTAGCTAATGACAGAGACATTCGCCGCCACACGGACAGACGGTGTAATAGACATAACAGACATTAGGAAGGTCTTGTCACGACACGGGCACGAGTGGAATGTAGCCGTCAAGGACAGTTAGACTCTGGAACTTTTCATTTTTTATGTCAAAGACTGTAGTTGTATGTAGCGGAGTTCAAGGATAGGGATGTAGCGCATCAACGTCTACCGATCTGACGTCATACTTAAGTTCGGATAAGGACAGCGCACTACGGTCAAGGACAGTGGGCAACGGTCAAGGACAGTGAAGGAATTTATTCTGCAGTTGTGACCGTAGCCCCATGCTATAGTCATGAGAACACCTGCGTGAAAGACATCGCCAATGATGGCTAATTTTTTAGTTAACCGAGTTGGCAATGTTCCCTGACGTTTAGCTTTTCGTGGCAAGGCGCTGTGCCAAGGAGTACGGGTTCGATCCTGCTTAGGACCATATATTGTTCTTTGTTTTTTTTTTTTCTATTGTTGATTATTTGACATTTTTACCGAGTGTTGTAAACATACCTCTTTCTCTGAATTCATTCGCTGATTATCGCGCCGGAAGTTTCCCTCTAGAATAATATTCATTTATTATTATTTGTCTACAGTGAACATTGGTAGGGCACTAAAAGACGTTCATGGAAAGTGGACGAGGGTCAAGGACAGTTGACTTCTGATCTAGTGCAGGTACGTGATACACATTCTTATTTAACCCATATAGTATGACGTAGGTAGAAGTTTCCATGTAATTATTAAACAATTATAATAGTAGACTTATTTCCCATTTAGATGCTTAGCTAACTAGTAGACAACGGTAGTCCTTGGTACTGTAGTAGTAGAAGTAGGAGTTTTAGTAGTCACATATTAAAGTTAATTAGAAGTTATAGTCAATCAAGGAGTGAAATAAAATTATGTACACATTTGCAGTTAACAGACATGGACAGAAGAATTATTATAGCCAAGTCTGATCAGTAGTTACTTCTAACGAGAAAAATATAAGTTGACCAGATTTTTAGTTGATGTTATCCATACAGAGAAAGTAGACTTAAGTCTAACAATTGGTGATCCAACATGCCTCAAGGTTCTGAGATGAAGAAAAAGATATGCTGTTTTTACGGTTGCTTGTCACCGATACTTTCGTTAATTAGCTCATTTCTATTTTTGCATATAAAATATCTTATGCAACAAATCTATGTCAATAGAAGTGAACAAGAGAGTTCATCGGTGCTATATAGAAGCAATTCTGACCTATGAAAGCAAATCATGGACAGTAGACAAACAAATGAAAAGACGATTAGAGGCCACAGAGATAGGATTTCGCAGAAAAGTGTTGAAACTTCCCTGGACAGCTAAAAAGACCAATGAGGAAGTTCTCAAAGAGGTCAACACTAAAAGGGAGCTATTAATAAACATCATAAAGAAACAATCAACATTTTTTTGGGCACATCATGAGAAGAGGAAAGTTGGAATACTTGGTTACAACTGGCAAAATGAAAGGAAAGAGAGACCGCGGACGACAAGAAGACAAAATACTGGATAGCTTGGTATCATGGCATGGAAAACAGTCAACAACAGAACTGATACGATGAACTGTAGATAGAAGTTTGTGGATGAACATGATCGCCTACGCCAACTGTATGGCACATGATGATGATGATGATGATGATGATGATGATATAGATAAAATGTACATGTTTACCGTATGATAAATTTCAGGAACCTGTGTGGTTAAAAATTAATGATAAAGATAAATATAACGATTAAGATACACTTGACTGAGTGTTGTTGATATTAATTGTCTGCCAAAGAAGACATGATGTATTCAGTACATTTTGTAGTGGAAATGGGGAAACAAATGTTGGAAGAGATAAGACAAACTGTACATATGTTTACAGCTGCACAATTATAAAGGTTACTTTTCATAAATAAAACAGCGATAGAACTTCCCAAAAACAAAAAACAAAAATAAGGAAAATGTATGCCATTGCAGAACTTATTTAATTATCTATATTTTAAGTGAATATTTCTATCAAAATATTTTTAATTGACAAGATATATTACTATTTATTTATGTATATAATCACAGATCTAGGTTTATGTCGATCTCGATAATATTTTGCGACGCTAACACAACAGCCACAAAAAGACTGACAGAAAGATTCGTTCTTTATTAATGATTAGCAAACTTGTAAGTCTGTTACTGCTTCGAAGTTCGTCAACATATCATGCAGAAGATTAAAGAGAAGAGGACGGCTAGGTTGGGCAGTGGTCGGATCTGGGGGAGGAGGGGGGATTGTGGAAACAGAGAGGTGGTGGTGATAGTGTGAGGAGAGAAGTAAGAAAGGAAGATAATTTTGCAGCAGACATCAAAGACGATCCGTCCATAGCGGATGGTCACTTTTGAAACACGCCAGATACTTCTAATGTGCGCCTCCCGTGTGAAGGACGCGAATTAAACAATTCACAGAGTTTTAAGAAAAGTGATACCTAGGCGATTTTAAAATAAACATTTCCAGTCCTGTGCATGGCTATCTAACTGCACGCTGTGGCCCCCAAAGTACGCTATTTTTATCTGTGCCCCCCCTCCCTAGCTGTACAATTCTGTGGCCCACCGGGAACCATATGACCCCTGGTTGAGAAACAGCTATAAAGGATAGTTACCGAGAATATAATTTGGATAGCTTCATGACAAAGTCCAGAGTTCAATGTGTTTCTTTCTTGTTCTCAGAGCATAATACAGAAAAGTGGCAAAAGGAATGAGACAGAGAAATTGCTTGGGGGAGAGTGATAATGAGAATTTCTAGATAATGAATATGAGAGAGTGGGTGTGATTGAGTAGAATGCAATAAAATCGGAGTTAATGAATGTGATAAGGGGACAATATGACGCAGACTGTGAGGGATAATAGAATCGTGATGTAATTGTGGAGCCAATAGCATCTTGGAAATTCTCAGAACATTTTCGCTAAACACAATCAGCAAACAGAAGTAATTAAGAGGAGATATACACAGAGTGATAATAGAAAGATGATAGAGTAAGTTGTGATAAGTGTTCATGAGGGATTCAGAAATAATCACACGAACTATTACGTAGGGAGGGTGAAAGAGAAATCCGTAGACGATGAATGAACAAAGCAAATATTAGACAACGAATGATTAAAGAAACAGTAAACAAATTGAGGCAATAAAATATTATACAACAGAGGATACAAGAAAACAAATAAAGTGCATGTGGCAAGAAAACAGACAAATGAATGAGATTAAAAATAACAGAAATAGACAATGGATGAGACAAGTAAACATTAGACGGTGAATGAGACAAGTAAACATTAGACAGTGAATGAGACAAGTAAATATTAGACGGTGAATGAGACAAGTAAACATTAGACGGTGAATGAGACAAGTAAACATTAGACGGTGAATGAGACAAGTAAACATTAGACGGTGAATGAGACAAGTAAATATTAGACGGTGAATGAGACAAGTAAACATTAGACGGTGAATGAGGCAAGTAAATATTAGACCATGAATGAAGTTGAATAAAATAGGAAAGCTTAAAACAATTATGAGTAATATCACATTATGCAATGACTGAAACTTAAAACTGGTGATCAGTAAATGACACAGGAAAACGCAAAACATTGCAGTAGTCAGTGAAACACAACAGTATGGACGAAATAAAGAAACATTTAAACTTTTTACAGAAAGTAATGCAGATCTACAGGATACAGTTTGAAGTAAAAGAAAAAGAAAGTAAGAAAGGCTGAAATGGACAAAATATATCGAATACATAAGGTAATAAATACTTATTTCTTCTGTGTGAAAAAGAGTCATGGACGATCAGTAAATGATTAAGGTGGTACTAGGTTTGCAGAAGAAAGATGAGAATATATCTAAAACCAGCGAAGAGGTCATGTGGGAGTTCAGAACAACGAAGTTATTTTTAATTCTTTCAGAAAGAGACAGTACACTTTCTTTTTCTTTACCTTTTTTTTTTTTTGGGGGGGAGGCATTGGAAAACTGAAAAAAATATCACAATAGGAAAAATTAAAGAAAAGACGCCAATGAAGGCATTGAAGTTACTAGACTGTTTAACAATATGGCATAGAATTGTTGATGCTGATGTAATGCCACGAGTTGATGCGGGCAATGTGCCCACTCATTGATGTGGCGGGTCGTAATGGCTTTCTTGACATTCCCGACTCTTACTAGAGAAGATAAGTTATTTTATCCCAGACTATGCTGGGAAACTGGGAGCCGCGATAGCCCAGTGGTTAGTGAACTGGACTACAAAGGACAAGGGGTAGGGTTCGATCCCAACCGACGGCTTCCGGGTTCACTCAGCCTTAAATGAGTACCGGATTTTTTTCTGGGAAAGTAAAGCAGAACGGGTGTAATACCGACCACATTACCCCAAAAATCATGTGCTGAAGGTCTGTAAAATATAGGGTCACTAACACCATATTTCCCTATACGCCATTTGGCGTGACGGGGGTACTTTACTTTTTTTTATGCTGGGAAACTACTAGTCCAGCCCAGAGGTACTGATATTACTGGGTCTCCTATATCAGTAACAACCACCACTACGCAGGCACGGCGATGCTAGTTTTTGTTAGCCAGCCTGTTTTGACGCGAACTGTTACCAGGGGAGACCACGAGGAGGTAGAACTGCTTGGTCTTGGTCAGCTGGTAGTGCGACCACTCTACTATTACGACCTCAGGTCGCAGGCGCTTATGCTCCCTCAAACTGATAAGAAGCATTGGCGTAAGAAGAGACAGAAAGACGTGATCACTAACTCGACAGGGCACCTGATAATAGTGTAATAAATGCTGAAAACCTTACCATTTGAAGGAAATGTTTTGGAAGCAACAAAAAAAAGGACTACATCATCTACACCTACAATCTCGCTGAGTGTCCGCAGTAAAAGTCCTAATGATCCCAAGAGACCAGACGAGATTATCAAAGTGACCAAGTCAAGGCGGGAAATAAAACTTATAAAAGGAGTAATGTTACATAAACAAGGAACAAATGGAAGCAGACATGCCGAAGTATACAGTATCACAACACAATTTTTTTTTATTCGCCAGCTTTTACCTCTGACGAAGTCCCTAGCGACTAGGAGCTGAATTTTGCGTGTTAATCCGTTTTTCCCTGGCAGCCGTGTGCACAGGGGTCCCTCGCCGTACAGTCGATTAACTCAGACTTCGGAGGTACTCACATTTTTCCGTCGATGAGTAATTGACGTTTCAAGCCGGGCCTCGCTGCTGAGACCAGGGGTAGTTACCGCGAGAGAAATCATAAATAAAAATCCGGTGTAGCCGGGATTTGAACCCACAACATCTGTGTCTCGAGTCAGGCGTCTTGCCTCGAGACCAACCAGTCCCACAACACAATTTGAAGAAACAGTTACATAGGCATTAAGAGCATAATAATAATTATCCATGTTAGACTATAGTCGATTCACAGCTGGGTCTTGTAGATCTTGTTTCTCTCTCTCTGCGATCAGGACTCAATCAGAGTAGGATTCCAGACTCTCACATGAAGACAGCTGTCTGTTTAAGTGTCACAAAAAAAAAGGAACAAAATAAAATCATGACGACTCAGCATATTGATGGCCTTCTTCAGAAAACAAGAGCAACAAAAAAAAACGGACAACGAAATGAAGATAAACTAGGAAGATAAACTAGAAAGACAAACTAAACTACTTGTACCATAATAACCAGAACTAGTGGATCTGAAACATAAAGTGAAATGAAAAGAGAAGACATTTCCAAAGGAAAAGTACAATATTGCAAGAAAGTAATTAAATTAAAAATAAAGTGTAAAAATGCTTAGCTGAAAATGTCTATCTGCATACAATGAGTCTCACAGTTGAGCCCTCTGTGCATACAATGAGTCTCACAGTTGAGCCCTCTGTGCATACAATGAGTCTCACAGTTGAGCCCTCTGTGCATACAATGAGTCTCACAGTTGAGCCCTCTGTGCATACAATGAGTCTCACAGTTGAGCCCTCTGTGCATACAATGAGTCTCACAGTTGAGCCCTCTGTGCATACAATGAGTCTCACAGTTGAGCCCTCTGTGCATACAATGAGTCTCACAGTTGAGCCCTCTGTGCATACAATGAGTCTCACAGTTGAGCCCTCTGTGTTAATTGTTCTATGTTGAACTTATTCCGGTCTTCCTTTTTTTCATTTCTCGTCTGATGTCCTCGTGAAGGTCGCAGTGGGAGTTGTTTTTCGTCCATTCTGAACATATGATCGTTGTACTTCCACAGTCTTATTCTTACATAGCTTGCTATATATTCTTGGCTGTATGTTTTCATATAGTTCCTTATGGTGTGAAGTCTCTACAAGCTGGAAAAAGTGAGGGAAACAGCTAGAGATGTTAAACATCATCATTATCTTCATTATGTTACCGGTTGGCATAGGCGATCATGTCCTATAAAATCTATAAGTGTATTGTGTTAATTCATTAAGTGACTGTTTAAATCACTTGAGGCTGTACAAATGTGGTTTTATAGAAGAATGTTGAGAATACCATGAACAGCTAAGAAGAGTAATGAACAAGTTATTAAAGAGGCCAAATCAAAAAGAGAGCTAATTCCCAATATTAGGAAGAAACAATCATCATTGTGTGGCCATGTAATGAGAAGAGAACAACTGGAATATATTGTAACAACTGGGAAAATTGAGGAACATAGAGATAGAGGAATGCAAAGAGAAAAGATATCAAACAGCTTAAGAGAATGGCTTGGCAGTAGGTCAACAACAGAAATGATAAATAACTGTCGAGATAGAAAGTTGTGGAGAGACATGATCACCTACGCCAACAGGCCCGGTACTTGATGATGATTATGATGATGATTGTAACGAAAGGCAAAGAAAAACCATGTCACTGAAAAAAAACAACACAGAATTAATGAAAAACTAATTAACACGAAGTGAAAAAAAGTGGAATGATAGTTTTACAATAATTTTTTATAGTTTTTCTAATTATTTGTTTATGTGCCAAAGCAACAAACTGGAATCACATTCCTAATGTCATTGTAGCTTACGTGGATGAACAGAACGAACTCGAAAACAAAATATGAGAGAAATAGTGATAGCTGTCATCTTACTTCTGTATAGAGAAAACAGAAAAATAAAACTTTGTGTTCTCAAAAACGAGAACACAAAAGTGGATTATATTCCAGGAGAACCTAAGACCACATAAAGAAGAGAAAACACAAGAGTTGATAACTCCAGAGGAAATTGAACAGAAAGTAAGAGCAGCAAAGTTCTGTAGACTAAACAGCAATACACAGAGTAGTACATAACGGTCACTAAAGAAATACATGAAATAGATCATTCACTGATGACCTCACAAGAAAAGGAGTGACAACAGCACACAAATACAATAGAAGAAAGTGTACAAAGCAACGAAAGTAGACAGTGGAAATCGAAGTACATGCATTAAACAAATAAAATAAACGAAATCGGAACACGTATCACCATCAGACAGAAAAAGAAGAAAATATGGACGGAGCACTTGAGAGAAACATTAAATTAAAGAAGACACCACAGACGCTGCCTAATATTCTTGAAGCTGAAATAGATCTTGACATAAATGCGTACATTACACAGACAGATTAAATTATCCAAGCCATCAAAGGATTGAAGAGCAGAACAATCCTCAACCAGAACATAAACAGAACTAATCGAGTTAACGACAGAACTAGCAGCTGAAATTCTAGAACTCGTTTTATTTTACTGATCGCAAATTTGGCAAGCAGAAAGCAGACACATGGAACAAAGAAATGAGTGTAAAGAAGGACCTCACAAATGGCAGTAACAGAGAAATAAATACTTTAATCTCATTGTCTAACATAAAACTTAGCGAAATCGACAACGCCTAGGATCTGTTCTGCATATCCTAAAGTCTAACCACCGAGGCAGAGTTCATTATCTCCAAGCTTACATTTTGAGAGCATCTGGCGGGTGTTCTGGAATCTTCTTAGTCTAAAAATTATCGAGTGTCCTTTCTAGAGTAGTAAATTACGCCGTCCATATGGTGATTTGATTTGTACTTTCGATATATAGATGCCAGTATGTCAGTCTAATGACTGCCACAAATATTATTTGGCGATTTGCAGTTAAGTCACGTCACAATATTATATTGGTCGAGGCTACATTGAGCGAACAATTATATTTGCCCACATACTTAACTAACAGCTGGGCCAACTGAGTCGTCTCCATCATCGGTGACATACTAACAACATTTAACATATAGTATTTTTTTCATTGAAATAAATTTCATTTCCCTTGACACCACTACCGCTTCCACGCTACATTAGATATGAGTATATGTGTATGGCCCTTTTCGTCTTGTCAGACGGTCTAGTGGAGTCTATTGTGTATTTTTTGAGGTTTTGTTTTTGTCAAACAGCTTCTCTCGTGGCTAATTCTACCAATGTTTGACAAACAAACGCGGTCACATAATGAGCAAGTCAGGCTCGCTGATCCACAGGGTTTTCCATCCTTTTTCATGAGTCTTTTCTCTTCTAAGATTTTCCTTAGCACAGTCTCAAATGATGTTATACCGTTCCTTATACAAGTTCTCCATGATGTGCGATTACTTGCCAGATGTTCCTAGTCATTTTCACAGATGGAGAAGTCTTTCAGAGATGATTTACAGATATATATCGTAGTTTAGGTCTGCCGATTTGTCTTTTTCCGTGTATTAGTTCACTATATAGTATTTGCCTGGGGATGCGATTTTCTTCCATTCGTTGGACATGCCCCAGCCATCTTAGTCTTCGACATCTGAGCATCGACATGATAGATATGAGTATAGGCCTCTGGAATTATCACTTCTCTCTTTCTTTCTCTTTCTCTCTCTCTTTCTCTCTATTTCTGACGTTCACCCGATGACTACTAAAGGAATTGATTGTCCTCTTGGCCATCCGTCCTTAAGAGGGCGTTAAATGGGCGTAGGAGCATTGTGTTGAGGTTTACAGTGGAACTGTGAAATTTGCGTCTTTCGACCTAACACGTCCGACTTTAGCACAGTATTTTTTGGTACTGGGTGTTGCCTTCCCTGTACGGTCCCTGCTCGCTTGGCCAGACTGATTAGTCTGGCTATATAGGCATCGCTAAGAGGTAGCGTAGGGTCTGGATGGATCTAGTTCATCCATCCTGGCGCAAGCTATCAGCTAGAGGACGCTGACAGCTTCTAGCTTTGTTTCTGTCTCTCGCCTTGCCTCCCATGAAATGACATCAGCGCTTCGACGTCAGCTGATTCAGTGCTAACTGGTGCGACGTCAGCTCATTCAATGCTAACTGATGCGACGTCAGTTCATTCAGTGCTAACTGGTGCGACGTCAGCTGATTCAGTGCTGACTGGTGCGACGTCAGCTGATTCAGTGCTAACTGGTGCGACGTCAGTTCATTCAGTGCTAACTGGTGCGACGTCAGCTGATTCAGTGCTGACTGGTGCGACGTCAGCTGATTCAGTGCTGACTGGTGCGACGTCAGCTCATTCAGTGCTAACTGGTGCGACGTCAGTTCATTCAGTGCTAACTGGTGCGACGTCAGCTGAGTCAGTGCTGACTGGTGCGACGTCAGCTGATTCAGTGCTAACTGGTGCGACGTCAGCTGATTCAGTGCTAACTGGTGCGACGTCAGTTCATTCAGTGCTAACTGGTGCGACGTCAGCTGATTCAGTGCTGACTGGTGCGACGTCAGCTGATTCAGTGCTAACTGGTGCGACGTCAGTTCATTCAGTGCTAACTGGTGCGACGTCAGCTGATTCAGTGCTGACTGGTGCGACGTCAGCTGATTCAGTGCTGACTGGTGCGACGTCAGCTCATTCAGTGCTAACTGGTGCGACGTCAGTTCATTCAGTGCTAACTGGTGCGACGTCAGCTGAGTCAGTGCTGACTGGTGCGACGTCAGCTGATTCAGTGCTAACTGGTGCGACGTCAGCTGATTCAGTGCTAACTGGTGCGACGTCAGCTGATTCAGTGCTAACTGGTGCGACGTCAGCTTATTCAGTGCTAACTGGTGCAACGTCAGCTCATTCAGTGCTAACTGGTGCGACGTCAGCTCATTCAGTGCTAACTGGTGCGACGTCAGCTTATTCAGTGCTAACTGGTGCGACGTCAGCTCATTCAGTGCTAACTGGTGCGACGTCAGCTGATTCAGTGCTGACTGGTGCGACGTCAGCTGATTCAGTGCTGACTGGTGCGACGACAGCTTATTCAGTGCTTACTGGTGCGATGAACTGAAATCATGACTATTTTTGCGCAAAACGCGCACTCACACATTGAAATATATCACAAATTATATTTTCCTTATTATGCTTCAACCTTATAATACTACACATAAAAGGTTGCTGATTATTTCATTCATCATCATCAAGTACCATGCCTGCTGGCGCAGGTGATCATTTCTCTCCAAAATTTTCGTTCTTGTAGGTTATTTATCATTTTTGTTGTTGACCTTCTGGCAAGTTATTCTCTAAATCTGCCTGTTACCTTTTCTTTTTGCTTCCCTCTATCTCTTCCTCTCTCAATTTTCCCAGTTGTCACAATATATTCCAGCTGTACCTTTCTCATTACATGGCCAAAAAATGATGATTGTTTCTTATTAATATTGGAAATTAGCTCTCTTTTTGCTTTGGCCTCTTTCAGTACGTCTTTATAACTCTTCTCCACTGTGCAAAGTATCCTCAACATTCTTCTGTAAAACCATATTTATACAGCCTCCAGTGATTTTCTTGTTTGTTGTCCTATTGTCCATGATTCACATTCATAAGTTAAGACTAGCTCTACATAGCATTTAAGAACTCTTTTTTCTTGTTTCAAGTGAATTGCACAGTATTTTCCTTATTAAAAAAAATATTTTGTATTATTTCATTAGAAATATGATAGAAATACTAGAAATATATAAATAAAATATTGTAAAGTCAATCGCACGGAGGTGCAAAAATTTGGATGAACATTTTTCAAATTATCCTGTCGTAATATCCGTTTCGTAATATTCCATGACAGAGTTAATTAGACAATTTTTAAAACATCGGACAACGAAATAATGAACAGACTATAGTAATGGTGTTATAAATAGTTTCATTTGTTCTTATCATCTGCGCACAATATTAACGATATATTATATTATACATAATTATTTATTTCATTTAATTAATTATCTTAACTTACTTTAATTATTAGAATTATTACATTTTATTAAATTTATAATTATGTATATATCTATGTTCACAAAGGACGAGAGATCTTGTTCGATCCTGACCGACGGCTTCCGGGTTCACTCAAACTTAAATGGGTACCAGATTTTTTCTGGGAAAGTAAACATATATATATATATATATATGTGTGTGTGTGTGAAACTTGATTACATTTCATGCAGAAATTTACAACAGGATGTTATTTGAGAATCTTGTCATCAGTAGATATATATCAAATTGTGTCACTTGACGATGTTTCGCCTACAACTGACAACACTCGCTGTAGCCATTTCTTAACTTTGCAAGTCAGCACTTAAACCTCAGAATGACTTAAATCTGATGTACACACACAATTAATAAAAAAAAATAAAGACACTTACAGGGAACGAAAAATAAGGGCCAGAAACCCAGCACGAGTCACATTTGTTTTGCATGAATTACACAATCTTACATCACGTTCATCTCTTTGAGCTCTCCCCGAGGGCTGCATAAAAAACCCAATCAAGATTTCACCTGTCGCTGGCCTCTATAAAATATTGACGGCCCAGCGCTGCAGATCTCATAACCTGTGTTGAAACTTCTCAGGAGGTAGTGCCAGGGAGGCCAAAAAACGTATCAAGAATTGTGAAATTAATTTTATAATAAGAATTCTTTAAAAAAAATCTGGCACTGAAGTGAAGAGGAGAGAAAATAAAATGTAAAAAAAAAAAGGCGGAGGGGGGAGGGAGTGGAAATTGAATTTAGTTTGCATTGAAGTTGGGGGATGAAACACGGAAAGTTGGTTTAGTGTAGGATGATATACAAGTTGAGAAATTTAATATACTTATTACATGATGATGTATATGTTTTATTTGTGTGAGGGATGCTGTGTTAAATAAAGGTTTCCAATGGGTTGGGTATTAGCCCATTTTTCGTACAAGAGATACAGAACACCTTGAAAAGAAAGGAGTAGTGCAGCGCAGTAATAAAATAATGAGAAAATGTGACAAAAATGGTAATAAAATAATGAGAAAATGTGACAAAAATGGTAATAAAATAATGAGAAAAGGTGACAAAAATAGTAGCAAAAGTAATGAGAAAAGGTGACAAAAATGGTAATAAAATAATGAGAAAAAGTTACACAAATGGTAATAAAATAATGAGAAAAAGTGACAAAAATGGTAATAAACTAGTGAGAAAAGGTTACAAAAATAGAAATAAAATAATTGGAAAAGGTAACAAGAATGGTAATAAAATAATGAGAAAGGGTGACAAAAATGGTAATAAAATAATGAGAAAAGGTGACAGAAATTGTAATAAAATAATGAGAAAAGGTGAAAAAAATGGTAATAAAATAATGAGAAAAGGTGACAAAAATGGTAATAAAATAATGAGAAAAAGTGAAAAAAAATGGTAATAAAATAATGAGAAAAGGTGACAAAAATGGTAATAAAATAATGAGAAAAGGTGACAAAAATGGTAATAACATAATGAGAAAAAGTGACAGAAATAGTAATAAAATAATGAGAAAAAGTGACAAAAATAGTAATAAACTGATGAGAGAAAAGGTGACGAAAATAGTAATAAAGTAATGAGAAAAGGTGACAAAAATGGTAATAAAATAATGAGAAAGGGTGACAAAAATGGTAATAACTTGATTTTTTAAAAAAATCTCTTTCTATGCTTCATTGTATGCCTACTTAAGGTATTCTGTAGTCATGAGTACACCTGCGTGGAAGACATTCCAATCATAGCTATCTTTTTTAGATAGCTCAGTTGACCACGTTCTCCAGATTTGGTTTCTCGTGGCAAGACGCTGTGCCGAGGAGTACGGGTTTATGATGATGATGAGTTGGTCGTATGCTCTAGCGTTTGTTTTTAGTTGCAAGGCGCTGAGTCGATAGATACGGGTTCGATCCTGCATAGAAACTGGACTGTCTATTATTCTTTGTTTTTTTTTTTCTGTTTGTTGATAAGTTGTGATTTTTTTCCCTAGTGTTGTTAACATAGCTCTCCTACTGAAATGATTCACCAATGTGATCAACCCCATAGCTCTCCTACTGAAATGATTCGCCGATGTGATCAACCCCATAGCTCTCCTACTGAAATGATTTGCCAATGTGATCAACCCCATAGCTCTCCTACTGAAATGATTCGCCAATGTGATCAACCCCTTAGCTCTCCTACTGAAATGATTCGCCAATGGGATCAACCCCATAGCTCTCCTACTGAAATGATTCGCCAATGTGATCAACCCCATAGCTCTCCTACTGAAATGATTCGCCAATGTGATCAACCCCATAGCTCTCCTACTGAAATGATTCGCCAATGTGATCAACCCCATAGCTCTCCTACTGAAATGATTCGCCAATGTGATCAACCCCATAGCTCTCCTACTGAAATGATTCGCCAATGTGATCAACCCAAGCTCGTTTGTTTCATCTGCCGATGATGTGTTTCATCTTTACAATATAAAGTCAATATTAATATATGCCTTAATATGATCTATGTCCGTGGTAGAACTTTTCAGCTTTAGTTCTTGACATATCATGATTAGAGTAACTCCCTCTCTCACAGCCGCCCCATCTCTACCGAAAGAAGCTCAACATGTAAATCCTTGGAAATAATTGAACAAACCCATTAGTGGTTAGTGAACTGGACTACAAAAGACAAGAGGTCAAGTTAGATCCTGATCGACGGCTTTCGGGTTCACCCACCCTTAAATGGGCACTGGACTTTTTTCAGGAACTTTTCCTGTAAAAGTAAAGCGGCACGGGCGTAATACCGACCATATTACCCCAAAAATCATGCGCCGAACGTCTGTAAAATTTATGGTCACTAACACCATATTCCCTAGACGCCACTTGGCGTGATGGGGCTCTTTACTTTTATTATGTGCCATACCGGTTGAAGAAAGTGATGACGTACTTCGATAATTTTCTGTCCTGAACTCATGGTATCAATCATTTATTGAATGTTTACTGTGCCTAGACACCACCACGCTATGTAGTATCTTCTCTCGTTGTTGTCTCCCATCTCGTTGTTCTTGTATTTTGCCAATTGTAAATTATTGTTGCAATTTTCCCACTCTCATGATATAGGGTGTTTATAAAGTCTCACTACACTTGGTATCTAGGTCAATTTGAAAAAAAATGTTTATGACGTCATCACAATATGTGCTCAATGGTAAGTTCACTTGTTGCGACAGTTTTCTTAATGACTTGTCTGGACTTTTAAGGATTCTGTCTTGGATATCTAAACATATTTCATCATTCACAGCAGGCCTACCAGATCGTGGAGCATCTTCCACATTTCCAGTAGCAATAAACTTATTCAACAAATTTCATTGACAGTGGGAGCACATATTGTGATGACGTCATAAACATTTTTTTTTTCAAATTGACCTAGATACCAAGTGTAGTGAGACTTTATAAACACCCTGTATATGCGAAGAATCTCGATTGTTTCTTTCAGATGTTCTTTAGGAGCTCTCTTTTTGTATTGTTCTCTTTGATTATTTCCTCGTTGGTCTTTTCAACTATCCAGGGAACTAGCAACATTTTTCTGAGACATTACATCTTTCTGGCCCTTTGATCGTCTCTTCGTTTGTTGTCTACTTTTCATGAGTAACTTCTATAGGACAGAATTGGCTCTATATAGCATCGATGAACTCTCTTCCTCACTTCTATTGACAAAGACGTGTTGTACAAGATTTATCAGCTGACAGGTTTAACTGTGTTAGATTAATTATTGCCCTAACCACATCATTTGTCCTGGCAATGTTCATCAGTCCACATCTCGATTAACAATAATCGTTACAAAACTAAGATTAATACTCTCCTGACAGTGAATAGTCATTCCTGATTCACAAATCCACTGAATCATACAACATATTTCATCTGTTCTAGAGGCTCACGTGGTAACTATCTATATAACATTCTTCATCTGAAGTAGAGGCTGACTTTGTAACTATCTATCTAACATGCATTATCTGTTGTTGAAACTCATTTGGTTACCATCTATCTAACGTACATTAATTGTTGTAGAGACTCGCTTGGCAACCATCTATATAACATACTTCATCTGTTAACTCACTTTATAACTATCTAACTTACATACTTCATCTGTTAACTCACTTTATAGCTATTTAATTGTTATATCTGTACACATTATCTGTTGTTAAAACTCACCTATCTCACATACGTTATCTGTTGTAGAGACTCACTAGGTAACTATATAAGCAGTTCTCTAACCCCGTCTTTATTTTATGTCTACTTCAATCGCTCCAATACAAATATTTCGTTTATTCTATCTGTTATCTCTCTCTTTATCATCATCATTATCATCATCTTGGGCAATATAGGTTGGCGTAGCATCTTGTCCTTCCACAATTTTCTGTCCTCAGTACGAGGTATCAATTCTATTGTTGACTGTGTTCCGTGTCACGTCACCAAGCTGTTCTGTATCTTGTCTTTTTGTCAATCGTGATCTCTCATTCTCTCTCTGTTTCTACTTGTGACCAAGTATCATAACTTTCCTCTTCTCATGATGTGCCCGAAAAATATCGATTGTTTCTTTATTATGTTTTTAAAGATCTCCCTTTTTGTGTTTGCCTCTTTGAGAATTTCATCGTTGGTCAATTTTTTTCCCCCTTGGTTATCGAACTATAACTATAATAAGAACCTCTTTGTTTCTGGAGGTGACACGCAACTGGACACTGTATATCATAATTATTGGATTATTTTTAAATTTTCATCGTGATGCAGCCAATGTATCAATCGTGATACTCTGTACAAAATAGATATTTTGTATGTGCCATTTATATTCCATTCTCTGTACGTTAATAATGTATGCTTTCTTTTTCACCATGTTCTGAATATAGAACATTTTATCTATCATATTCCAGACGCTCTTCTTGGCAGTCTCCTACACCCATTCTCTACACTCATTTTTTTTAAAAACCTGATTTTGCTCTGTAAATTAATAATTATATTTATTGCATATTTGCACATTCTTTCATTATTGATTTAGCGATTATATTTATCACACTCTGTTTTTATTTGCTATACTAATTCTAGACATTTCGCTTATTATTGTATGTAATCTTCTTTATTCCGTTCACCTAATTAGATTAATTTCATTCTTTGCACCCTCTTATTTTCTTCATTTCATGTACTCTGTTAATTCAACTCCCTGCGATATTACAATTAATTTCCTTTATTACAATAATTCTGTCCCCTGAACTTGAATAATTTTATTTCTTGAACACTGACAGTTATAGTTCTTGCATTTTAACTCTATTCCGTACACTACACTCATGATTAATTTCTACACTACACTCATGATTAATTTCTACACTACACTCATGATTATTTTCTACACTACACTCATGATTATTTTCTACACTATACTCATGATTATTTTGTACACTATACTCATGATTATTTTGTACACTACACTCATGATTATTTTGTACACTATACTCATGATTATTTTGTACACTACACTCATGATTATTTTGTACACTGCACTCATGATTAATTTCTACACTACACTCATGATTATTTTGTGCACTATACTCATGCTTATTTTCTGCACTATACTCATGATTACTTTGTACATTTCAATCATGATTATTTTCTACACTACACTCATAACTATTTTCTACACTGCACTCATGATTATTTTGTACACTACACTCATGATTATTTTCCGTAATACACTCATGATTATTTTGTACACTACACTCATGATTATTTTTTACACTACACTCATGATTACTTTCTACACTACACCCATGATTATTTTTTACACTACAGTCATAATTATCCCTATACTAAATTCGTTACATTCACCGTACTACACTATTTCCATGCATTGTACTAAGTTCGTTCTATTCTCTAAAATGTGATCATACCATTCCATGTATTATTATCATCTTGCTATCTGTACTACATTACATTTCAAATACTACACTCATTCGTGTTTTGCAATACACAAATTTCATGTACCACACTCATTCTATTCTGTGTAATGCTCTCATACCATGGACCACACTCATTTTTCTATTTGTAATACACTCATTCCATAGTCTACACTAACTCCATAGACTACACTCACACCATTCCTTCTAATACCCTTATTTTCTGTCCTACACGCGTTCAATTCCTTCTACTACCCTTATTTTCTGTCCTACACGCGTTCCATTGCATCTACTACCCTTATTTTCTGTCCTACACGCGTTCCATTGCATCTACTACCCTTATTTTCTGTCCTACACGCGTTCAATTCCTTCTACTACCCTTATTTTCTGTCCTACACGCCTTCCATTGCATCTACTACCCTTATTTTCTGTCCTACACGCGTTCCATTGCATCTACTACCCTTATTTTCTGTCCAACACGCGTTCCATTGCATCTACTACCCTTATTTTTTGTTCCACAGGCGTTCCATTGCATCTACTACCCTTATTTTCTGTCCTACACGCGTTCCATTGCATCTACTACCCTTATTTTCTGTCCTACACGCGTTCCATTGCATCTACTACCCTTATTTTCTGTCCTACACGCGTTCCATTGCATCTACTACCCTTATTTTCTGTGCTACACTCATTCCAATCACTCTACTACCCTTATTTTCTGTCCTACACTTTTTCCTATCACTCTACTACCCTTATTTTCTGTCCTACACAAAGTCCATATACTACGCTACACACTTCCAAAAACTCTCCTAGCTCCTCTCACCTGCAGTCATCTCAAGTAGCACTAAACATCAGCACGTGCCAGTTCTACTTCAACTTAAACTAAAAGTGATTCTGGTGACGCCCTTTGTTAAGTTGAATAGTCACCTGGCCGGGCGTCCAGACAGGAAGAGAAAACTATGAGAATGACTGTTAAATAATGCCAAGCGTTCTATCTACCTGAACTAGGGCGAGCATGCCGTAAAAAAAAATTCTGTTTTCAGTGGTTTCCATCCCTTCTTGAGGGGTCCATAGCTAGTTTTTGTCTTCCATAATTTTAAATACGTTATTTGAAGTATAAAAATCCTTAAGATACCTTGGAAAATGTAAAAGAACAATGAAAACATATTAAAAGACTATCATCATCATTTGCCATACCGGTTGGCGTATGCGAGCATGTCCATCTACAAACCGTAGCCACCGTGCTATGGTTTGTAGATGGACATGTCCATCTACAAACGATCCACCGTGCATCGTATCAGTTCTGTTGTTGACTGTTTTCCATGCCATAACACAAAACTATCTGTATAGTATTTTCTCTCTTTGTCGTCGAGCTGGGCGAGTTTATAGTAAAAAAGGGTATGCGTTGCTTGATATGCTGTAGCGGGCCGTACCTTTCAGGACCTGACCGAGTTAACGTACGCGGTTCATAACCAAAATGTTTAGAAGGTTTATGTCACGTTTAAAAGTCACCAATTGTGGGTAAGAGAATAGTGGGCGAATGAGGGATAGGTAGGTGTCATTTCAGGATTCGGAGTGAAGGCAGGTTGTAAGGTAGTGGGTAATAGTTCTGTTCGATGGAGTCGGGCCGTGGAAGTAAGAGTTAAAGTGTGGGTAATAGGGAGAACAGTTCTGTTCGATAGGGGACGGGCCGTGGAAGTAAGAGTTAAAGTGTGGGTAATAGGGAGAACAGTTCTGTTCGATAGGGGACGGGCCGTGGAAGTAAGAGTTTGAGTGTGGGTAATAGGGAGAACAGTTCTGTTCGATGGGGGACGTATGGGCATTAGGGAGAACAGTTCTGTTTGATTGGGGATGGGTCGTGGAAGTAAGAGTTAAAGTGATGGTAATAGGGAGAACAGTTCTGTTCGAAAGGGGACGGGTCATGGAAGTAAGATCTAAAGTGTGGGTAAAAAGGAGAACAGTTCTGTTCGATAGGGGACGGGTCGTTAAAGTAAGAGTTACAGTGTGGGTAATAGGGAGAACAATTCTATTCGATGTGGGAAGGGTCATGGAAGTAAGAGCTAAAGTGTGGGTAATTGGGATAACTTGCTGCCTTCCAAAAATCTTAAACTGAACTATCTAGCTTCTACAGAGAACCAAAGATATAAACTTCACTATAGTATCCAACTCCTACATAAAGCCAAAGACCTTGTCTAAAGCCTAAGCTATTTCAAAACCCGAAATTTTGCATCTTACTGGTTCCTGCAGGTTGCAAGACTGAAGACTCATCATAGGGACATTTTTGTATGAAATTTTGGAAATGCCATCAGCAATTAGCTTTAACTTTAGACACATTAATCCTGCACTTTATTTCCTTTTCGGATATTTGTCTTTCAAACACCGATATGGATAAATTATGTTAAAGCAGATGTCAAAACAAGATCTCAGCTCTGTAATATAGTGTTCGTAAAGAAAAAAAAACGTTGTATTTATGCTTCCGAGCCTTTACAACCAGCATTTGGGAAGATCTGCAATGTGCGTTGAGTTGCTAAAAGACTGGCGTTAAATATCAAATATCACATGCTCAACATTTATAGTTAATAATGGTACAGAAGGTTCTCCGGCTAATGCCACTCGAAAGTAATTAGCTAACAAGTGCAGGAGTGTGAATAGATCAGAGTGCAGGAGTGTGAATAGATCAGAGTGCAGGAATGTGAATAGATCTGAGTGCAGGAGTGTGAATAAATCAGAGTGCAGGAGTGTGAATAAATCAGAGTGCAAGAGAGTGAATATATCAGAGTGCAGGAGAGTGAATATATCAGAGTGCAGGAGAGTAGATAAATCAGAGTGCAGCAGAGTGAACAAATCAGAGTGCAGGAGAGTTAATAAATCAAAGTTCATTAGTGTGAATAAATCAGAGTTCAGGAGAGTGGATAACTCAGAGTGAAAAAGTGTGAATAAATCAGAGTTAATGAGTGTGAATAAATCAGAGCGCATGTGAATGAATAAACCAGAGTTAGAGAGAGAGAGAGAGAGAGAGAGTGAATCAATCTAAGTTAAGGAAAGTGAATAAATAAAAAAATGAAACAAAAATCTTCTCCAAATAATGTCTCAACGGCATTTCGGGTTCATTTCACAGTTCCATATTCACCCAACCTCCCCCAATATGAACATTGATTTTTATGAAAAAGTAAGAGCGACCTGGCGTGTGACAGACCACAGCAGGCAAGAAAATCCACAGGGAATTTTTTTTTTTTGCGTTCGCCGAAGTCCCCTAGAGACTAGGAGCTGAATTTTGCGTGTTTATCCGTTTTTCCCTGGCAGCCTCGTGCACAAGGGTCCCTCACCGCACAGGCAGATAACTCCGTCTTCAGAGGTATTCATATCTTTTCCGTCCATGAGTAATCGACGTTTAAAGCCAGGCCTCGGTGCTAAGACCAGGGCTGGTTGCTGCAGAGAGAAATAAATCACAGATAAAAGTCCTAACTGGTGCAGCCGAGATTTGAACCCGCAACCTCACTGTCTCGAGGTCGACGTCTTGCCTCGAGACCAACCAGTCCCCACAGGGAAATATGGTCACTAACACCATTTAACGCTTACTTTTATTAAGTCTTGGAGAGAACATCTGCTTTTCATTTCACTTTTACCTTAGTGGGAAAATATTGGCTGTTATTTTGTGCGAGAAAATAAACCAGTATCTGTATATCACAAGATGGTTGTGCTGGACATGCGGTCTTTATTCGCCAACTCTTATGAATAAAAATTGCAATAGTTGGTTAACACTGACAAAATATAAGCAAATAGAGACTGCCGTCGACAGAGATAGACGGATAGCTTGGTGCCATGGGATAGTAAAAATCAACAAAAGAATTGAAATGATGTTAAGATATAGCAGTCTACTAAAAGTAATCTTTGGGAGGAAAATACAATGTAAAAGAGGCAGAGGTAGATCAAGACTAGCATGGGCGAGTAACATCCAAATATGGACAAGTCAGCTTATGACAACCTGCACCATCAAAGCAAGAGGCTGAGTGGAATGGCTAATCATGGTAGCCAACCTTCGATGCGGAGACGACACTTCATGATGGTGCTTCGAGGACAGAGAATGGTGGAAGGACATGATCACCTACGCCACAAAGCATGGTGCTCGATAATGATGATGATGATATATATACAGATATAATCTTATTTATTGTTTCTGCCTTATCACGATCATGTGTCATACCAGCTGTGTAGGTGGTCATGTCTCTCCATAAATTTCGATCTCGACAGGTATTTACCATTTCTGTTGTTGACTTTCTGCCAAGCAATTCTCTTAAGCTGTGTGGTATCTTTTCTCTTTGCTTCCCTCTATCGCTTCGTCCCTCAATTTTCCCAATTGTTACAATATATTCCACCTATTTCCTTCTCATAGTATAGCCAAAAAAAAGGGATAATTGTTCCTTCCTAATATTGGAAATTAAGTCTCTTTGTGCGTTGGCCCCTTTCAGAATATTGTCATTACTTTTCTTAGCTGTCCATAGTATTCTCAACATTCTTCTATAAAACCATATTTCTACGTCCTCCAGTGATTATTTTGTCTGTTGTCCTATTGTCCATGTTTCACATCCATAACTTAAGACTGACTCTACATAACATTTAAGAACTCTTTATCTTGCTTCTATTGTCAAAAATGTATATATATATACATTTAAAATATAACTCAAACTTATCTCTTATTATTACAGTTCAGAACAACGGCATGATATAGAAGGTGCTTTACCACACAGGTTGGTAACTACTGTCCTCTTTTGTTTAAGTACTTCCATATCATTTCCTCTTACTTTTGACTCGAACACCTATCGCCTTGAACTGATCCAAACATCAACTTTAAATACCTTCGTCTTGCTGCTGTGGCACAAGATTTGCTCTTTCACTCCAGAGTCATCCACAGCCTGACATTTCACAACAATCCGCCTGACTAGCACGTTCTAGCGCAGTGATACACCTGCAAAATAGTTCCCCTGTGGCGAGAAGTTGCAGATCAGGACAAAGACTACTCATCGAATTCATAACACAAGTAGTCTCATAGTTACCTCAGATTTAGCGTAGTTATAGAGGTCTCTAAAAATGTGCTATGCATTATATCGCTGTCAATTCTACCGTTTCCTGTATGTAACATTCATCTTCAACGGCATAGTTACCTCAGATTTAGCGTAGTTATAGAGGTCTCTAAAAATGTGCTATGCATTATATCGCTGTCAATTCTACCGTTTCCTGTATGTAACATTCATCTTCAACGGCATAGTTACCTCAGATTTAGCGTAGTTATAGAGGTCTCTAAAAATGTGCTATGCATTATATCGCTGTCAATTCTACCGTTTCCTGTATGTAACATTCATCTTCAACGGCATAGTTACCTCAGATTTAGCGTAGTTATAGAGGTCTCTAAAAATGTGCTATGCATTATATCGCTGTCAATTCTACCGTTTCCTGTATGTAACATTCATCTTCAACGGCATAGTTACCTCAGATTTAGCGTAGTTATAGAGGTCTCTAAAAATGTGCTATGCATTATATCGCTGTCAATTCTACCGTTTCCTGTATGTAACATTCATCTTCAACGGCATAGTTACCTCAGATTTAGCGTAGTTATAGAGGTCTCTAAAAATGTGCTATGCATTATATCGCTGTCAATTCTACCGTTTCCTGTATGTAACATTCATCTTCAACGGCATAGTTACCTCAGATTTAGCGTAGTTATAGAGGTCTCTAAAATGTGCTATGCATTATATCGCTGTCAATTCTACCGTTTCCTGTATGTAACATTCATCTTCAACGGCATAGTTACCTCAGATTTAGCGTAGTTATAGAGGTCTCTAAAAATGTGCTATGCATTATATCGCTGTCAATTCTACCGTTTCCTGTATGTAACATTCATCTTCAACGGCATAGTTACCTCAGATTTAGCGTAGTTATAGAGGTCTCTAAAAATGTGCTATGCATTATATCGCTGTCAATTCTACCGTTTCCTGTATGTAACATTCATCTTCAACGGCATAGTTACCTCAGATTTAGCGTAGTTATAGAGGTCTCTAAAAATGTGCTATGCATTATATCGCTGTCAATTCTACCGTTTCCTGTATGTAACATTCATCTTCAACGGCATAGTTACCTCAGATTTAGCGTAGTTATAGAGGTCTCTAAAAATGTGCTATGCATTATATCGCTGTCAATTCTACCGTTTCCTGTATGTAACATTCATCTTCAACGGCATAGTTACCTCAGATTTAGCGTAGTTATAGAGGTCTCTAAAAATGTGCTATGCATTATATCGCTGTCAATTCTACCGTTTCCTGTATGTAACATTCATCTTCAACGGCATAGTTACTAGCGCGCTGATTTCGCGATAAAATGAACGTGAGCTTAATCCCCATTTTAGCGGGCTGAATGGTCTTGAGGTAAGAAGACTTCGGGCTGTGGACAAAAAGGTCACAGGTCATCTCATCACAGGCAGTGAGAATTTTAACTTAGAATCCGTGTTATTCATCACGGGGCTAATCTGTCCCAGGTCTCCGGGTATTGATTTCGATGTCTAGCCATCGCGAGCAATGACAAAATGAAACAGGAGGCCCCGTGTGCGGTCTGAGCACGTTAAAGAGTAATTTACAGCTTCAAATAGAAAAGAGCAGCCCAAAATGGCCTCGCCCTGGCAAAATTAATAGGAAAAAAATCTACCCAAAACGTAAAAAAATCTCGACAATAAGAAATAAGAGTCCCACTGCAGGCGGAAAATATATGCATATATGGAGAAGGACAAATGAGCGCACCGCTGCTAGTGTGGACAATAAGAAACAATGATATTTTCGCAAAATTCAGTCCATCGGGACTTCGATGCAGGGATAACACTGATGTACACAAGCAACAAACAATAACAACAATCCTCACTTTAGTGTCTCCAGTTAAAAAAAGAAATGGGTACCTGACTTTCAAAGTGAACTAGAGAATAGATCGGGTTTGATCCCGCGACCGATCGGTTTCTAGATTCAGCCTGTCTTAAAAGGGCATCGGAGATTTGTTCAGGGAAAGAAAGGCGGTATTGGCATAGCGAATACACTGATTATGGTTATGGTTATGGAAGGCCCCGGTATCACTGCAAACAAATTAAAATCCATAATTGCTCAACCGCCCGTGACAGTGGAATCATCCGAATTACTATTTTATCTTCCAAACAAAGAAATGTAGCTGTAGTCCCCATCATAGCAGTCTCAGCAGACGTCAAAAGACATAAGGCGAAACCATACAGAAAGTGAACACAGCCAACTATTCTCCATCATACGATATCATCATTCATCGTAAACAATTGGAATATCGAAACACTACCAAAACAGATGAAACGCACAGCTCACAGAGCACTAAACTCAGTAGCTCCTGCAACAAGCCGGACTTGGAATATGAGGAAACTGCAACAAGGAACACATTTCAGACATAGCCTTTAATGGTTCCTGCCGCCTATCCACCATATTGACCGGAAGCTCACTTCCTCCTGAAAATGATGATCGCCATTAACAAAATGTACAGCGCTTGATGATGCTAGGACATTACCCCGACTCCAAATCCGAACATATGAAACACAGTTAGTCATCGGACTATCCCCGTCGCACATCAAACAACAGACTGTAAGATCTTCCGGCAATGTGAATTTGTGAAATGATGAATATGACTACACTGTTTGAAATAGAAAAGATGACTACACTGCTTGAAATAGAAAAGATGACTACACTGTTTGAAATAGAAAAGATGACTACACTGTTTGAAATAGAAAAGATGACTACACTGTTTGAAATAGAAAAGATGACTACACTGTTTGAAATAGAAAAGATGACTACACTGTTTGAAATAGAAAAGATGACTACACTGTTTGAAATAGAAAAGATGACTACACTGTTTGAAATAGAAAAGATGACTACACTGTTTGAAATAGAAAAGATGACTACACTGTTTGAAATAGAAAAGATGACTACACTGTTTGAAATAGAAAAGATGACTACACTGTTTGAAATAGAAAAGATGACTACACTGAACCCCAGTGTACCGACAGTAAAGAGAAAATATGATATTTATAGGGACAGAGAAGACGTGGAACGGCGAAGAGTAAGGTTCACATAATTTCTGTGATCAACTGCGGGGATGGGAGACGATAGAACTGGAGAATAAAGGCCGCATGTATGAACGGAGTAATGTTCCATCATTTCTGTGATCAACCGGGGTGGGAAGAAAAACGAGGTAGAAAATAAAGTTTGCACGATCAGAGCAAGGTTTACAGCATTTCTGAGATCAGCCTTGGGGAGGGGACACTAGAACTGGAGAATAAAGGTCGCATGCATAGAATAAGCTTTACAGCAATTCTGGGGTTAGCCGTGGGGGAATTGGGACTGGACAATAAAGGTCGCATGTACAGAATAAGCTTTATAACATTTATGTCAACATTCGAAGACAATAGAAGTGGAAATAAAGATAACATGTACAGATTAAAAGTTATCAAAATATATTATGTTATAAATAACATGAACCTTGCTTAAAGAATTGCTCAGACTAGCAGAAAACGAATTAATAGCATTTTATTTAACTAACGCCAAACATGTCCCTTCAGATGTTTCTACAAAACTGATAAACACTCTAACGTTTTACTCAACATACTGGCATTTATCAAAGTTTGATGCAAACAAAATACTCAACGTAATGACACTATTAGCCATTAATTAAATATAAATTTAATAACATAGAAATCATTCTTTTGGCTGTTCAACACAAATGTTTGTTGTTCACAAAGTTTATTCTGCCCTCTTTAACAATCTGTAATTGGCAATTTTAAAACTGTCTAATTAGCAATAATAATTAATGTCTGCTTTAGCGATATAAAAACTAAAAAAAACTTAAAAACAATTTATTTATCATTGTTAAAACAGTTAAATCCTGATGATCTAAAGAGAAAAAAACTGATGAAGATTATGGGATGTAGGAACTCTCTAATTGGGAGGGATTACTTTTCGTCACTCCTTTGATTTGAGGTATCTTTGATGCGCCATCAACGGAATTATCTATTTTCCTCTAATAATCTTAGAAAAGCTCGTCTAAGCCATTTGTGGTCGCCAGGAAATGTTCAGCGGCTCATAGCTGATCGAGACTGCACTTCATTTGCCAGTTAGACTCCTAAGTCTGCGGCAAAGTAGACGTATCTCGACCGATGGCCTAGCAAAGACCACTCTATAAGGAATTACGAAAGCCACAAGAATGTGAGGTAGGTAGAGAAAGAGATGGAAAGATAACATCAAAGAGTGGGCATCCCTCACTTTTGCAGTGTCCCGAAGAAAGACTGAAGAAAGAGAGAAATTGACTATGACTGTCAGTGGTGCACCCGTGACCCCAGTGGTTATGTGAGGAAGAAGAAGATAAGAGTGGAAGAAGAAAGAAGATTGACTAACCGAGGTGATGATCGCCACATTCCCCGCAGTGGTGGGATCTGTTGATATAGAAGACCTTGAACCACAAAACCTCTGAAACAGACACAATCTAACTCATCCAGCAAAACACGAGAGAGCAGGGAAGTCAAGACAACCAAGCCCGCGCATAACCTCCTGAGTGAGTTAAATTTCATGTTCCATGTTGAGCTGGTGTTAATGAAATAAATACAACCACCACAAAGTTCTTGTATCTATCCTTCCGTTATCGTCGTTCTTCCTGCATCTGATGTATCTCTTTTTTACCTCTAATCATGGGAGAACGGGTGGACGAATCGATAACTTGTTGTCTCCTTAACAAGGAGAACGCGGGTTCGATTCACGGTAAGGTCATAAGTTTTCTCTTCTTTTTTATTACTAGTGAAATAAAGACTCAGACTTGAGCACCTCATGGCAACTGCGCTGGGCAAGCAGCCTTTAATCCCAAATTCTATAAGTCATCCCACACCCAGCAGATCCCCAAAAGAGGTTAATGCTGTAAATATAATTCTGTTTTAACATCTTCTCATTAGTCGCTCGTTAAATTTAATTGCCAGATTGAAAATCGTGACATGGAATCGTCAATCTCAGGTTTAGTCATGAAAAGTTCATCACGTTTACCAATTTCTTCATTCCGGTTACTGTGTGGAGCCACTTTATTTCTTATGTGGTTTCAAAAATGATATATCCAGGATCATGAGATGACAATTGGAGCCGCGATAGCTCAGTGGTTAGTGAACTGGACTACAAAGGACAAGAGGTAGGGTTCGATCCCAACCGACGGCTTTCGGGTTCACCCAGCCTTTAATGGGTACCGGATTTTTTTTCTGGGAAAGTAAAGCGGCACGGGCGTAATACCAACCACATTACCCCAAAAATCATGTGCCGAAGGTCTGTAAAATGTATGGTCACTATCACCATATTCACTATACACCACTTGCCGTGAAGGAGACACTTTACTTATTTTTACTTGTATGCGATGACAATTGATCTGAACTGGGAAGTTCATCTTCGTTAGTTAGTGCCCATAATATCTGTAACCGTCCAGGTATTTTTGTATTAGTAGGAATAACGTCTTCAGCTGTAGAGAACACAAACAGGTTAATTAATGCAGGGCAGGAACAATCAGCAGGCGATGGTTGCTGGAACGGGCACCAAGAAATAATCAACATTTTAGAAAGTATAAACATAAACAGCAAAGTTCTAAGAATAATAAAGAACATGTACTGGCAACAAACAGCGCCCTTAAGAACTGGAAAGCAATTGGGAATGGTATTAGTACCCAAACCAATAGCAGATGGGTTGGACGATGTGGTCAGTATAATGTCAGGTCGCCTATTTTCCGAGAAAAATTATGTTGTCATTAAAGACTGAGTAGGTCTAGGAACTTATGAACTGTCAACTGAGATCGAACCAAATATCCTGTACTTAGTACGACAGCAACCACTGATCTATTGAGTAATGCGTGTATGTGTGTGTGACTGACTGTGTGTTTGCGTGAGAGAGAGAGAGAGAGAGAGAGAGAGAGAGAGAGAGAGAGAGGGTAAAATAATTAGTTACCATTTAAAAAAAAAGAATAATTTAATGTTGATTTTTTATTGCTTTATTTATTAACTTTAATTTATTAACTCGCGTTTTTTTGTTTAAGTTTTCATTGAAGGGATTTTGTTGCATCGTTTAAAACGGTCATGTGGTGCATCTCCACAACGTAATCATACATGGTTTATTGATGTCTTTCATTATCAAATCTAGCGCGGCTTCGCGGAGTGCCAGGGTCTATTCCTGTGGAGAAAAACAAAACAAAAAACAAACGCAAACAGCTTTAACCAGTATCGAACGTTCGTCCTTGGACAGAGCGTCACCCATAGCGATAACCTACGATATTTGCTCCTATCGGCTCAAGCGTGCCAGCTAACATTTCCAGCTCGTTACCCAGCGAACCAGTCAGAGGTCAATCGCAAACAACTGATTGTAGGCTGCCAGGAAATCATGAAACGACACAGTGGTCTGTAATAATGGTAGGCAAGTTTCTAGGAAGGCAAGTTTCTAGGAAGGCAAGTTTCTAGGAAGGCAAGTTTCTAGGAAGACTAGACAGGGATAAGCCGAAAAGAAGGCGCTTTCAATGCAACATCATCATAAACAAGTACCGGGTCTGCTGGCGTAGGTGATCATGTCTCTCCATAACTTTCGATCTCGACAGTTATTTATCATTTCTTTTGTTGACCTTCTGCCAAGCCATTCTCTTAAGCTGTGTGGTATTTTTCTCTTTGCTTCCCTCTATCTCTTTGTCCCTCAATTTTCCCAGTTGTTACAATATATTCCTATTGTTCTCTTCTCATTACAACAAAGAACCCATAAAACCTAAAACTTGACTTCAAAGTGGGAGACGTTACTAGTTAGAGATTCATTCAGACGGATTGTGACGAGTACAACACTCTGCAAAAAACATGTAACGAGATGATGAGGATCTTTCCTTCCATATCTGCCTTTCAGCGTCGAGGGAGATATAATTTGCGATCTCTCTTGGCCTCTGCTGCTATTGTGTTTCCCACTGTTTCTAATGTTCCATTAATCTGTCGTTTTCGTGGTCTACCAATGAATCTAGTACTCATAACATATATGAAAGGTTCATTGAGTTGTCTTTTGGTATTTCTGTCTTATCTTGGGGCCAAATCATTGTATCTGCTGTTTCTTTATGTATTCTATTTCGGGGGTTATTCCTAGCTTCTTTCTCAGTTCTGCATTTCTGATCTTATCTCTCAGGCTGTTTCCTGTCATTCGTCTAACATATTTCATCTCGGTAGTGGCAATTCGTTTAAAAATGTTTTTATTACTCTTCCTAACTGTCATGGTATTCTCAACATTCTTCTGTAAACCCACATTTATACAGCCACCAGTGATTTTCTTGTCTGTTGTCCTATTGTCCATGATTCACATCCATATGTTAAGACTGGCTCTACATAACAGTTAAGAACTCTTTTTGTAGAATCAGTTTGAGAATACCATGAACATATAAACAGAGTAGCAAGTTGTTCTAACAGCAAAGTTGAATGAAAGTTGATTTCCAACATCAGGAGGAAACATATATCATTTTTTTGTTCTGTGAGAAGACAGTGACACACAACGAAAGTTCTCGATTCCATTCGTAGAAATGCAGGATTTTGCTTTTTAGAGTATTTAGAAATTTTAGTCAAGGTTCATGTTTTTAACCCATCTAAAATTGTGTACCATAGATTTTTCTGGAAAGAAAATGCGGCCTGGCGTGATACTGAACACATCTTTCAAAAATTATTGTTGATCAAAATGGTCCTTAACGCCATTCGCCCCACACGTCTCTTGAGGCATGGAGGAAACCTCTACATACCTTTCTTCTATAGTGGCACACCAACAAATATATCTGTTCTAAAGTGATGAAGGTCAGTGAAAAGAAAGGTCCGATTTGTTGTATCTTCATGAAGTGTATTTATTTAATTCCACCACTTTATTCCGTCAGTCATCGTCTTACATAGCTCCGCCTATTTATGTTTACCTTTTCTCATGATTTCTGTTGGACCTGTAGGGAGAAAGAAGCTGCGATTGGACATATTGTGACAACTGGAAATATTGATAGAATTAAAAAGTGGAGGAAAATGGGTAGAAAGGATACCAGGCAACTTAAGTTAAATGAAAGGTTAGAAGCCAACATGTGAGTTTATATAAAACTTTCATCATCACTATGTGCCATGCCGGTTGGCGTAGGCGATCATGTCCTTCCACAACCTTCTATCTACAGTGCATCGTATCAGTTCTGTTGTTGACTGTTTTCCATGCCATGACACCAAGCTATCCAGTATTTTCTCTCTTTGTCGTCCGCGATCTCTCTTTCCTTTTATTTTGCCAGTTGTAACCAAGTATTCCAACTTTCCTTTTCTCATGATGTGCCCGAAAAATGTCGATTGTTTCTTTCTGATGTTTTTTAGGAGCTGCCTTTTTGTGTTGGCTTCTTTCAGAACTTTCTCATTCGTCTTTTCAGATGCCCAGGGAACTTTCTTCTGAGAAATCCCATCTCTGTGCTCTCAATCGTCTTGTCTTTTCATTTGTTTGTCTACTGTCCATGATTCTCTTATATATAACTTTAGATGCAGAATAATGGACAGAAACACATACACCAGCAGACGTTACATTTGCTTAAAGAACATGTAAAAGAGTGTTTAGTTGAGTTTAGTCAACAGATCATGTACACTGCACAACGGACAATTCCATAGCGCTCGGAACCACTCATGATCTCGTTCCCCAGTGTGAAGCATGTCTATCACAAACTAGTGAAAGCACTGAAGGTGGCTTCAACTGAGATGCAAAGCTCCGTCACACTGACTAAGATCATAGCCCCAACCTCTTTAGTCGACACGCGTGGCACGTGACAGTGGCTCTGTTCAACTCTCCCCACACCGTAGTCTGGGTCTCTGTAGCCACACGGGAGAAACTGATTCAATGATAGAATATATGAGTCTGTAAACAAAAACACATAAAAATAGCTTCCTACTGCATAGAAAATGGGAGCCGCGATAGCTCAGTGGTTAGTGAACTGGACTACAAAGGACAAAAGGTAGGGTTCGATCCCAACCGACGGTTTCCGGTTCACCCAGCCTTTAATGAATACCGGTTTTTTTTCCCTGGGAAAGTAAAGCGGCACTGGCGTAATACCGACCACATTACCCCAAAAATCATGTGCTGAAGTTCTGTAAAATGTTTGGTCACTAACATCATATTCCATATACGCCACTTGGCGTGACGAGGGTACTTTAATGGGAGCCGCGATAGCTCAATGGTTAGTGAACTGGACTACAAAGGACAAAAGTTGGTACCGGTTAATGGGTACCGGTTTTTTTCTGGGAAAATAAAGCGGCACGGGCGTAATACCGACCACATTACCGCAAAAATCATGTGCCGAAGGTCTGAAAATTTAAATTCACTAACACCATATTCCCTATACACCAATTTGTGTTCGGGGTACTTTACTACTTACTTTACTTACTGCATAGAAGCACACACACACAGTTTTATCAACACAAGAACAATACAGACTTTCTTGCTTTTTTGTACACTGAAATTAGACTACCTAATGCCATCACTGCCAACGAAACTACATCCCGCGTTGGTTTCTCAGCCTCATAAGAACCCTTGTAGAAATCCCATTTCACAAATCCTCTTATTACGAACAGGACAGGCCAAAAGTCAGTAGAAAATTGACGCTGTAAAGCAAACGCTTATCTGGAGCTCTGTTTAAGCGAATTATGCTCCGTTATCGTGAACCGCGGGTGCCCCCGATGTATTATGATATAATGCCATCTCGCGTGTTTGGTCCAAAGAGATAGGAGAACTCGCCATGAACTAACAGTTTACCGTTATTTTATTAAATACGGTACGGTTTACCAGCGCGTCGTTAGGGACGCTCAGTGACCTAATCAAGTAGGCCGTTTAAGGTCAGTTGGGGCGGAGATAAAGGTTGGATAAGGCCAGGTCTACGGGTCAAACAATACAACACAAACCGTTTGGGAAACTGGGATCATTGCGTATAAAACCGTCATAAATGTAATAAGGGCGCCCCTTAGGGTGTTCCGTGAATCAAGTAAGCCCGCGTTCTGCAAATTTAGTGCGTCAAGAGACTGCAATAGCAGGAGCACTTTTTTAACTTATTCCAGTACTAATGAGTGAGTTATCTGCTGCGGCATGTCGGGAAATGGAATCCTTTTTTCATCCTGAAAGTTATTGTTAATGTTTTATTTTACCCAACAGATTATGTTCCTTGCACAACGGATGTTTTATTTTACACAACAGATTATGTTCATTGCTCAACGGATGTTTTATTTTACACATCAGATTATGTTCATTGCTCAACGGATGTTTTATTTTACCCAACAGATTATGTTCATTGCTCAACGGATGTTTTATTTTACACATCAGATTATGTTCATTGCTCAACGGATGTTTTATTTTACAAAAGAGAGTATGTTCATTGCTCAACGGATGTTTTATTTTACACAACAGATTATGTTCATTGCTCACCGGATGTTTTATTTTACACAACAGATTATGTTCATTGCTCAACGGATGTTTTATTTTACACAACAGATCGTGTTCATTGCTCAACGGATGTTTTATTTTACACAACAGATTATGTTCATTGCTCAAATGATGATTTTTGTTTACACACAACAGATCATGTTCATTGCTCAAAGGATGTTTTTTGTACACAACAGATCATGTTCACCTCCAAAGTCGGAATTATCTGCCTGTGCGGCGAGGAAACCCTGTGCACACGACTGCTAGGGTAAAAACGGATTAACACTTAAAGTTCACTTCCTATTGTCTAGGGACTTCGTCAAAACTGACGAACGTTTAAAAAAAAAGAAAAAAAAATCATGTTCATTGCTCAACATATGTAATTTTGTACACAACAGACGAATTTCATTGCTCAACATATGTATTTTTGTACACAACAGACGAATTTCATTGCTCAACATATGTATTTTGTACACAACAGACGAATTTCATTGCCCAACTAATGCTTTTTTGTACACAACAGACCAATTTCATCGCTCAACTGGTGCTTTTTTTGTACACAACAGACCAATTTCATTGCTTAACTGATGCTTCATTTTTGTACACAGCAGACCAATTTCATTGTTCAACTTATTCTTTTTTGTACACAACAGACCAATTTCATTGTTCAACTTATTCTTTTTTGTACACAACAGACCAATTTCATTGCTCAATTGATGCTTTTTTTTGTAAACAACAGACCAATTTCATTGTTCAACTTATTCTTTTTTGTACACAACAGACCAATTTCATTGTTCAACTTATTCTTTTTTGTACACAACAGACCAATTTCATTGTTCAACTTATTCTTTTTTGTACACAACAGACCAATCTCATTCTTCATCTTAGTACCCTGTCACGCCAAATGGCGTATAGGGAAATATGGTGTTAGTGACCCTATATTTTACAGACCTTCAGCACATGATTTTTGGGGTAATGTGGTCAGTATTACGCCCGTGCTGCTTTACTTTCCCAGAAAAAAATCCGGTACCCATTTAAGGCTGGGTGAACCCGGAAGCCGTCGGTTGGGATCGAACCCTACCCCTTGTCCGTGGTAGTTCAGTTCACTAACCCCTGAGCTATCGCGGCTCACCAATCACATTGCTCATCATCATCATGTGCCATACCGGTTGGCGTAGGTGATCATGTCCCTCCACAATCTTCTATCTACAGTGCATCGTATCAGTTCTGTTGTTGACTGTTTTCCATAACATGACACCAAGCTATCCAGTATTTCATTGCTCAACGGATGTTTTTTTTACGCAACAGATCATGGTTATTGTTCAACTGATGTTTTATTTTACACAACAAAACATTGCATAAAGACACTTTGATTAACATAAAACGTTACTTCTCTTCTATATTTTATCCACCAATCTACTTATTTATTGAACGAGAGATTCGGTTCTTTAACATTTAAAATATACAGAGGTGCTGTACGTAGTAAAAGTAAAGAGCCCCCGTCACGCCAAGTGGCGTATAGGGAATATGGTGTTAGTAACCATAAATTTCACAGACCTTCAGCACATGATTTTTGGGGTAATGTGGTCGGTATTACGCCCGTGGCGCTTTACTTTCCCAGAAAAAAATCCGGTACCCATTTAAGACTGGGTGAACCGGAAGCCGTCGGTTGAGATCGAACCCTACCTCTTGTCCTTTGCAGTCTAGTTCACTAACCACTAAGCTATCGCGGCTCCCAAAGAGGTGCTGTGCCAACCAGGAACTTACATTATGAGTCTTCACATTTGCTACACATTCTTAATTTCTAAAAGTGACATCTGTCTCTGCTGGTTCTAACTCACAGGTCATCATAAATCTCCTGGACAATTTGGCAGCGCTTGAGTAATATTGTGTCAGTGCTCGTCTTTACCATCATCATCATCAGCAGAGCCTAATGCATGATTTGGTTAATATGACGTGCACGTTATCACAGAATAACTCCGGTACACATTTTCAAATGCTTGTTGAACATAGAAGCCGTGTCGATTAAAAATAAAACAAAAAAGAGCATTTACCAAAAAGTGGCGAATTAAACCCGGAACCATTTTAGCAATAGACGAACTCATTACAAATTTTTAATATCCCGAACTGTCAGTCTACACGAAGATTTTTTTATTCAAATATTCATCTAATTTATTTTTTAAAATTAAATATTCAGTTGTCATGGAGAATGGATCAATAAGTAATAGGATTTATTGAATCCACTGAAATGCGTGTGTGTTATTTGTAATAGAAGGGTTGTGTTCTAAGTGACAGTTATTTAAACTGAAGAACACGTTCTAAATTAATTTAGTTCAGTTGGACAACTTGTAATAATTAATTAACTTGTAGTAATGAATTAAACTGGAATATACTTATCTACCTCAATGTCTTCTTCATTTGATATTGGACTCCTTTCTCGTGTTATTTTTCCTCTTCTCTTCTTCCTTATTGAACTTTTCCTTCTTAATATTTATATTATTATTATTATTAATATTATTATTAATATTATTATTATTATTATTATTATTAATATTATATCTTCTTCGTTCGTTGTGAAAAGAATGTCATCGTGTAGTGAAATTTACAGTGAAGAATATATGAGAATGTATGCATGAACATATGCTAGGATGAATTAATATATACGAACATACATGAACATACGCGACTAAGTGTGAATGATGAAATAATCTAACACGTATATTGAAAGCCGGAGTCTAAATGTGCTATGTATCCCATTTTAATAAGGATTTAAACCTCTACATCATAGAAGCTCTCTCTCTCTATTAAGGTAAAACCTTATTCAATAGCAACTTACTCTATCATGGTAACAACGTGCTCTATTAAGATATCAACTTACTCTATCATGGTAACAACGTGCTCTATTAAGATATCAACTTACTCTATCATGGTAACAACGTGCTCTATTAAGATATCAACTTACTCTATCATGGTAACAACGTGCTTTATTAAGATATCAACTTGCTCTATCATGGTAACAACGTGCTTTATTAAGATAGCAACTTACTCTATCATGGTAACAACGTGCTCTATTAAGATAGCAACTTACTCTATCATGGTAACAACGTGCTTTATTAAGATAGCAACTTACTCTATCATGGTAACAACTTGCTCTATTAAGATAGCAACTTACTCTATCATGGTAACAACGTGCTCTATTAAGATAGCAACTTACTCTATAATGGTAACAACGTGCTTTATTAAGATAGCAACTTACTCTATCATGGTAACAACGTGCTCTATTAAGATAGCAACTTACTATATCATGGTAACAACGTGCTCTATTAAGATAGCAACTTACTCTATCATGGTAACAACGTGCTCTATTAAGATATCAACTTACTCTATCATGATAACAACGTGCTCTATTAAGATAGCAACTCACTCTATCATGGTAACAACGTGCTCTATTAAGATAGCAACTTACTCTATCATGGTAACAACGTGCTCTATCAATATAGCAGCTTACTCTATCATGGTAACAACGTGCTTTATTAAGATAGCAACTTACTCTATCATGGTAACAACGTTGCTCTATTAAAATAGCAACTTACTCTATCATGGTAACAACGTGCTTTATTAAGATATCAACTTACTCTATCATGGTAACAACGTGCTCTATTAAGATAGTAACTTACTCTATCATGGTAACAACGTGCTCTATTAAGATAGCAACTTACTCTATCATGGTAACAACTTGCTCTATTAAGATAGCAACTTACTCTATCATGGTAACAACGTGCTTTATTAAGATAGCAACTTACTCTATCATGGTAACAACGTGCCCTATTAAGATAACAACTTACTCTATCATGGTAACAACGTGTTCTATTAAAATAGCAACTTACTCTATCATGGTAACAACGTGCTCTATTAAGATAACAACTTACTCTATCATGGTAACAACGTGTTCTATTAAGATAGTAACTTACTCTATCACGATAACAGCGTGCTCTATTAATATAGCAACTTACTTTAATGCGAGAGCAAATCACTCTATGAAGATGGCAAATTGCTCTATTAAGATAGCAACTTACTTTATCAAGATAGCAATTTACTCTATTAAGATAGCAACTCACCCTAACAAGATAGTAACTTACAATATCAAGAAACTACTTCCTTTATCAAGATAGCAACTTACGCGCTGTATCAAGATAGTAACTATTTCTCAAGATAGGAACTCCCTTTCTATCATGATTGCAGCTCACTTACTTTATCAAGCCTCCCTGGTGATAGTCAAGATCTCACTCATTGGGAGTTAATATTTCAATTTTACAAAATAGCAGCTCACTTTAGTATCAGCTAATTTCATCAAGATATGAGCTCTCGGTATTAAGATATCATCATCATCATGTGCCATACCGGTTGGCGTAGGTGATCATGTTCATCCACAATCTTCTATCTACAGGGCATCGTATCAGTTCTGTTGTTGACTGTTTTCCATGCCATGACACCAAGCTATCCAGTATTTTCTCTCTTTGTCGTCCGCAATCTCTCTTTCCTTTTATTTTGCCAGTTGTAACTTGGTTGTAACCAAGTGTTCCAACTTTCCTCTTCTCATGATGTGCCCGAAAAATGTTGATTGCTTCTTTCTGATGTTTTTTAGGAGCTGCCTTTTCGTGTTGGCCTCTTTGAGAACTTCCTCATTGGTCTTTTTAGCTGTCCAGGGAACTTTCAACATTCTTCTGCGAAATCCCATCTCTGTGGCCTCTAATCGTCTTTTCATTTGTTTGTCTACTGTCCATGATTCGCTTCTATAGATCAGAATTGGTTCTATATATTAAGATATCAGCATATTCTAATAAAAAAAAAAAACGTCTTTATTTTAGAATATCAGCTAATTCTTTAAAATAGCAAATCGTTATAACGATCTAATTTTATTAAAATGGCAAAATTTGTTATTAGAGCATCAGTTAACTCTATTAATGTAGAAAATCTTGTTATTTGAATATCAGTTAACTGTGTTAATGTAGCAAATCTTGTTATTAGAATATCAGTTAACTGTGTTAATGTATCAAATCTTGTTATTAGAATATCAGTTAACTCTATTAATGTAGAAAATCTTGTTATTAGAATATCAGTTATAGTCCGTTCAGAATCGTTTGCCGAGATGTTATGATTTATAATTCAAAAAGTTCTTGATGATTTCACATGATTTTTGGCATACGGTGTTAAAATGTCCATGTCACGAGAACATATGTGTTACTCGATGTCTAGCTATAACGGTTTTCTTAAAGCGGCGAATTCCTTTGATCTTTGCCCATTTAACTATTATTTTGACCCTAATCAAAATGTTTTACAGTAATCTAGTGCAACGATGACCCATAGGCGTGTCCATAAAATTTTACTTGGTGGCAAGTATACAAATTTTAAATTATATATAGAACTTTTGTTCGTAGAGTCAATTTGATATAGTTCCATGCTCTTGGTGTGAGTTTCCCAAATGTTGTCGCTGCCTTTCAAATACGTACATTTAGTTCCTCATCTAAGGAAAGTGTGGCTGTAATAGTGGATCCAAGATAGCTGAACTTCTGTACTGACTCAAGCAGGCTTCCATTCAAAGTAATGGTTGTTGGTTTGCTTATAACATATTTTTGATTGCTTGGGTGGTCTTGAACAATAAACTGTTTAACAAATCAACTAGGAAATTTTGCAAATCAAACTATTTATCTGTAGACTTAATCAGAGTAATGATCATTCAGAATCAGACGAGTCAAATAGGTCGATTACTGCTTTCGGCTGAACAAACAACAAACCATCCTTTTTCCAATATTCCCCTTCTTGTCGTAACACATGATCCTCACATTTTACCCAGTAGTCTTTATTTATATTTGATAGAGCCTGATTTGTAAGTGTCTCAACATTGCATAATTTGAAAGTTTTATTTGTATATGCTTCTTGTCCTTTAACTTTTGCCCAAACTAGTTCTATAGGATTTAAGTGTGCATGATATGGAGGTAGTCTCAAACATCTATGGCCATGTTCTTGAATTAACTTGTCTATTTTAAATATCTTTGTACGTTGTGTCTGTTTTACAAGGCTAAGCAATTCGGGTTTCAAGTAGCTGTCGTTAACTTGTATGTGTTCTTTTATGAGCCACGTTTTCATTGCATCTTTTGTACTTGATGATGTTGGGATTCTATCTTCTACGTTAACTACGTTATGGTATGAAGCATTGTCCATTATCAGACAAGAAGGTCGATCTAATATTGGAAGGATACTTTTCTCGATCCAGTCTTTAAATATGTGCCCATTAATTTCGGAGTGGTAGTCTCTATTGTCTATGAATTTTGAAATGAAAACGAGATGAGCATTCTGCAACAACCCATTATGTCTGCTACCTGCATGTGCAACTATCAAACGTTGCCCTTTACTGCTTGGTACTGATCTTTTAATACTTCCATCTGCTAACTGCCATTCCTTTAATGTTATGCTCAGTAAAATATTTTGCCTTTATATTCATTCTCACATAGACTTGCAGAAGATAATATGGATAGTGCCGCCTCCTTTCTGTAAATATTGAGATTTGCCTCTGAATTATGACTCGAACTCGAGTCTACGGCCGTGATTTTGACGTCACATAATTTCCGGTTTCGGCTAAAATGTCATTTTGTGCTAAACGGGAAATTTCATATGTAACATTTCTTTATAAAAATTTATAGTGGAAACATAACTATTTTAGGACGGTGCGCATTCAGCCGTGAAGGTCATGCCTATATGTTAAAGAATCAGCTGTGAGATGTAAGCATCTACATAATCCCGCCGGTGTTTATAATATCGATTAACTTTTTTTTAATATAGGTTAAATAAGGCATCTTTGAAACTGGATCACATTTCTTTGATAAAAAAATATTTTTATAGCGACATTAGTATTCTAAACCTAACTTCAAAAGATCAATGCAAATGAACAATAAGTTTTTGAAAAAAATAAATTAATGTCTAGGCAAACGAATGTGAACGGACTATAACTGTGTCAATGTAGAAAATCTTGTTATTAGAATATCAGTTAACTGTGTCAATGTAGAAAATCTTGTTATTAGAATATCAGTTAACTGTGTCAATGTAGCAAATCTTGTTATTAGAATATCAGTTAACTCTATTAAGGTAGCATATCCCGTTATTAGAAAATCAGTTAACTATATTAAGGTATCAACATTCTCCATTAATTCAACTACAATCCTGCCATTCGAAGTTAACCTGACTCATTGATATATTTGTGACTTCCTGCTATGTGCTCACCGCCCATTTTGTTAATAACAACACACAACATAATACACATGACTTTATTTCAACAGTTATCATCCCATAATCACGACAGCTGCGTAAATGTTCAAATTTGTTCACATCGTGTTATCCCACGAGGGAGCTGCGATAGCTCAGTGGTTAGTGAACTGGACTAGTGAGGGCAAGAGGTAGGGTTCGATCCCAACCGAGGGCTTCCAGGTTCACACAGCCTTTAATGGGTACCGGATTTTTTTCTGGGAAATAAAAGCGGCACGGGCGTAATACCGACCACATTACCCCAAAAATCATGTGCCGAAGGTCTGTAAAATGTATGGTCACTAACACTATATTCCGTATACGCCACTTGGCGTGACGGGGGTACTTTACTTTTTTTTTTTTTTTTTTTTTTTTTTTTTGTTTTTCTAAAAATATACGTTGATTTTTCTGCAATGGTATTCTTCCAAGCTCTCAGGTACCTTTTCTCTCTGTTCTTCTCTGTTTTTCCCTTCTCCTCCTTTCTCCGGAAGATTTCCAGTTGTCACAATATATTCTAGTACTTCCTTCTCATCAGTTAACCGAAATAGGTTATTGTTTCCTTTGGATGTTGGTAAAGAGTTGTATTTTTTGTTTGCTGTGGTCTGTTTTTCAATTCAGTTTTTGTTGTTGTTACTACATCTCAGTTTGATTACCACGGAGCCCCATTGTACCCTGCCTCGTGTCTTGATCATCATCATTGAGTGCCGTCTCCGCATCGAAGGCTGGCTACCATGGAGCGCCATTCCACTCTTTCTCTTGCTTTGATGGTGGAGATTGTCATAGGTTGACTTGTCCATCTTTTGATGTTACTCGCCCATGTTAGTCTTGGTCTGCCTCTGCCTCTTTTACCTTGTATTTTCCATTCCAATATTACTTTTATTAGGCTGTTGTGTCTTTTAACATGCCCCACAAATTTCATTTGTCTTGTTCTAATTGTGTTTAGTTGTTCTCTTTTCATTTGTAATTGTTTTAAAACTTCATCGTTTGGTTTATTTTCTTTCCATCCAATTCTACCTATTCTTCTATAAATCCACATTTCAAAGGCTTCAGTTTTCAGTTCTGTTATCTTGTCTAATGTCCATGTTTCTGCACCATACGGGAATATTGAGAAGATGTAATATTTTGCTATTCTTAGTTTTAGCCCTGCTGATATTTGTTTTGTTGTATATTTTTCATTAAAATTACTTTTTGCCATACCTATTCTTTTTTTTTTTTTCATTTCTACATTTTCCATCATTGGTTAATGTATGTCCAAGGTAGTTGTAGTTCTGAACTGTCTCAAGGTCTATTTCTTCAACTTTGATATCTAATTGTAGTTTTTGAGTATTTTCTTTGTTTATGATCATAGTTTTAATCTTTATGATACTCATATCTAGTCCATATATTTTCCTTGTCATGTTTATTTCATTAAGTAATTGTTGTAGATTTTTAGTATTTTCTGCTAGTACATCAGCATATCTTAGGTTATTGATTACCTTTCCATTAATATTTAATTAATTTTATAAAATTTTGTCTTGATGGTGCATGTTATCAAAGGTTCACCTGTCATCCTACTGTTATCAGCCTACTCTAGCCTTGTCTGTCACTCCTTAGTCTACCTTGTATCTTTCTTTCCATGAGCACTTTTAAATGGGTATTGTGTTTCTTCACATGTTCCAAAAGTTTCTGTTGCCTTTTTCGAATTGTGTTAAGTGGTTCTTTTTGCATTTTTGATTCAGAACTTCACTGTTTATATACTTATCTAGTTCTGCTGTTGTTTGCTTTGAAGTGTGTATATTCTTCATGTTGTCAAAATTGCTTTTTGCCATTCTAATTCATTTGTTCATTTCTGTCGTAGATTTGCCATCACTAGTTATAACATGTCCAAGATATTTTAAAACATACTTTTTAGAATTTTTGTATTTTTTGTAGTACATAATAAATTATTTTGTAATTTTAGCATTTATATACGAGTACTATGCTTATATTCGCCATCTTTCTTGTAGTTGTTTATATAAACATTTATACTGTATATTATTAAGTCTTTCAGCCTAACTTATTCAAATTATATTTTTTTTTATAATTACATACCATAATTAGCTAAACGTTTATCTGGTGAAGTAAATATGACACAAGCCAATTATCAGAGAACGTGAATGTCCCAGGACAAAATTGTCCGACGGCGCTAGATTCCTAGACTTAATTGTTCCGTTCGCAATTGTCCATAATTGTCCCACAGCAGTCAATCTTCATAAATTATAAAAAAAAAAAAAAACGTAGAGAGCTGTGCCCATATGGGTTCTAGGTCTAGATGTAAAATGTGGATGCTTGCACGTTGAGTCAGCAACCAAACTCTGTTAAATATTTCAATAAAAGACATCTAGCTACAATAGCATGAACGCAAATCAGGATAAAAGAGAAGGAGAGGCAGAGAAGAAATAGAAAATAATTTCTTTATTCTATGTACTTAATTGGGATCCGCGATAGCTCAGTGGGTAGTGAACTGAGCTACAAAGAACAAGTGGGTTGGGTTCGATCCTGATCGACGGCTTCCAGGTTCACCCAGCCTAAAATACCGGATTTCTGTTTCTGGGAAAGTAAAACAGCACGGGCGTAATAACAACCATATTACCCCAAAAATCATGTGCCGAAGGTCTATAATAATTATGGTCACTAACACCATATTTCAAATGCGTCACTTGGCGTGACGGGGCTCTTTACTTTACTTACTATGTACTTTATTGGAACGTGCAACAACAGGAAGAGAATTGAAAAGAACCAAGTGTGTCGACTGAACAGATAATATGACAAATGTGAGTTATCTTCGTGCAAACTCCAGAAGTGAGGAAATAATACTAAGAGGACTAAACAATTAATACATCTCACGAGCTCAGTCTGTCAAATGCATAGTACAAAACAGCATGAGTCAGTCAAATGCATAGCACAAAACAGCATGAGTCTGTCAAATGCATAGTACAAAACAGCATGAGTCTGTCAAATGCATAGTACAAAACAGCATGAGTCTGTCAAATGCATAGTACAAAACAGCATGAGTCTGTCAAATGCATAGTACAAAACAGCATGAGTCTGTCAAATGCATAGTACAAAACAGCATGAGTCTGTCAAATCTGGAAATTTCTTTTTGATTTACGACTGCAAGAAAAATCATAATTAACGTTATTACAAGTGGTTACGGTTCTTGTATTCTTTTACATTCTCTAATGTGAATGAACGACAAAAAAAGATAGAGATAACAGTAAAAGAAAACAATAAAAAAAGGTTTCAGACTGAATAGTAGAAAACAGAAGTAATGTTCATATCAAAGAAATAATCATCAACATAATGGAGCATAAAAATAAACAGAACAAATCTGAAACAAGTGCAACGCGTCTAATACTGTACCATCTGTCCTCACACCATTATCTATAAATCAAACCACTCACCCATCTGTACGCACACCATTATCTATAAATCAATCCATCCATCCATCTGTCCTCACACCATTATCTATAAACCAATCCATCCATTCATCTGTCCTCACACCATAATCTATAAATCAATCCATTCATCCATCTGTACCTACACCATTATCTATAAATCAATCCATCCATCCATCTGCCCGTACACCATTATCTATAAATCAATCCATTCATCCATCTGTCCTCACACCATTATCTATAAATCAATCCATTCATCCATCTGTCCTCACACCATTATCTATAAATCAATCCATTCATCCATCTGTCCTCACACCATTATCTATAAATAAACCCATTCATCCATCTTTTCTCACACCATTATCTACATACCTATCCATTAATTCACCCACTCCACAAATACACTCATCCACACGTTCGTCCGTCTGTCTGTCTATCCACCCATCTATAAACACGACTATAAAGTTTAATTACTTGAGGAGTTTGGGGACAACAACGTGTGGCTGCATGAGGTGACACGAGCCACAAGTGAAATCAACAACAATAATTCACAATCTATACATCTTGAAAAAGTCATATAGCAAGGGAATATCTAGCCAATCAAACATGCTTTAAATTAGCATTGCAGCATTAGGAAAAGAATTCCCTTCTTGCTTTTTATGACTTTGGAGAATATAATGTTAGTGCCAAGAATGTCTATTACCACGTTTAGAGATGGCATAGTCGGCATATTCACGGGGGAAAAAAATGTGAAGTTTTAAAATATTCACTCTAATAAGTATTACATAGTGAAGATGAATATGTCTAACATGTAACTCAAATAAGAAATATATACAAACTCAACACAGCGTAATTCAATATTGGATTAAATACTGTGGGTATAGTACTCTCCGTCAGTCATAATTGACTATGGATTTTTCAGTGCCCCTAGAAATGTTTTTTTTTTCTTTTCTTTTCTTTCGTCGTGTATTGTCTTTCTCTATGAATCTGTTTGCTTCTTGTTTGAGGTGAACCTTTAGAGTGTGTTTCCAGAGATTGCGGTCTGTAGATTCCCATTCTGCAGGGTTTATATTCAGAGTCTTCATGTCGCGTTTACACACATCTATAAATCGAAGTTTTGGGCGCCCCCTAGTTTTTTTACCATATGCCAGTTGTCCGTAGAGTATATCTTTCGGTATGCAACCATCTTTCATATGGTGTACATGGCCAAGCCAGCGTAATCTACGTTGTTTGAGCAGCGTGTAGATATTCGGTAAGCCTGTGCAAGTCATGACCTCAACGTTTGTCACTTTATCCTTCCAGGTGATATCAAGAATACGGCGTACACATCGCATATGGAATGCATTTAGTCTTCTCTCCTGCTTTACATAGGTTGTCCAAGATTCGCTGCCATACAGGAGGATACTAATTATGCAGGCATTGTACACTGCGGCTTTTGTTTTAATTGTCAGTTTGCTGTTTTGCCAGACACGCCTAGAAAGGCGAGCAAAGGTGGTAGCAGTGGATCAATACTATCCAAATTGGGGTTATTCTTCTTTTTCTTCTTCATTCCTTCCTCATTTACCTCTCAGCGTCGAGGAGAGATATAATTTGCAGCCTTTTCTCGTCTGTTGATCTCTGCTGGTGTTTGGTGTGTTTCCTTATGTTTCTAATTTTCCACCTTCTTCCTGGTCAACCTTTGAGTCTGGTGTTCTCGTAACGTTTATTGGACGCTCGTTGTGTTGTTTTTTGCTCTGTCTGTCTTATCACGTGACAAAACTATTGTACATGTTGTTTCTTTATGCATCCAATGATGGAAATTACTCCTAGATTCTTTTCTCAGTTCTTCCTTTCTGATTCTATATCTCAGTGTTTACTGTCATTCGACTAACACATTTAATCTCGGTAGTAGTTATTTAAAAAGAAAATATTATTCAGTCTTGTAGTCCAGGCCATTAGTAGCACAAATTGTAATTCAAGTATGAAACACGTACAGACCCAGCCTACGGCCCACTGTTAATCTATACATAAAGTATGTCTATCAAAAACGTAATTCGAACAAAAATTACAATCACACAAAACAGATACACTACGCTGCACCGCTGAATTATGTACAATAATTGAGAATGTAAATGACGAGACATTGCCACGTGTTACCGAGATAATGAGAGCGTCTCCAGGGAGGCTAGACATGGCGATGCATTCCACAACACCAGGCCGGAAACAATTGATTTGAGCTTACTATGCCCCTACTCCCCAGTTCCTGGAATCCAGACAGGGGGGAATCCCCTATACTTTCAAATTAGCCAGAAATGGAGATCTAGTCACGGAGACGGACGCTGGGAGGTCTGGTATTCACGTCCAGGTCCGGTGTAGAAATACACGCTGGCAGGAGAAAGTCATGACAAGGAATTGACAAACCTCCCATGGAAATGCGCAAACGATAAAAGCTATCTGGTTAAAGCGGACCGTCCATAATGGATATAAAGGTGGTCATGTTTTTCCAGAAAGTGTTGCGTGCCTGAGACCAATTATTTGAGTTGATGTTGTTTGTGAGAAGTTGGAAGGACAAAACTGGAGCATGTCTGGTTTTAGTTGAGTATCATCATCTTTTTTGTTTATATAACCAGATAACAGAGCCGTATTTAGACTTGCTGAGGCCCTTATGCTTGCTAAGCTAAATAAAACTTTGAGGTCGCTTTTTAAAAAAAATACCACCAGAAGGTCTCACTCATAATTTCTATTCTATTCTATTCTATTCTATTCTATTCTATTCTATTCTATTCTATTCTATTCTATTCTATCCATGTATTCAGTTGCATTGCAGTCAGAAATACCCCATATTCTCTCCACCACTTGTCACAACATTTCCCAAAATGCATCGGTAAAATTCATTTCAAGGTCGCTCCGTGCACGTCCTAATCGACAGCACAGGCAACGATTCCAAATCTCCTTAGTCGCCTCTTTCAACATGTGTGGCAAGTAACAGTGGCTATATTCTTTTCTCCCCTCACCATAGTGGCCCCGATAGCCACACGTGGGTCTCAATCATAGATTACAATTTAAATAAATTTGAGGCGTCCTGTAGTTTATTCAACGTTTATCCTAAATCCGACCCTGCCAGACAGGCTCTCACCTGGAAAACACAGGGAAGGAAGAAGCAAAGAAAACCTAGGAAAACGCGGAGATGAAATCTTGAAAAAGAGAAACCACATTCGATTACAATCTGGAAATAGTTAAGACGACAGCATATGACAGAAATGATTGTAGAGTTTTTTTGTTGATTGCATATGCCCCAAAGCAGGGTAAAAAAAAAATGAGAATATATGCATATATGTATATTTATATGAACATATTTGCAAAGGAAGAGAATACAAAAAAGAGCCTTGCCATACTACCTGATGGCGTCTAGGGAATATGGTGTTAGTGCTTAATTACCTTTGTAGACCTTCGGCATAGTATTTTTGAATAATGTGGTCGGTATCACTACACTTCTTTCCCCCCCATAAAAAATCATGTAATTTAAAGCTGGGTGAAAATGGAAGCCACCTACCAGGATCGAACTCGATAGCTTGTCTTTAGTAGTTTATTTCTCTAACTGCTCAACTACCATGTCTCTGCCATACACACACACACACACACACGCACGCACGCACACACACACACACACATACGTAGGGAGGTCAAAAAGTAATGCACACCAATTTTTTTCTCGGCTAATAATAAAGATAGGAATATGAAATTTTGCACACTTGGAATATGACATGTTCCAATTATGTGTACCAAATTTCACAGCATTCTGAAAAATATTACGCAATCTATGAACCGTTAAAATGGAGCTTGTCAACAATGTCCGTTACAAACAGCGAATTGTCATAGAATTTCTGGTTGCGGAAAAAGAAACTGTGGCAAACATTCATAAACGACTGTGTGCAGTGTACAAATGTTCTGCAGTCGATAGGAGCACAGTTAGTCGCTGGGTTCAGAGAATTAAAGCTGCAGAAAGTGTACGAGTGGAGCTGCATGATTTACCGCGTTCTGGACGTGTTGCCTCGGCTACCAGCACAGACATGTTAAACCGGGCTGATGCCATTATTCGTAAGGATAGGCGTATCACTAGTCAGCAATTGGCATTGCAGCTTACAGTCAGCAAGGGAAGTGCAATCGCAATTTTTAAAACTCTCGGATATTCAAAGATTTGCGCTCGATGGGTTCCTCGGTGCCTAACAAATGATCACAGAGTTCAAAGGAAAACATTCTGTTCTGAATTGTTGGAGCGTTTCGGTGTTGAAGGAGAAATGTTTTTGTCAAAAATTGTTACCGGTGACGAAACGTGGGCACATTATTATGAGCCTGAAACAAAAAATGCAGTCAATGGAATGGCATCATCCGCAGTCACCAAAAATAAAAAAATTCAAAACATCTCCATCAGCCGGAAAGGTGATGATCACTGTCTTCTGGGACATTGATGGTGTGATTCTTGTTGATGTAATGACAAGAGGTGAGACAATCAACTCGACAGCTTACATCAATACACTGACAAAACTGAAAAATCGGTTCCACAGAGTTCGGCCTAATAAGCCATCTGCAGATTTGTTGCTTCAACATGACAATGCACGCCCTCACACAAGTCTGGTAACACGGGAAGTAATCAACAAATTTGGTTGGACTGTACTGCCCCATCCTCCTTACAGCCCTGATCTGGCTCCCTCAGATTTCCATCTGTTTGGACCACTCAAAAAATTCCTGCGTGGGAAACACTTTGACAATGATGAGGATGTGATCCGTGCAGTTAAAAAATGGCTACGCGAGCAGGACAAAACTTGGTACAAACGAGGCATTCATGACCTAGTTTCGCGTTGGCGTAAGGCAATACGCTTGGACGGAGATTATGTTGACAAATAGGTAGTGTAAAGGGGATGTTCAGCTACAATCTGTGAAAATTTCACACATTTTGCCCGAATAGTTTCCGAGAAAAAAATTGGTGTGCATTACTTTTTGACCTCCCTTCAGTATGTATATGTATATTATAAAAATGATACACAGACAAACGGACGCCCAGACAGACAGACAGACAGACAGACAGACAGACAGACAGACAGATAGATAGATAGATAGATAGATAGATAGATAGATAGATAGATAGATAGATAGATAGATAGATAGATAGATAGATAGATAGATAGATAGATAGATAGATAGATAGATAGATAGATAGATAGATAGATAGATAGATAGATAGATAGATAGATAGATAGATAGATAGATAGATAGATAGATAGATAGATAGATAGATAGATAGATAGATAGATAGATAGATAGATAGATAGATAGATAGATAGATAGATAGATAGATAGATAGATAGATAGATAGATAGATAGATAGATAGATAGCTAGATAGCTAGATAGATAGATAGATAGATAGATAGATAGATAGATAGATAGATAGATAGATAGATAGATAGATAGATAGATAGATAGATAGATAGATAGATAGATAGATAGATAGATAGATAGATAGATAGATAGATAGATAGATAGATAGATAGATAGATAGATAGATAGATAGATAGATAGATAGATAGATAGATAGATAGATAGATAGATAGATAGATAGATAGATAGATAGATAGATAGATAGATAGATAGATAGATAGATAGATAGATAGATAGATAGATAGATAGATAGATAGATAGATAGATAGATAGATAGATAGATAGATAGATAGATAGATAGATAGATAGATAGATATAGGTAGGTGGACAGACAGAAAGAAAGGAGGTACGGTATGTAATGTGATGTGTTTTAGATCGGTAAGTAAACGAATGAGTAAACAGGTATAACGACAAACTAAGGAACGAACAAACAAACTAAGGAACGAACAAACGAACAAACGAACAAACGAACGAAGGAACGAACGAAGGAACGAACAAACGAACGAAGGAACGAACAAACGAACGAAGGAACGAACAAACGAACGAAGGAACGAACAAACGAACGAAGGAACGAACAAACGAACGAAGGAAGGAACGAAGGAACGAACAAACGAACGAAGGAACGAACACACGAACGAAGGAAGGAACGAAGGAACGAACAAACGAACGAAGGAACGAACAAACGAACGAAAGAACGAACAAACGAAGGAATTAACGCAGGATGGCGGATGAAAGGATGAATATACCCTCAATGAACTTTAGATTGAGTCTTCGAGAAGCCAAACCACTTTAGTATTAATTCCCACTTTTCATCATTTCTATATTATTTCAGAATCTTTCATCATTTCGGTAGAACTGTTTGATCTCTTTCAGCCAATAAAACTAATTGTTCCACGCTCCTTATAATAAAAAACCTTTAAAGGTTTTATTGCACCCTTCCTGCGAATATATCCCTACCAGATTGCTTGGAAAATATCGACTGTTATTGATGAATCAAGCGTTTTATTTTTTGTTAACCTCTCTACTCCGGAACCACACAAAGCCTCAATTTCCTTCCTTATTATATTATCTTATCATGGATCTTCTCTTTTATAGCCATGTCAATTATTGATTATTCTTCACAATTGTCTTCGGCATCCTGTTCTTATCTGCCGTCATCGTAATATTTGACGTTATATTTCTATTATTGTTTTATTTCCACGTAATTGCTTCTTTCTTTGAACATACACTTGAAACGCATTCGTGAACTAATTTATAAGTTGGGCTAAGTTTTTATGTTCGTTTATCATGATTTTATTGCATTTTCACATGCCGCTTATAATGCCACGCAGTACGTGAAGTTAAATAGATATATAGATAGTCAGGACTAGTGCTCCAGAATTGATGACAATTCTACTCTATATCAATGCCATCGACCCTAAAAAAAAAGAGGAAATTGCATGTTCAACAAAGGTATTTTGTTTTAGATGCTTCGGTATTAATTAGCTATGTAGGGCTTATTTGATTTACTTACATATCTATGTGTGTTGTTTGTTCCTGCTGAAGACGCATTGAGCAGAAATGTAGTTCCAATTTGTGTCGTCCATTAATTACGCAAATCTGTAAACACAACATTAAAAAAAATATATTTCTCCTTGTTCAACAAAAATTAACAGGATCGAAGAGGTAGAAAATCGCGTTTGCAGCTGGACGTTTTAACATGTCGCAGATTGACGTAAACAATGAAACAGCGCAAAATAAGCCCATTAAACATCATTTTAACGGAAGAAACAGAGAAGTAATGCATTGTCAAGCATATGACTAGGAACAAGAAACATAACTGTGTTGACATTTGCTATTCTCAATGTGTTTCTGTTAATTACTGTTGTTTTTTTTTAAATAATTCTTTGTCATCTGTAGGATTTTCTTTATGTTTATGTATTGATCAGTTATTCTAAATAGAAGCAACAGCACAGGCACAAAATACAACATGAAAATAAACATCAAGAAAACAGAATTCATGAATGTCGCTAAAAATAAACAGAATATCAACATAACTATAGAAGGCAGGCAACTAAAACAAGTAGAGGGATTCAAATACCTAGGAAGTTTAGTGACAAACGATAATTCTCAAACAGCAGAGATAGACTCAAGATGCAACAAAGCTTGCCAAATAATTGGACCACTATCACCACTATTGTCCAACAAGGAAATAACTCTAGAGGCAACGAGCACTATACAATACAATCTTCATCCCAACGTTGTGCTACCAATGCCAGTCCTGGACCCTACAAGAACATAAGGAAAATAACCTCTACAGGGATACAATGAGTTAGACGAATGACAAGAAACAACATGAGAGATTAGATCAGAAATGAAAAATTGAGAAAAAAGCTAGGAATAACCCCAGCCATAGAATATATAAAGAAACAACAGATAAAATGGTTTGGCCACATGACAGGGCAGAGTGATCAAAACACAAGACAACACAAGCCTTCAATAAACGGTGCGAGAACACAAGATCCAAGAGTGGACCACGAAAAAGAAGCATCGACAGAATATTAGAAGCACTAGGAAACATAATAGCAGCAGAGGCGAACAGAATAGTAAAGACCGGAAATTATAGCTCCCTTCGATGCTGAAAGGCAAATGATGAAGGAGAGAAGAAGAAGAAGAGGAAGAAGAAGAAGAAATATTCTGTAAGGTAAAGGTCAAGTCACGAGACTTGAATCGGTGGCTTTATCAGGGGAATTTTCAACCATATGTGGTCGGCCGCCTCTCCAGAAGTCTTCGAGCACTTGTGCCTGTGATTCATGAGCTGTTGTCACATCTTGTCGACGGATGTGATTCATGAGCTGTTGTCACATCTTGTCGACGGATGTGATTCATGAGCTGTTGTCACATCTTGTCGACGGATGTGATTCATGAGCTGTTGTCACATCTTGTCGACGGATGTGATTCATGAGCTGTTGTCACATCTTGTCGACGGATTTGTGAAAATGAGAAAATCACAAACCTAAACGTAAAGGTCAAGTACGAGACTTGAATCAGCGTCTTAGCACGCGAGTTTTCACTCATATGTGCTAGTCGCCTTTCCAGAAGTGTTAGGAGACTTCTGGATAGTGTCGCTTCAAGCATAGAAACTCACGATGCGAGGCAGCATTCCTCACCTGCCCAGAGTACTACCCTGGTACCCATTTCTGCCAGCGGCTGGGTCGACCCCGGGATGAGGTGAGGGGGGGGGGAATTTGTTTTTTTTAACCAGGAGTACAACTAGCTCTGCTTCCAGCGGGAATCGAACATCGGTTGTCCGAACAGTGATACCTGGTGGAATTGTTTTCCCAACTAGACTGCCAAGGCACCACAAGTTTTTCTGTGTCGTATCAATAGACAAGAAAACATCATGTTTGTTTAAGATCTTCTACAGAACAGAAAAATCAATGAGATTTTGTGAAAGCGTATATCTTCCAGTGTTGAACATCACGACAAATGCTGGAAGTGATTATCAATCAGCTCTGCATGTTGTTAACATGTGCCGTTGTAATTCGATGCATTAGATCTGAATGTTATCCTCAGCCGGTCACTTACAGCACACCTTCTGTCTTGTGATGTTGTAGAAAATAAATACTCGCAAAGACTGTTTTGTTTTAATTGAACATTTTTTCAAATAAACTTAGACCTTACATAAAGAGATTAATCAAGAATATGTTTTAATCATCATAATTATAAGAAGATGATCTTGTATCACCACGAGTGAAATTATAATCCTTTTAAATAAAAGCAGAAGAGCAGTAGATGGGATGATGACATAGAGAAAAATGAAGATACCCTTAATAGAACTATCACAACAGACTGAAATACCATATTTTCAACACCCTAAGGATAGAAACCTCTAATGATGTTACTGTGGCACAAGCAAAATAAATGTTCAACATTTGCTACAATCATGACCCAAAATAGCATGAACAAAGAAGTCTTTTGAGGCTATCAGTGGTATCATACCGGTACAATCTCTATGAAGTTCAACCTTGAACTAACGAAAGCTTTCTTCGAACTATTAACTGCTAAAGGTGGTAGCAGCAGAAGAAGAAGTTGTTGCAAGGACCATCATCACTGTACATCGGATAAACCCATGGGTGCTCCGAAATCTCTCCCTCGAGAACATCCGAGGAGAATCCTGGCCCACGTGCACGAACTCCGTAGCACGACCTGGGATCCACCGTGTGGGTAGGTTTATTCACGATCGACTCGTTTCATGTGTAACTTCCAAAGGTTCTTTAACGTGCGAGAGTGCATTCACAGGACCTCCTGTTTAATGCCGTTATCCGAGAAGGCTAGATATTGATTCTCACTAGCCAAGAGATCAGGGGAGTTATCGTCATCTGAAGGCGACGAACTATAAAAATATATTATCACAAACTAACCGGAAGCGTAACATTTGATAATTCACTATAGCTTGCCTGTTACATAAGCATAATATTTGTCGTCTCAGCCACTTCATTTTGCTTCTGCTTAATGTGGCCTGGCAGCCGCGATAGCTCAGTGGTTAGTGAACTGGACTGCAAAGGAGAAGAGGTAGGGTTCGATTCCAACCGACGTCTTCCGGATTCACCCAGCCTTAAATGGGTACCGGACGTTTCCTGGGAAATTAAAGCGGCACGGGCGTAATACCGACCACATAACCTCAAAAATCATGTGCTGAAGGTCTGTACAATTTATGGACACTAACACCATATTCCCTATACGCCACCTGGCGTGACGGGGGTACTTTACTTACTTTTTTTTTTTATGTGACCTTCCATTCATTGAATCTTATAACATCACACACGCTAGTCACCAGATCACCCTCAAAGTCAACAACTAGCGAGACTGCGGTGTAGTGTGTGCAGTCTTCTACTATTCAGCGTTTGTGAGTTTATTTCACGGCCACTGACACTTGAGTGGCCCATGACAGGAGATCCAGAAATATTCTGAAAAATTCATGAACATATTAAATATAATTTAAAATATTCATATAGGGCCATAAGATAAGAACATAACAAGATGGCTGATTGAGAATTGGGATGCAGTAGCCTAGATTAGTCTGTGTTAACAACTTCCGGTCTAGACTATTTTGTAGAAACTAAGAGTGATTAATATGTGGAAAGTGGGGGTGAAGTAGATTATTTTGTGGAAAGTAGGGGTGAAGTAGATTATTTTCTGGACATTAGGAGTGGCCTAGATCATTTTGTGGAAATTAGAGATGGCATAGAATATTTTATGGGAAATTAGAAGTGAAGCAGATTATTAAATTGAGAGTGACCTAGATTATTTTTTTTTGGAGATTAGGGATGATGTAGAATATTTGATGGAAAATAGGTGTAAAGTAGATTAAATGTAGAAATTATAATTGAAGTAGATTATTAAATTAGGATTGGCATAGATCAATTTGTGAAAACTAGTGTTAGTGTATATTGGGTTTTCCATCCAGTAGATTGTGTGGGTAAGTTGATTAAACTAAGATTCCCCGATAATGCGCTCTTGTATCAAGGAGGATAATTAAATGAGTTTACGAATCCAAAATGGCTGTGTGATTGGAGCCGTGAAATTATAAGATGAAGAGCACGAGTTTTAGATGAGAAAAAAATGATCTACGCAAGAGCTCAATAAACATTTACACAATAATGACACTGTGTATATCTTTACCTGAAAAAACGTGAACTCGAATTATCTTCTAAGATTTTACATTTTAATTATTGATTTTTCATTTCTGTTTCCCAGTATTAAGTACAACTCCAACATTTTTATTTGTTCCTTCGGAATGAATGTTGGACTTGAGCAGTGATCAGTATTTAGAGCATTTGAAGATCAGAGATGAGAGGTGTGACTTTAATCCGCATATGTTTTGGATTGTACTGCAGGTGCAGATAAGAGAAGCGACTAATTAGAGACGACAAGCATGTAAAAGAGAGGTATTATAGCTTGGGCTTATTTTTGAAAGAAGAAACGAAAAAGATGAGAAATCTCAAGTTTGCTTAGAGTATCTTATCTTTGTGTTCATAATCTCTCCATCTGCGGGCGAATAAATGTGTACTTTGTATGCATACGAAAGTGTCAGGAGGAGCGTAATGTTAATGCAACGCGCTGGCTTAGTGATTCAATGAACAAGGGTTCAAACGAAGCTTAGCACCCTTTAGTTGAACAAGAAGAGCACTGGCTCCTTAATATCTAAGCACTTTGGTTTAATAATTTGATATTTAATTTTATTCCTCAACGACATATGTTACAGGATATTTTTATAATCACACAAACATACATACACACTTACACAACACCCCCCCTTCCACACACACACACGCTTGCATATATCCTAGCGTTACACCGGCGGCTACGTTACTGAATGAAACATGTAAAATACATTTGTGTAAAATATGGTTGATTGACGCTGATGTTTTTGCATCCCTATTTGCAATGAACACCGACCCGAGGAAGAAACTCGAAATTAAACTAAAAAAATTAAACTCGAAAATAACAACAGATAAATTGATTCGGCCACATAGCAAGACAAAAAGAACTAGCAATGGCTCAAAGAGCCATAAACAAACGCTACAAAAACGCCAGATTAAGAGGAATACCGAAAAAGAGATGGATAAAGGGAATACTAGAGTCACTAGGAGGGAAAACACCAGAAGAGGCCAACAGAAGAGCAAAGAATCGCAGATTGCATCTCCCCTCGACGCCAACGGCAATGGAGGAAGGATAGAAGAAGAAAAGAAGAAGAGGACGCTGGTGTTTTTGCTTCCCAATTTGCAATGATCTTAACATATCTGATCTATATATATATATATATATATATATATATACTATACACTTATCTTAATATATGGATGTGAATCATGGACAATAGGACAAAAGACAAGAAAATCACTGGACTGTAGAAATTTGGTTTTACAGAAGAATATTGAGAATACCATGGACAGCTAAGAAGAGTAATGAAAACGTTCTGAAAGAGGCTTTAGCAAAACGAGAGCATTAGAAGAGTAAGAGTATTAGGAAAAAACAATCATCATAGGAAAAAACAATCATCATTTTTGGACATGTAATGAGAAGAGAACAGCTGGAATATATTGTAACAACTAGGAAAATTGAAGAACGAAGAGATAGAGGGAAGCATGGAGAAAAAAATACCAGACAGCTTAAGAGAATGGCTTGGCAGAAGGTCAACAACAGAAATGGTAAATAACTGTCGAGATCTAAAGTTGTGAAGAGACATATTCACCTACGCCAGCATGCCCGGTACTTGATGATGATTTGTAATTGTTGAAGTGTTCAACCTCAGATTGTGACATTGCAGTATGACACCGTAGATGAGCGATTCGATGAGCATGATAAAAAAAAGTGGAGGCGGGCTTTGTACGCATGCAATGGGTAGAGACGTTGCAGAAATCCAAAATACGTAAGGTCACCTTTGTCTATGTCCCTGGACATGCGGGAGTACGGGGAAATGAGAGAGCGGACAGGTTGGCTAGCTGCGCTGTCGTTGAGGACGGGCAACCGATGGATCGGGCGGACGTCATCAATGCACTCCGAGATGTGGGAAGAGCACAGGACTTCGACAAACACAGATCAACGTCGCTTCTTCGGATGATGGAAATGGGAGTTAAGATGGGCACGGCCAGAAATGAGAAACTTGGTGGCCGTGTAAGAAGACTTATCAACCAACATAGAACTGGAGTCGTCAGTCGCTGGACACTGCGGGAATTGCTGAGGAGGGGATCTGAGCACCTATGGACATGTTCGGAGTGCAATGATGATGACCCGCAAATAACTCAATAACCGTAGATGACATTACAGTATGACACCGTAGATGGCATTACAGTATGACATCGTAGATGACTTTGCAGTATGGCACCGTAGATGACTTTACAGTATAACACCGTAGATGACTTTACAGTATGACACCGTAGATGACATTGCAGTATGACACCGTAGATGACATTGCAGTATGACATCGTAGATGACTTTGCAGTATGGCACCGTAGATGACTTTACAGTATAACACCGTAGATGACTTTACAGTATGACACCGTAGATGACATTGCAGTATGACACCGTAGATGACATTGCGGTATGACACCGTAGATGACATTACAGTATGACACCGTAGATGGCATTACAGTATGACATCGTAGATGACTTTACAGTATGACACCGTAGATGACATTGCAGTATGACACCGTAGATGACTTTGCAGTATGGCACCGTAGATGACATTGCAGTATGACACCGAAGATGACATTACAGCATGACACCGTAGATGACATTGCAGTATGGCACCGTAGATGACATTGCAGTATGGCACCGTAGATGACATTGCACTATGACACCGTAGATGACATTGCAGTATGACACCGTAGATGACATTGCAGTATGACACCGTAGATGACATTGCAGTATGACACAGTAGATTACATTGCATTATGGCACCGTAGATGACATTACAGTATGACACCGAAGATGACATTACAGTATGACACCGAAGATGACATTTCCTACACGTTATGCCACAAGCCAGTAGAAATTGAAGAAGCGCCCATCGAGGAAGTGGATTACTTTAAATATTCGGGCAGTATAATCGACAAAGGAGGAGATACAGGGAGAGGGAGACATTAAGCAGAGAAATAAATCAAGCAAGAACAGCTTTCATTCATCTCGATAAAATATGGGCAGTAAAAAAATAGAAACAAGAACAAAGATAAAATTACTTGATACAAATGTAAAAACAGTCCAATTATATGACTCAGAGACAGTGATATTAAATAAAACAACTAAATAACAATTACAAATATCTATAAACAACCGTTTGGTGAAAATTCAGAACATTGACAAGATCAGAAATGAAGACATCAGAATACAAAAAAAAAAAACAAGGGTCAACCGAGCAATTAATGAATGAACAATAAAAAAAAACTGGGGTGGATTGGAGACACACTATGAGAAACTGGTGCTACCAGAGCAAGAATAGCGCTGTCATGGAATCCATAGAGGAAGACAAAGCCAAGAAAGGCCAGGAATACATGGAGAAAAGAAGACACGGAGACCCTTAAGAACAATGACCTAGACTGGAAATAAGTAAAGAAAATGTCAAAGAACAGAGATGGGTGATGAGACATAGTCCGTGGACTATGCTGCAGAAAGAGGTCTAAACAACTTTTTTTTTTTTTATTCATGAACATTTTTACAACGAACCGACATTACGAACTACCAGGTATCAGCCAAACTGAAACACCAAAATGTAATTAACAAAAATGAAATTGATAGACAAACACAGTTTATCTACATAATTCTACCATTACCAGATATGTACACTCCTAGAAAGTCACTGACATAATATAACACCCCAAGATGACTAATTTTAGTTTAAGCGACAGATAATCTTAATTGCATAAAGGACAATACCATAGTCCGCCAGTGCCCTCATCAGTACGTTCTCCAGTTTGACACACGCTCACCAAACCCTAGTGAAAATGCTGAAGATGGCTTCAGGTAAGATACACGAACTCCGTAGCGCAGCGAATATCTTGAATCTAACCTCTATAGTCCATCTCACGACATAAGTGACAGGTGAATGTGGATCTGTTCCTTTCTTCCCTGACCGTGGTCAGGGCACTGACAGTTACTCTGGACACATATCGTGAAATGAGATGCATAAGAAGTGATGCAAAGAAAACTACGACGGAAGTGATGCAAAGAAAACTAAGACGGAAGTGATGCAAAGAAAACTACGACGGAAGTGATGCAAAGAAAACTAAGACGGAAGTGATGCAAAGAAAACTAAGACGGAAGTGATGCAAAGAAAACTACGACGGAAGTGATGCAAAGAAAACTACGACGGAAGTGATGCAAAGAAAATAAAGACGGAAGTGATGCAAAGAAAACTAAGACGGAAGTGATGCAAAGAAAACAAAGACGGAAGTGATGCAAAGAAAACTAAGACGGATAGACTAAAAATAATGAAACTGATAAGAGAATGAATAGGGAGTGTTCTACTGAAGCAATTCTATTAATTGAAAACATTGGCAAACAATTGCTAAATTAATTAAACATCAAAGATTAAAATGTTTTAGACGTCTGACCAGAATCAACCTGCATCACGAGCATACTACATGAAATTAGTAGGGTAACGGGCGAAAGAAAGACATTCTAAGAGGTTTACACACGGAAACAGAAATATATTAAATAAATTCAGATAGTAAAAACTTATGCTACACAACTGGCAGTGTCCAGGACGCTAGGTACATAGGTCTCTTGTCTGCGCCACGTTACGTTACGAGTAAATGGGCAAGATGCGGATGAATACAAAACTACCAACCGACTCTGATAGAGAGAAAGGACTGTCATGTAAATCGGCACCCATGGGTGAACAACAAATATATTTATACGAAAGAAGAAAACATAAGAAAGAAGAACGGACATACAAAATATTGCACAAAGAGATCCAGAACAAATGCATAGAAACAAAGGAAGGATGGTTAAAAAATAAATGTGAAGAAATGAAAAACAACAAATGAAAGATTCAAAATGTATGCACGATCAGTTAAATGAATTAACAGGAAGAAAAGAAGTCAAAGTTTCAGAATGTGTTAAGTCAAAGGAAGGAAATATAATAATGGGACTGGAGAAGACAATAGAAAGATGGACAGAATACATTAGTCAACTCTATGATGATGAAAGACCAGAGTTAAACAATTCAAACAAAGACACAGGGCCACCAATTATTCAGGGTGAAGTGGAGGATACAAATCAACACATGAAAAGAGGCAAAGCTCCAGGTCCCGACAATATAACAATCGAAGAGATAAATGCATTAGGAGAGCTGGGAGTACAAGTCATAACAAAACTACTCAATGACATATGTAACACTGGACACATACTCGAAGATCTACCAAAAACTATCATTGTAGCCATACCGAAGAAGTCAGGAGCCACTGATTGTGAAGACCATCGCACTATTTGTCTCATGAGCCATATGACTAAAATATTACTAAGAATCATCTTGAGACGTGTAAGAAACAAAATAAAACCAGAAATAAGTGAGGAACAATGTGGATTTATGGAAGGAAAGGGCACCACTAATGCAATATACATCTTAAGAACATTGATAGAAAGATCTATAAAGGTAAAGAAAGATCTATATATGTGCTTTATAGACTACACAAACGCATTTGACACAGTAAACCATGTGGGAATAATCAATATGCTGGAGAAATAAAACATTGATGGCAAGGATCTGCGAATCATAAAAAAACATGTACTGGCAACAAACAGCAGCAATACGAATTAACAACCAAACAGGAAAATTTCAACTTATAAAACAAGGAGTCAGACAAGGCTGTGTTCTGTCGCCGGATTTGTTTTCACTTTACAGCGAATATATTATGAGATCAATAGTAGACAAAAAAGGAATTGAAGTCAACGGTCACAACATAAAGAATTTGCGATATGCGGATGACACAGTCTTAATAGCAGAGACAGAGAATGAACTACAAGAAATAATAGACATAATAGTAAAAGAAAGCATCAAGAAAGGTCTCAGCCTGAATAGTAAGAAGACAGAAGTTATGATCATATCGAAGAAACAATCATCACCAGCATGCAGCATAAAAATAAACAGGACAAATTTGAAACAAGTGCAACGTTTTAAATACTTGGGCACAACAATAACATTGAATGGAAGATGCACCACGGAAATAAAAAGCAGAATAGCTCAGGCCAAAATAGCATTTCAGAAAAATATCTTATGCAACAAATCTATGTCAATAGAAATGAGAAAGAGAGTTAATCGGTGCTATATAGAATCAATTCTGACCTATAGAAGCGAATCATGGACAATAGACAAACAAATGAAAAGACGATTAGAGGCCACAGAGATTCTCAGAAGAATGTTGAAAGTTCCCTGGACAGCTGAAAAGACCAATGAGGAAGTTCTCAAAGAGGCCAACACAAAAAGGCAACTCCTAAAAAACATCAGAAAGAAACAATCGACATTTTTCGGGCACATCATGAGTGGAGGAAAGTTGGAATACTTGGTTACAACTGGCAAAATAAAAGGAAAGAGAGATCGCCGACAAAGAGATAAAATACTGGATAGCTTGGTGTCATGGCATGGAAAGCAGTCATCAACAGAACTAATACAATGCACTGTGGATACAAGATTGTGAAAGGACATGATCGCCTACGCCAACCGGTATGGTACATGATGATGATGAATAAGACACAATAACTGACTAAAAGTCATCTCGATGTGAAGAATACAAGGTAAACAAGTCAGAGGCAGGCAAGGAATAAAGTAAACTGACAACGTGAAGCGATGAACAGGAGAAACTATGACAGCGTAACCCCATTTAGACAAGAGTTTAGAGATAGGATCCTCATCTTCACTGCACATCCGACACACCTTTAATGTGCTCAGATCTCCTCCTCAGTATGTATGTATGAGGGACACCTCAGTGTATGGAGACTGATGCCTCCAGTTCTGTGTCGATTTGTTATTCTTCTGGGTCGTCCCGCAAAGTTATCCTTTCTGTCGTGTCAAGTTTTGACCGGATGTTCATGGAGTTTTAGATGATCATTGACCGAACCATTAGCTCACCCGAACTCTCTCAGCGCATTCTGATGTCGACCCTGTCCATTGCACACCCGCCATCAACGGCAGCCGTTCCAGCTGGTTCATTTCCCTTTACGCCGGAGTGTCCAGGGACGAAAGTGAAGCATATACCAGTGGTTACATTTTTGTGTGTGTTAAACTGTCACCACTCCTAGTAGGAGGGAGCCGCGATAGCTCAGCGGTTAGCGAACTGGACTACAATGGACAAGAGGCAGGGTTCAATCCCAACCGACGACTTTCGGTTCACCCAGCCTTTAATAGGTACCGGATTTTTTTCTGGGAATGTAAAGCGGCACGGGCGTAATACCGACCACATTACCCCAAAAATCATGTGCCAAAGGTCTGTAAAATTTATGGTCACTAATACCATATTAGGAAACCGCGATAGCTCAGTGGTTAGTGAACTGGACTACAAAAGACAAGAGGTAGGATTCGATCCCAACCGACGGCTTCCAGGTTCACCCAGCCTTTAATGGGTGCCGGATTTTTTTCTGGGAAAGTAAAGCGGCACGGGCGTAATACCGACCACATTACCCCAAAAATCATGTGCCAAAGGTCTGTAAAATTTATGGTCACTAATACCATATTCCCTATACGCCACTTGGCATGACAGGGCTACTTTACTGTTTTACACCTATTGGGAGTGTACGTTACACCCCAGTACTGGCTCCTTGCTACCAGCTTTATCGCAGTACTGCATTTATTTGCCCGTTCCCCCCATATACCAGCCAGTCCTGAGTTTTTTAGTGACACCAACCACTGCTTTGAACGCAGCCACCATCGACCTTTCTGAGCATGCTCATCGAGTCACTGAGAAAACAAACGTGAGTAGAAGGTTGTGTTTCAAGCCAGGACATCGCTTTAATTACTGTTATGGTCATACTACTTGTAGCTGCAGCGAAAGCACCGCTCTCCTCCTTTACTGTTTTCCCCTTGACCAGGTCTGTGAAAGCACATGAGTTTCGACTGTGCCGAAAAACATATACATCAGTGTCTGTGACTGTCGAAGCCTCAGGTGAACTCTCATAGATCAAGGCCCATTAAGACAAGAGACAGGGTAAAACGACGCTCCATGGTAGCCAAACTTCGGTGCGGAGACGGACAGAAAATAATGTTATGCTAATGAGATGACATGATGCGATGTTGAATGACAAGATACGATGTACGAGAGTCACCGTTAGCTATTTGTTAACTAACCGTCTTTCAAATTAAAACCGCAGCCACGCAGGCACGGTTGTACAGACATTAGCCTGTTGTTTGCCTGTCAGACCTAAGCATTAAGTCAAACAATCTACATCATCTAGTAAATGGAAAACCCCGGCTGAGAACTCTAAACAGATTTAGGCCGGGTCACTCGTGAATCCGTGTCAATGAGAACGCTGACAGACTTCCTTCAGAAGTACCCGTGGTGGGAACGCGAGAACCTGACAAGAAGGATGTACTGAAGTCGATGTAAGATCGTGCTCCTTTTTCATTTTTAGAGTGACAAGAAATGATTGATGAAGGCCCGCAGTTATGACACTCCGAGAGTGGAAGTCAAGCTGGGTACAAATCGAGGAGCCTGAGTGCGCGAAAAAATTTGGGAGAGTATAACTAGCGCGACACGAACTATCAGTGTAGATATGTTGCGCTGTTTATTTGGTAAATACTTATGTGTCTGCCCAGAGTGCAGTTATCTTAGTTTCTTTCTTTCTTTCGAACGTTCACACGATGAAAGGAATGGGTAGACCTCTTTGACATCGTCCTTAAAAGAACGTTAAGTTGGCGCAGATGCGTTTTATTGTGGATTATTTGCGCATTTTGGCCCTTCACATCCGATTTCAGCACGACCTTTTTTAGTACCGGATTGTCTTCCCTCTTCGATCCCTGCTCGCCGAACCAGATTAGACTGGTTAATCTGTTACCAGGGACACCACGAAGAGGTGGAGTAGGCTCTGAATGGTTCTCGTTATCCTTGCGCAAACCATCAGCTATGAGTCGTTTCCAGCTTCCAGCTCTGTTGCTGTAAGGCGACTGGTCTCCAAAGTTTATTTAATCAGTAATTATGGATTGCAGCATCTCAGCTGTTGTCAATGAGATCGATAGTTAATTGTTTTTAAAAAATGTGAACGTTTGAAGTCAATCGTTTTCACAATTATAAAAAGCGGAAATGATTAAACAATGAGGTAACTATTACTGAAGTTAACAATGGTATTGAGAAAATAACTCAGAAACTATAAATAATATGCTATATAATTTGCTGAAAGATCAGATTAGCTCGCTAACGCGATTATTTACAGAATCAGTAAAGGAAGAAATCATGAACGTGAAAAATAGATTATAAAGAGATACAAAATGTGACAGTAAACATAATTAGATTATAGGGAGATACAAAATGTGACAGTAAACATAAATAGATTATAAAGATATACAAATTGTGACAGTAAACATAATTAGATTATAAGGAGATACAAAATGTGACAGTAAACACTAAACAGCTAAACACATAAATAGTGCACAGAACTTGTAAATAAACATGTAAAAATGAAGATGTTATTAAAGGATTCTGAGAATAAAGTTAAATGGGACGTGGTGTTGGCTGACACTTTGAAGCTGAGATATAAAATTTGTTTAAAGTGGTCTTACGTCTTACATAAGAAGAAGTGTAATCAAACCTGGACTTGATTACACTTCTATTTACTGCTTAATTACACTTGTAATTACTGTTTCAAAGTAATGCTTTTTTTATGCGTTCGTCGGCTTCTCTGACGAAGTCCCTAATGACTAGGAACTCAAATTTACATGGCAATCCGTTTTTCCCTTGCAGCCGTGTGTATAGCGGTCCCTCTCCATATAGGCAGGTAACTCCGTCTTTAAGGTACTCATATTTTTTTCCATCTGTGATTAAATTGATGTTTCAAGCTGGGCCCCGCTGGTGAGACCAGGGGTGGTTTCCGCAGAGAGCAATCACAAATAAATCTCAACTGGTGCAGCCAGGATTTGAACTCACAACCTCTGTCTCGAGGCCGGCGTTTTGCATCGACACCAACCATGTCCCCCACTGTAACATATAATGCCCTTTGAATAGTTTTGTATAGGAAAGAACTGTCGAGATCGAAAGTTGTGGAGAGACATGATCACCAACGCCAGCAGGCCAGGTAAATGATGATGATGATGATGATGATGATGAAAGTAAAGAAACATGAACATTGCGAGAATGCAGCAGGAAATAAAGTAAGTATAGACAAAAAGGATTTTATAGAAACAAGAATAATTGACTGAAGAAGACATATAGTGAATCACTGAACAGCTGAAAAGAAAGAAACATTTAGACACATGATATATCCTTGACAAATGAACAATTTGAAACAGCAAGCGGTCGGCTGAGGAATAAATGATAGTGTATAGCCATCGCGAAAGTTAAAGGTAGAGTAAAAGGACGTTATGTAAGCCAACCTTTCACACGGGTGGCACAGGATGATGATGACCTGCCAAACTATATCACATATTATATCAAACAACGGAAAACGGGTAGACAATATGACGCATTCCTGGAGGCAGAATAAGCTCATAATTATCACTCGCTTTCAAGATTACCCAACAGATTCTAGAATTCTTGGCAGCGACGTTTTTCAATTTTGCTCTCGCGATTCCTGCTTTTGATAACGTCGAGACTTATCCGAGGGCACATTTCTAAACAACTCGCCTTTCATGGCGCCGCGGGAATTCGCCAATACCTCCTGACTCAAAAATATCTCTAGGCTAACTCCTAACCGGCGTCTTTACTTACATATTTGTGAAAACAATGTCTTCACTTCTGATTACTGATTACACTAATCAACCTGACAGCACTCTTGGAAAACAGATAGGTGCTCAGGTCTTTGTAACGAATGACGGACAATGTGCTTTATCATAACTGTAGTAGCTCGCTGGTTATATACACTTGTACTCCGTCATTAAAGTCAAACCATATTATTTGTATAAAACGTGAGCTCCGTTTTCTATGGTAGAGCACATACACCCTCATCTGTCACCGCATGACTTTCCATAAAATGATAAATAGGTAAAAGATGTCCCATGACGCGTTTAAATGGAAGGTGTAACCTTCACCGAAACGAAAACACAGCTTCTGGAGATGAGGTGGCTAGTGCTATGCTGCATCAACCTTTCCAAACTTTGAACCAAGTATCAACTTTTTCAATGATTGGTTGACTGGAGAAAATCAAAGAACGATCAAAACCACGTTTACTTTATCGCTAAGCCAGTGCGCTACCACTACACTGCTGACAATCAACAGCAGACAATAAAGAACTTATAGCTTTCTTGTAGTTATTCTTTAATTCTAGATTTAAATAAATTATCTTTTTTTCTGAAATGAGAGTTAGTTTCTTTTCTTTGATTGGTCACACAGACAGACATGGTAGCCTGTAGTCGACACAGTTTATTACCTCTCATAGGAAAGCGACACTTGGAAACAATGATCGTCCTTCGCAGTGTAACCTCCATTAATCATGTCATTCTTCTTCTTCCACCTTTCAGCTCCCTGTGGAGCATAGGTCTTCAACAAACACTTTCCAAGTCATTCTGTTTCTTGCCATTCTTTTAAGAACATTCCATGTTTTCTCCATCAGCTTCATCTCTGCTTCTGTTTGTCTTCTCCAAGAATTCCTTGGTCTTCCTCTTTGTCTTTCCACTTGGGGATTCCAAAAAGGGCCTGTTGTGTAATACTCTTAGTTGGCTTCCTTAGTTTGTGTCCTATCCAGCGCCATCGTCTTTGCTGTATCTCTTTATCCACTAGTATTTGACTGGTACTTTTCCATAATTCAATGTTAGTGATTTTGTCTTGCTATTTCCATCCTTTTATTCTGCGTAAGCATCCATTAATGAAAGTCCATATCTTCATGATAGTCAATTTTGTTGTTCTCCATGTTTCACGGCATATAAAAGGACTAACTTAACATTGGAGTTGAAAATTGTTATTTTTTAAAAGATGTCATACCTTTCATTACATCCAGAATACCTTATTTCTTATAAAATATGCAAATCATGAGTCGAGGAAAGTTGGAGTACTTGGTTACAACTGGCAAAATACAGGGAAAGAGAGATTGCGGACGACAAAGAAAGAAGATACTAGTTAGCTTGGTGTCATGGCATGGAAAACAGTCAACAACAGAACTGATGCGATGCACTGTGATAGTAGATTGTGGAAGGACATGATCGTCTATCTTAACCGGTATGGCACATGATGATGATATGCAACTAGGCAGAGGTGTTGTTGTTATGGAACAAGCGGTCTATAAACTGACGCCCTTCGACTTCGCGCTATAAATAAAAGTGAAGTAGCCCCGTCACGCCAAGTGGCGTATAAGGAATATGATGTTAGTGACCATAACTTTGACAAACCATCGGCACATGATTTTGGGGGTAATGTGGTCGGAATTACGCCCGTGCCGCTTTACTTTCCCAGAAAAAAAATCCGGTACACATTAAAGGCTGGGTGAACCGGAAACCATCGGTTGGGATCGAACCCTACCTCTTGTCCTTTGTAATCCAGTTCACTAACCACTGAGCTATCGTGGCTCTCGTCTTAGCACTATATCTACAGGTACATCTGCATTTCCGTGCAATCCTGTACAAGGCCATTTATAAGCTCTAACGGAAGTAGAGTTGCTCAAAATCGGTGAGCTTTGGCCTGTCAAACAGGTGATGTGTTTCATGATTGCGCTTCACAGAGACCCAGCGGCGCACGACAAGTTGAGTTATCATATGCCGAATATAGTGTGAGTCTTCCAGCGCAATGCAGCAGGAGGCTGACCAAGCGGTTTAGTACTCCAAGGGTAACAAGGTGTAGAATTCTGGGTAGGTGAGGAATGTCGCCTCGCATCGTGAGTTTCGATGCTTGAAGCAATACTGGCCAGAAGTCTCGAAACGTTTCTGCATAGGCGGCCGAGCACGTATGGGTAAAAACTCGCGTGCTAAGACTCAGATTCAAGTCTCGTACTTTACCTATGAGTCACATGACTAAGATATTACTAAGAATCATCATGCGAAGAGTGCGAAACAAAATCAGTCCAGAAATTAGCGATGAACAGTGTGGTTTTGTTTGAGGTAAAGGAACGAGCAATGCCATATATATCATAAGATCTTTATAGAAAAAGCAATAGAGGTGAAAACAGATCTATACCCGTGTTTCATAGATTATACCAAAGCATTCGACAAAGTAAAGCATCAAGAAATAATCAAAATTTTAGAAAGCATAAACATAGACAGCAAAGATCTAAGAATAATGAAGAACATTTACTGGCAACAAACAGCGGCCATAAGAACTGGAAACCAATTGGGAATGTTTCAACAAATAAAACAGGGTGTTAGACAAGGTTGAGTGCCGTCACCAGATTTGTTTAATATTTATAGTGAGGTTATTTTAAGATCCATAAGGGGCATGGCTGGAATAACAATTGGAGGTCATAATATAAATAATCTAAGGTATGCTGATGATACAGTATTTATTAATCGCTAAGAGTGAAAATGAGTTACAAGAAATGTTAGACATTATAGTGAAAGAAAGCAAAAATAAAGGACTCAGCCTTAATAGCAAAAAAACAGAAGTAATGGTAACAACAAAGAAAAAGACATCACATCAGTGCAAAATAAAGAAAAGTGGAACAATATTAAAACAGGTAAATGAATTTAAATATTTGGGAACATTATTAAACTCAGATGGAAGATGTACAAAATAGGTGAGATACAGAATGGCTCAGGCAAAAGCAGCTTTCCAAAAAATGAGGAAGATACTATGCAATCCATTTTTGACAATAGAAACAAGAAAAAGAGTTCTTAAATGTTATGTAGAGCCAGTCTTAACATATGGATGTGAATCATGGACAATAGGACACCAGACAAGAAAATCACTGGAGTCTGTAGAAATGTGGTTTTACAGAAGAATGTTGTGAATACCATGCACAGCTAAGAAGAGTAATGAAAATGTTCTGAAATAAGCAAAAAGAGAGCGAGCTAATTTCCAATATTAGGAAGAAACAATCATCATTTTTTGGCCATGTAATGAGAAGAGAACAAATGGAATATATTGTAACAACTGGACAAATTGAGGGACGAAGAGATAGAGGGAAGCAAAGAGAAAAAATACTGGACAGCTTAAGAGAATGGCTTGGCAGAAGATCAACAACAGACATGATAAAGAACTGTCGAGATCGAAAGTTGTGGAGAGACATGATCACCTATGCCAGTAGGTCCGGCACTTGATGATGATGACTTTACCTTTATGTTTCGGCCTGTGATTTTCCTTGTTTTACAAATCCGTCGACAAAGTGTGACGTAAGCTCTTGAATCACAGGCACATTAGGCAAGATAGAGCATGATCAAATGAACATAGGACTGCATGTAAAAGCTTAACCAAAAAGAAGACAGAACAAATATTAAACGTAAACCTTTCGGCCACATACAATCATTCTTCTTCCTCTCTTCCTCCTCCTCTTCTTCTTCTTTCCTTCCTCATCTGCCTTTCAGCGCCGAGGGTAGATATAGTTTGCGGTCTTTTGCTCTTCTCTTCGCCTCTGCTTCTGTTATGTTTCCTGGTGCTTCTAATATTCCATCGATCCATCTTTTTCGTGGTCGACCTTTGGGTCTGGTGTTCTCTCAACGTTTGTTGACGACTCGTTGTGTTGTGTTTTGTTCTTTCTGCCTTGTCACGTGACCAAACCATTTTATCTTTTGTTTCCTTATATATTTTATGGCGGGGGCTATTCCTAATTTTTTTTTCTCAGTTCTTCATTTCTGATCTTGTCTCTCAGACTGTTTCCTGTCATTCATCTAACACATTTAATCTCTGTAGAGGTTATTTTTCTTATTGTTCTTGCATCTAGGGTCCAGGTCTTGCATTGGTAACACAACGTTGGGATGAAGATTGTATTGTATAGTGCTCGTTTTGCCTCCAGAGTTATTTCCTTGTTGGACGATAGTGGTGATAACTGTCGAATGATTTGACAAGCTTTGTTGCATCTTGATTCTATCTCTGCTGTTTGAGAATTATCGTTTTCCATTACACTTCCTTGGTATTTGAATTCCTCTACTTGTTTTAGTTGTCTGCCTTCTATAGTTATGTTGATGTTCTGTTTATTTTTGGCTACATTCATGACTTCTGTTTTGTTGATGTTGATTTTCGTGTTGTATTTTGTGCCTGAACTGTTGAGTTTGTTTAAGTGTTCTTGTAGATCTTCTATTGTTTCATGTATTAGTGCCTGATCGTCTGCAAATAAAAGCTCGTTGATCTCCTCTGTCTCTGATGGGTTGGCTAGCTTGCCTATATAGTCCATGTATGTAATAAACAGTAGGTGGGATAGTACGCACCCCTGTCTTACACCTGATCTAACTTCGAAGTGGTCTGTGTAGCCTGCTGCTGTTCTGACCCTGCAGCTGCTGTTGATGTAGAGACTTTTAATTAGGTTGGTTAGATGTTGGCTTACTCCGTATGTTGTTAGTATCTCCCACAGCTGTTCTCTGTTTACTCTTTCGAATGCTTTTTCCTGGTCAATGAAGGCTATGTATAAGTTTTGATTGTGTTCTGTCGTTTTTTCTGCAAGCTGTTTTAGTGTGAATAGTGCGTCACTACATGCTCTGTTTTTTTTCGGAACCCCATTTGAGAATCGCTTAACTGTAATTCTATTATTGGTATCAGCCTTTTCCCAAGATTTTGGCGTATAGCTTTCCTACATGGCTGAGAAGAGATATACCTCTATATTGATTGCAGTCTCTTTTGCTACCTTTCTTTTTCCATATTGGTATGATGATTGCCTGTTGCTAGTCTTCTGGGGCTTGTTGTTGGTGCCATGCTGCATTAAATATTCTGTGCAGCCATTGCACTCATGTTTTTCCTGCTGCTGCTATTATTTCTATTGGTATGTTATCTATCCCTGGTGCTTTATTTTTTGGTGCATATTTGATTACTTCTTCGATTTCCTCTTTCATGATGTTGGGTTCAGTATTTGTGAATTCTAGCGTGGTTTTTGTTGTCTTATTGGTAGTTGGTATGTTTAACAGGTCTTCAAAATATTCGTTCCATCTCTGTTGCATACATTGGTTATTTGATATTGGCTGTCCGTCTTTGTCATTTATCAGCTCAATAGGATCATGGTTTTCTTTTCTTTCTCTTCTGGCTTTTACTGCTTTATACAATCATTAGTGCAATAAAACAACGAAAATAAATACACGCGTACATAAATGCATGCAGACGACAATCACGAAATTACATATTATAACATATGCGTGCCTATCTCCAGGAAAGATAATAAGACAAAAGATGAAACGAAGGCAGAGTGAGCATAATCTTGAACACAATGACAAAGTGATCGCAAATAAAATACAAGACGAAACAATTTTAATGTGAAAAGAACAGACATATTTTATGACTGAATTGATGGTTTGTTTTTCCCTGACGAGCATATTGTGATGGACATTTCTTGTTAAATGTAAATTATTAATTAATCAAATAATACAATGTGTAAATCTATTTGATATGTATAATGGCAATAGCTCCTTCACCAGCAAAAGGCAACTGTTCTCATTCATAGTTTCCGTAAAATCAAGAATTACTGTAAGAGGTACAGTAAGGAGATCATTGTTTTTACAAGCCTTTTAACGACACTCATTGAGCCCACAAACATGCTCATTTGAGTGATGAGCTATCGATCCACCAGATGTGAGATTCGTGCCAGGTTTAGTTTGGGCTGCTATTGTTGCCAGAGTATTCGTGGATGACATGTCAAGTAAGAGTCATCATGTTCCCTTCCGACCAAACACGGAACACAGGGCCACTGTTTTGAAGCTAAAACTCTCTAGACTCACGGATAAGAGTAAAAAGAACATAACAACTGTAGCACTATAAGAGAGAAGAAGAGAGAGTAGAGCCCCTATCACATCATTTGGCGCTAATGGCTATATTTTAAAAAAAAAAACTGTCGGCACATGATTAGTGGTTAATATGGTCAGCATAACGCCCATGCTGCTTTTCTTCCCAAGGAGAAAATCATGTACCCATTTAAGGTTCAATGGTCCTGGAAGCTCTTGTCTTTAGTAGCTCATTTGCACTAAACACTGAGCTATCGCGGCTTAGGATAAGGTATTCATAAAGATGAAGGTTTGCAATAAGAGTATACATATGACTGGAGGCGAAGGCGCGCCTCCCAGCACCAGAGCTGGAAGTTGTCAGCGACCCACAGCTGACGGCTTGCGCCAGGATCGGTGAACCAAAACCATCCAGACCCTGCTCCACCTCTACGTGGTGCCTCAAGTAACAGACTAACCTGTCTAGTCTGGCCTAGCGAGCAGGGATCAAAGAGGGAAGACAACCCGGTACTCAAAAATGTCGTGTTGAAGTCGGATGTGTTGGGCCGAAAGGCGCAAATATATCAGTTATACTGCAAACCACAACACAACGCAGACACGCCGACTTAACATCCTTTTAAGGGCGGATAACGAAGAGAAATTCTATAGTCCACGAATATTCTAGAATACTTTAGTCATAGGGTGAACGCAAGCAAGCATATGACTGAAGGTTTTCTATAAGAGTATTCATATGAATGAAGGTTTGCAATAAGAGTATCAATATGGCTGAAAGTTTGCAATAAGATTATTCATTAGAATTAAGGGAGGATGATGAAAACATATAGTTTGATATAAGTTGACAGAGAGAAGAAGAGATAAGTTGATAAAGAGAAGAATTCGTCGACGACCACATAGTTAAAGTTAAATCCATGAACAAGATATAGACATGTTGAGTGAGAGTTTCATTTAGGGGTAAGGGTCGCTTGTGAATAAGAAAATAAGATATTCACTTACAAAATTAGACAATAACAAGATATTTCACTTACAAAATTAGACAATAACAAGATATTTCACTTACAAAATTAGACAATAACAAGATATTTCACTTACAAAATTAGACAATAACAAGATATTTCACTTAAAAATTAGACAATAACAAGATATTTCACTTACAAAATTAGACAATAATAAGATATTTCACTTACAAAATTAGACAATAACAAGATATTTCACTTACAAAATTAGACACTAACAAGATATTTCACTTACAAAATTAGACAATAACAAGATATTTCACTTACAAAATTAGACAATAACAAGATATTTCACTTACAAAATTAGACAATAAAAAGATATTCGCTTACAAAATAAGACAATAACAAGATATAGACATGTTGAGTGAGAGTTTCTTTTAGAGGTAAGGGTCGCTTGTGAATAAGAAAATTAGATATTTAACTTACAAAATTAGACAATAACAAGATATTCGCTTACAAAATAAGATAATAACAAGATATTTCACTTACAAAATTAGACAATAACAACATATTTCACTTACAAAATTAGACACTAACATGATATTTCACTTACAAAATTAGACAATAACAAGATGTTTCACTTACAAAATTAGACAATAACAAGATATTTCACTTACAAAATTAGACAATAACAAGATATTTCACTTACAAAATTAGAAAATAACAAGATATTTCACTTACAAAATTAGACAATAACAAGATATTTCACTTACAAAATTAGACAATAACAAGATATTTCACTTACAAAATTAGACAATAACAAGATATTCGCTTACAAAATAAGACAATAACAAGATATAGACAAGTTGAGTGAGAGTTTCTTTTAGAGGTAAGGGTCGCTTATGAATAAGAAAATAAGATATTTCACTTACAAAATTAGACAATAACAAGATATTTCACTTACAAAATTAGACAATAACAAGATATTTCACTTACAAAATTAGACAATAACAAGATATTTCACTTACAAAATTAGACAATAACAAGATATTTCACTTACAAAATTAGACAATAACAAGATATTTCACTTACAAAATTAGACAATAATAAGATATTTCACTTACAAAATTAGACAATAACAAGATATTTCACTTACAAAATTAGACAATAATAAGATATTTCACTTACAAAATTAGACAATAACAAGATATTTCACTTACAAAATTAGACAATAACCAGATATTTCACTTACAAAATTAGACAATAACAAGATATTTCACTTACAAAATTAGACAATAACAAGATATTTCACTTACAAAATTAGACAATAACAAGATATTTCACTTATAAAATTAGACAATAACAAGATATTTCACTTACAAAATTAGACAATAACAAGATATTTCACTTACAAAATTAGACAGACAATAACAAGATATTTCACTTACAAAATTAGACAATAACAAGATATTTCACTTACAAAATTAGACAATAACAAGATATATCACTTACAAAATTAGACAATAACAAGATATTTCACTTACAAAATTAGACAATAACCAGATATTTCACTTACAAAATTAGACAATAACAAGATATTTCACTTACAAAATTAGACAATAACAAGATATTTCACTTACAAAATAAGACAATAACAATATATTCACTTACAAAATTAGAAAATAACAAGATATTTCACTTACAAAATTAGACAATAACAAGATATTTCACTTACAAAATTAGACAATAACAAGATATTTCACTTACAAAATTAGACAATAACCAGATATTTCACTTACAAAATTAGACAATAATAAGATATTTCACTTACAAAATTAGACAATAACAAGATATTTCACTTACAAAATTAGACAATAATAATATATTTCACTTACAAAATTAGACAATAACAAGATATTTCACTTACAAAATTAGACAATAACAAGATATTCCACGTACAAAATAAGACAATAACAAGATATTTCACTTACAAAATTAGACAATAACAAGATATTTCACTTATAAAATAAGACAATAACAAGATATTTCACTTACAAAATTAGACACTAACAAGATATTCCACTTACAAAATAAGACAATAACAAGATATTCACTTACAAAATTAGACAATAACAAGCTATTCACTTACAAAATTAGACAATAAAAAGATATTCACTTACAAACTAAGATAATAACAAGATACTTCACTTACAAAATAAGATAATAACAAGATATTCACTTACAAAATAAGATAATAAGATATTTCACTTACAAAATTAGACAATAGCAAGATATTCACTTTCAAAATAAGACAATAACAAGATATTCACTTACAAAATAAGATAACAACAAGATATTTCACTTACAAAATAAGCCAATAAGAAGATATTTCACTTACAAAATAAGATAATAACAAGATGTTTCACTTACAAAATAAGATAATAATAAGATATTTCACTTACAATATTAGACAATAACAAGATATTTCACTTACTAAGTAAGACAATAACAAGATATTCACTTATAAAATTAGACAATAACAAGATTTTCACTTACAAAATAAGACAATAACAAGATATTTCACTTACAAAATAAGAAATAACAAGATATTCACTAACAAAATAAGACAATAACAAGATATTCACTTATAAAATAAGGTAATAACAAGATATTCACTTACAAAATAAGATAATAACAAGATATTCACTAACAAAATTAGATAATAACAAGATATTTCACTTACAAAATAAGACAATAACAAGATATTCACTTATAAAATAAGATAATAACAAGATATTCACTTACAAAATAAGGCAATAACAAGATATTCACTTATAAAATTAGACAATAACAAGATATTTCACTTACAAAATAAGCCAATAATAAGATACTTAGTTACAAAATAAGACAATAACGAGATATTCCCTTACAAAATATGATAATAACAAGATATTCACTTACAAAATAAGATAATAACAAGATATTCACTTACAAAATAAGATAATAACAAGATATTCACTTACAAAATAAGATAATAACAAGATATTCACTTACAAAATAAGATAATAACAAGATATTCACTTACAAAATAAGACAGTAATAAAAGGTATATTCACTTATAAAATTAGACACTATCAAGATATTCACTCACAAAAAAGCCAATAACATGATACTTAATTACAAAATAAGACAATTACTAGATATTTAGTTACAGAATAAGACAAAAACAAGATACCTGCATCTTAATTTGGAGAAACCACTAACGCTAAGGATTACTTGTCAAACGCGTGCTACTTATAGTAGCAATTAAAAAAAAATAGAGTGTCTAGTTCTATTCGAATTAAATTCGACATTTTAGTCGAATGACCATGCCAACTAAGAGAAAATAGAATTTCCCAACAGGTTGATCTATCAGGCGCGTAAGCCAGAACCTGCAAACACCTCCTGTCATTGGTTGACTCAGACATGTGACCAAAGATTATAAGTATCCGACCATAGAGGAAGGAGAATGTTGTTTCTTCGTTTAGGTTCCCAGACGATTCTGTGATGGTTCGTATTCACAATTCTACAGAGTCAACTAATCAAGAAGACAATCAGCGCGATTTAAGTGTCTTAAGATATAGACCAATTAAGGCGTTAAGGCAAAGAAATGCAAATGAAGGCATAAAAATGCGAAGCTGCAGTAAAGCTGAATGTGAGGGAAAATTGAAAAAAATAGAAAAGATGGTATGTTAGAAGCTTTACGTGATTAGTAGATGACACAGATTCGAACGACGTTTCGTCCCAATAGGCCTTCCGCAGGAACAAACAAAAAAAAACACACACACGGATATATAAGTAAATAAAACTAATCCTACATAGCTAACTAGTAACGAAACATCCAAAACAAAAATAATAATAACATATTTACATAAATATAATAACATACATAAATTAATAACATATCTTTAACATATTTCGATTATTTTTGTTTTGGATGTTTCGTTACTAGTTAGCTATGTAGGATTAGTTTTATTTACTTACATATCCGTGTGTGTGTTTTTTGTGTGTTTGTTCTTGCTGAAGGCCTATTGGGCCGAAACGTCGTTCGAACCTGTGTCGTCTACTAATCACGTAAAGCTTCTAACATACCATTTTTTCTATTTTTTTTTTCAATTTTCCCTAGACCAATTAAGCAAGAAGTAAGTTTAAAGATAACTAGATGGAGTCCAAAAGAATAGTATAGAAGTTCCTAACAATCAATATTGCAGAAGTAATCTAGATAAAGATAAATATACGCGAAGGACACTCTACAAGTTGTGCAGAGACAATAACCAAATAATAATCTTTAAAGGATGCTTACGCAGAATAAAAGGATGGAAATGGCAGGACAAAATCACTTAAATAGAAATATGGAAATGTACCAGTCAAATACCAGTGGATAAAGAGATAAGACGCAAACGATGGCGCTGGATAGGACACATACTGGGGAAGACAACTGACAGTATTACACAATATGCCCTTTTTTGGAATCCCCAAGGAAAAAGACAAAGAGAAACACCAACATATTCTTGGAGAAGACAAATTGAAGCAGAGATGAAGATGATGGGGAAGGCATGGTATGATTTTAAAAGATAGGCAAAAAAAAAAAAAGAACGGCTAGGAAAGTGTTTTCTGAAGACCTATGCTCCACAAGGAGCTGAAAGGTAGAAGAAGAAGAATATAGAGCTGTCATTATAGTATTCACTAGGAATGCGAACATTAATATTCAGGTGCTATCCTTAGTCCACACCCTTCATGCTGTAATATAAATTATATTCCATATTTCGAAGATCTAATTATGAAGGTAAGTTGAATATTTGTTTACTCATCATGAACCTTCAATAATTACCAATAAATCAATTCGTCTATGATCATCACTTGACCCCCCAGGTGATATTGCGTTTAACCTTGATTGGAAATAAAACGCTCTCAGTAATTAATGTCACGTAATAAATGTTGTGACGTCATGACTCACCAAAACTCTCTCATCGTCTCAAACTCTTCAAAATTTCTTATTTGCTGCCATAGCTACACTATACAGTGTCTAGATCTGATCTGACTTATAATACAGAGAATACCTGCAGTTTTGTTTTCGACAGGACTGGTCAAACCAACGTCTCAACTGTAAAACCTTCAACAGGAGACAATCGCATCTAAGCATAACTCAAATCTTAAACATAGATATAATATACAATGAAATGTTAACATCTCTCTGTGCTAATTCTCTTCTGGTTAAATCGAGCTTTTCGAAATTCTATGTGAGCTTGTAACTAAAACTTCAAAGCAAAGAATAAACCTCATCCTGAGCCCGTGTGCTCTATAAAGGCTTTCAGTAGCCACGGAAGTAGCACACATTGCTTCTTTACTTCCAGAGTTGTTCTTGTTAGTTCACTCTGTTTAATTTACATGCTTTAAGATAGGGATTAATTATACCTAAATTTTGAACAGATTAATAGCATCACAGTTATTGATAGCATCTATATTCTGCTAACACCATTTGGTATTATTTATTGATTATTAAAAACCAAGTGTTGAACTAACAATCTGTGTACCTTATTTAATAGAATAAAAACGTGTACATATGTATCAACACATTGAGTGATACAATTTAAAAAAAAATGTAAATAAAATAGTATATATTTGATATGATGGATATACTGATACTGACTGATCAGAACTTGTACACGCGAACTTTCATATTTATTGGTTGAAGAAAACTTGTGCAATCAGGATAATTGTTTTGTGTACTTGAAAGAGCAAAACAAAATATTGTTTCCATAAGTGTACGGACATGTACTTTGGTTTGATATCCAATTTGACCACTCATGACGGATTACATTTAGTACATTATGTCATATATTTAACTGTAGAGATTCAAGAAGGTGTAGCCAGCCCCACAGCTATATCATTAAATAACATACCTCTTGAATCTGTGAGAATGTTCACCTATCTCGGTTCTATGGTCAAAACCACTGTCTCCATTGAAGAAGAAATAAATTCCGGAATCGGAAAGGTAGCTTTCACATTTGCTAAACTTAAAGATAGAGCATGGGCCAACACCAATGTAGCACTCAGGACATATTAAAATTTACCAAAGTTGTGTGCTTAGCACACTTCTATACGGATCAGAAACGTGGACTACCTATGCAGGGCAGGAGAAAAGGTTAAACAGCTTTCACGTACGTTGCCTTCGAAAGGTTATGAATGGCGGGACAAAGTAACCAAATCTAATGTCTTACAATGAGCCAAACTATCATCGATCATGGCAACACTTAGGAGTCGTAGACTAAGGTGGCTGGGCCATATAATAAGAATGGCAAACAATCGCATTCCCAAACAAACATTGTGTGGCGAACTTAAGGACGGAAAGAGACCAAAGGGCAGACCAGTGCTGAGATATAAGGATGTTTGCATGTCTTCCTTGAGGGAATTCTTTACCAGTGAAAGAAACTGGGAAAATGTGGCTTCTGATCGTAGCACATGGAGAATAAAACTAAAAAATGACACAGCAACTTTCGAGACAGTGCTGATGTCAAATTCAGAAGACAAAAGGCGCAAGAGAAAAGAGACAAGACCAGGTACGAGAAATACACGTTGTTCCTTCTGCGGATGGTTCTGGCTGTCCATATTGGCAAATTCCGCCACGAGAGAAGCTGTTCAGTAAAGCAGCATCCAGTACAAGACACCAATACTGTTAGGGACATTCAAAAGGTAATGCCCCACATCGGTTTTCCCAGCTATTAATAAACATAGAAGCATGCTATTTTTTGCACACTTTTAATATGGCGTGTGTCGATTGCGTGCACCAAATTACACTGCAACGGCTGAATTATATGTCTGCACTAAACCGTTGAAATGGAGTATGTTAATAACTTGCGTTATAAGCAGCAACTTGTGATAGAATTTCTTATTTTAGAGAAGGGAACTGTTGTGAACATTCAAAAACGTCTATGTGATGTATATAGAAGTTTTGCATTTTACAGGAGCACAATAAATCCCTGGGTTCAGAAAATAAAAGAATCGGAAAGAGGAGATACGGAGCTTCTAAATCGACCGCACTGTGGACAGCCTGCCACAGCCACTAATACAGAGATTTTGAAATGAACTGAGGGCATTATTCTTGCTGATAGGCAGGCGCGTCACTACTCAACAATTGGGCTTAAAGTTGTCAGTCAGCATTGGTAGTGTAAATACAATTATAACAACTCTCGGATTCTCTAAGGTTTGTGCAAGATGGGTTCCACGAAACCTCACAAATGAGCGTCGATTGCAAAGAAAAGCAATTTCCTCTGAACTGTTGGAGCGTTTCAATGTTGATGGCGATAATTATTTGGCTAAGATTGTACAGGTGACGAAATCTGGGCACATCATTTTGAACCTGAGACAAAGAGACAGTCAATGGAGTGGCATCATCCGACTTCATCACGAAGAAAGAAATTTAGGACATCTCCTTCAGCTGGAAAGGTCATGGTCACTGTTTTTGAGACATTGAATGTGTGATTCTTGTGGATGTTATGCCAAGAAGAAAGACAATCAATTCGCAAGCTTACATTGAAGGTGTGATTCTTGTGGATGTTATACCAAGAAGAGAGACAATCAATTCGCAAGCTTACATTGAAGGTGTGATTCTTGTGGATGTTATACCAAGAAGAGAGACAATCAATTCGCAAGCTTACATTGAAGGTGTGGTTCTTGTGGATGTTATACCAAGAAGAGAGACAATCAATTCGCAAGCTTACATTGAAGGTGTGGTGCATGTGGATGTTATGCCAAGAAGAGAGACAATCAATTCGCAAGCTTACATTGAAGGTGTGGTTCTTGTGGATGTTATACCAAAAGAGAGACAATCAATTCGCAAGCTAACATTGAAGGTGTGGTGCATGTGGATGTTATGCCAAGAAGAGAGACAATCAATTCGCAAGCTTACGTTAAGAAAATGAAAAAAACTCAATCAAAGTTTTCGTAGAGTTCGCAGCACAAGAATATTGCAGACCCGCTTCTCCTTCACGACAATGCGCGCCCTCACACAAGTCTGGCCAAACAAGAAGGAACCGCCAGATTGGGTTGGACTGTGCTCCCCCATCCACCATACAGCCCTGATTAGGCACCCTCTGTTTTCCATCTCTTTAGTCCACTTAAAGATGCCCTAAATGGAACAATGTTCTAAGATGATGAAGGAATGATTCATGCCGCGAAGAAATGACTACACGACCAAGAGAAATACTGGTACAGACTAGGGATACATGCACTTGTTGTGTGCAACGTAAAGCTGTACAAATGGATGAGGATTATGTTGAATGATACCGATGTTTACATGAAATATAAATATATATATTGTGTAAAAATTGTAAACTTTTTGTATTAGCGGTTCTCGAGAAAATCGATGTGGTGCACTACTTTCTAAACGCACTAAATACTATTAAATGTTCCACAGCTCAAGATATTGAAAAATCTTTGACAAAACACAGTGTTTTTTTTAAAGGAAAAAAATGTATTCCGGGCTGTATCAATTTGCAAATATAAAAAATTGGAATGCTAACTCATGATAGTGAAAAGAGATGTCGTTTCAGGGATAATGTTACAGAAGGATTTCGATCTGAGATGCAGAATGACTCAGGCAAAAGCAGCTTTCCAGAAAAAGAGGAAGATACTATGTAATCCATATTTGACAATAGAAACAAGAAAAAAGAGTTCTTATATGTTATGTAGAGCCAGTCGTAACATATGGATGTGAATTATGGACAATAGGACAACAGACAAGAAAATTCACCGGATTATGTATAAATGTGGTTTTACGGAAGCATGTTGAGAATACAATGGACAGCTAAGAAGAGTAAAGAAAATGTTCTGAAAGAGGTCAAAGCAAAAAAAAAGAGAGTTAATTTCCAATATTAGGAAGAGACAATCATCATTTTTTTGGCCATGTAATGAGAAGAGAACAAATGGAATATATTGTAACAACTGGAAAAATTGAGTGACAAAGAGATAGAGGGAAGCAAAGAGAAAAAATACCAGACAACTTAAAAGAATGGCTTGGCAGAAGGTCAACAACAGAAATGATAAATAATTGTCGAGATCGAAATTGTGGAGAGACATGATCACCTACACCAGCAGGCCCGGTACTTGATGATGATGATATGTTGTAAAGTATTGTCTCCACACATTTAATAGTCTGTATTAACAGTATACATATGTTGTAAAGTATTGTCTCCACACATTTAATAGTCTGTATTAACAGTATACATATGTTGTAAAGTATTGTCTCCACACATTTAATAGTCTGTATTAACAGTATACATATGTTGTAAAGTATTGTCTCCACACATTTAATAGGCTGTATTAACAGTATACATATGTTGTAAAGTATTGTCTCCACACATTTAATAGTCTGTATTAACAGTATACATATGTTGTGAAGTATTGTCTCCACACATTTAATAGTCTGTATTAACAGTATACATATGTTGTAAAGTATTGTCACCGCACATTTAATAGTCTGTATTAACAGTATACATATGTTGTAAAGTATTGTCACCGCACATTTAATAGTCTGTATTAACAGTATATCCATGTTGTAAAGTATTTTCTTTAATTTTTAACTTTATAAACTTGACAATTTTTTATGAAGAAGAAAATGAAAATAAAAGTTGTGTACTCAATGACATTAGGTAGTTTACAGTTTTAAACCACAACTGCAATAAAATGTTAAAGGGAAATCATCATCATCGAGTGCCGTCTCCGCAATGATGGTTGGCTACCATAGATCGCCATTCCACTCAGTTTCTTGCTTTGATGATACAGGTTGTCATAGATTGACTTGTCCATCTTTTGATGTTACTCGTCCATGTTAGTCTTGGTCTGCCTCTGCTTATTTTACCTTTTATTTTCCTTTCCGATTTTACTTTTAGTAGGCTGTTGTGTCTTTTAACGTGTCCCAAAAATTTCATTTGTCCTGTCTTAATTGTACTTAGTAGTTCCATTTTTATTTCTATTTGTTTTAAAACTTTATCGTTTGCTTTCTTTTCCTTCCATCCAATTCTACTTATTCTTCTATAAATCCACATTTCAAAGGCTTCAATTCTCTGTTCTGTTTTCTATTTTTGATGTTGCGTTCGCCAGCTTTCAACTCTGACGAAGTCCCTAGAGACTAAGAACTGAATTTTGCGTGTTAATCCATTTTTCCTTGGCAGCCGTGTGCACAGGGGTACCTCGCCGTACTGGCAGATAACTCCGATTCCGGAGGTACTCATGTTTTTTTCGTCGATGAGTAACTGACGTTTCAAGCCGGACCTCGCTGCTGAGACCAGGGGTGGTTGCCACAGAGAGAAATCATAAATAAAAATCACAACCGGTGTAGTCGAGATTTGAACCCACAACCTCTCTGTTCCGAGGCCAGCGTCTTGCCTCGAGACCAACCAGTCCCCCAGGGACTTGGAATATGAGGAATCTGCAACAAGGAACACTTTTCAGGCATAGCCTGTAATGGTTCTTGCCGCCTATCCACCATATACCGGAAGTTCACGTTCTCACGAATATGATGATCGTTATATTTATTTTAAAATGTATAGCGCTTGATGATGTTAGGCCATTGTTGTTGACTCCAATTCCGAACATATAAACACACAGTTAGTCGTCAGATTATCCCCGTCGCACATCAAACAACAAACCGTAAGATTAACGTACGGCCGGTCTAGGGATTTACGATGAGCCATTACGATGACGTAGCACACATAATAATGTCGGACGCACTGCAATGACGCGCCCTTTAGAATCCTCATTACTCTAGTGAATGTAGCCCAAGACGAACAGAACACGGTGCAAATTTCCTAAAGAGATAAAACTGCGGCTGACGAAGCATTTCCCATTAATGAGTAACATGGAAATAACTTGCGTAAAGCAAATGCAACAAAGGTAATGAACAGCACCAATGTGATGTAAAGCGCAGACAAGCCTAGACGATGGAAGGTCGCATTCTCAACACTTGATTTGTCGAAAATTGAATATTGCCGGCGTACGACATTGTTTTATCAGCGCAGATGTAATAAGTAGATCATCATCTTGACTTTAACGCATAGGAGTGCAGTGGAGAACTGAAATTAATCAGACACCGAATGCACTTTCTGCGATCGAGAGAACGTGGACTAGATCCGCCATCTTAGAAACGGAAGCCCAAGCTATTCTTAGTTTTAGCCCTGGTGTTTGTTATTTGTTTTGATGTTAGTATATTTTTCATGACATCAAAATTACTTTTTGCCATACTTATTCTTTTGTTTATTTCAATTTTACATTTTCCATCACTGGTTATAGTATGTTCAAGGTAGTTGTAGATCTGAACTGTCTCCAGATGTATTCCTTCAACTTTGATATTTATTAAAGGGAAATAATGATTCGGAAAAACAACGCTACCAGACTCTATAAATACCACACCACCGCTCAAGCCGACGTCAGAACGAGAAACATACAGACTAGTAGTCACAATTTCGCGACTTCCGTCTCTGCACAATCTACCTAATAATGACGATGACGATGAAGTCATAGTATAACCACCACACATTGGGACCTAAATGTGGCTTCTGTGGAAGAGAAGCCTTGCAATCAGCGTCTAGAATCGTGAGAAATCGTGGGAACCAGGCAAGCAGTCAAGGCTTTAAGTTTGTATTATTTCATTTAGTATCAGCAGTCACGCCATGATGTATGGGGTCGAACAGTCTCACTTGGGATTTGTTGAAATCAGTGATTCTCAAACTCTGCGACAATCAGTGCCTCCTATACTAATCTTATGTGTAAAGTAAGTAAAGTACCCCCGTCACACCAAGTTGCATATAGGGAGTATGGTGTTAGTGATCATAAATTGTATAGACCTTCGGCACATGATTTTTGGGGTAATGTGGTCGGTATTACGCCCGTGCCGCTTTACTTTTCCAGAAAAAAAATCCGGTACCCATATAAGGCTGGGTGAACCGGTAGTCGTCGGTTGGGATTGAACCCTACATCTTGTCCTTTGTAGTCCAGTTCACTAACCACTGACCTATCGCGGATCCCAATCTTATGTGTGCCTACATATTAAATTATGACTCTAAGAGTGCCTACTATACTAATCTTATTTGTACCAACATATTAAATTATGACTCTAAGAGTGCCTCCTATACTAATCTTATGTGTACCAACATATTAAATTATGACTTTAAGTCTAATTATATTTGAAAGAAATCGTTTTGTTTTTTCCTTTTATATATTGAACTACAGACTTCGGAACATGCCCTCAAAACATGTGGCCTGTGCAGAGAGCTAAAGAGCTGAAATATGTTCCTAATACAGAAAATTTGCAGACAAGCTAATCATCAAGTACCACGCATGCCGACGTAGGTGTCATGTCTCTACACAACTTTTGACCTCCATAGTTATTTATCATTTCTGTATTTGACCTTCTGCCAAGCCATTCTCCTAACCTGTCTGGTATCTTTTCGCTTTGCTTTCCTCTATCTCTTCGTCCCTCGATTTTTTTTCAGTTGTCACAATATATTCCAGCTGTTCCCTTCTCATTACATGGCTAAAAAATGATGATTGTTTTTTTCCCTATTATTGTGTATTAGCTCTCTCTTTGCTTTGACATATTTCAGAACGTTTTTATTACTCTTCTTAGCTGTCCACACCAAACCTAATATGGATAATTATGATGACCTCTAATGACTGAATTTGTAAAGGAAACTGTGAAATAGGGACCCACGATAGCTCAGTGGTTAGTGAACTGGACTTCAAAGGACAAGAAATCGACGGCTCCGGGTTCACCCAGCCTTAAAATGATTACCTGATTTTTTTTTCTGGGAAAGTAAAGCGGCACCGACCACATTACCCCAAAAATCATGTGCCAAAGCTCTGTAAAAATTATGGTCATTAACACCATATTCCCTATACGCCACTTGGCGTGACGGGGTACTTTATTTTTTTTTTACTGTGTGAAATGCTGAAAAATAGAAACTTAATGCTGACGTAGAAACAGCAGAATAAGACAATCATGATGAAAGAAGAAGATAGAAAGAAAATGAAAAGAAGAAAAAGAAAATAATAAGAAGAATGCTTCCTACACTAATATACAAATTAATATATTGTTATTCTTCTACAAATTACCAATGTCATTTTAAATGTTGAAATAGAGGTTAACCATCATTGAAGCCATCCCATCCCCGGCCTTATTCAACAATGTTTCTTTAAATGATAAATGTGTGGTTAACTCTATGCTGATCATTACTACCCACTGAAGTTGATAAATGTAACTGCCAATTCCCTGTTGATTCCTTAAGCTCATAAACCAACAACCCAATACCATTAGCTCATCATGACGCCGGGAAATTGATTCTGAAAACTCACCATCATGACGCTCACTGATGTCTATAAGCTCATTCTTACCGTCTCTAAAAATCCACGTATTTACTGTTTCCTCACTTACATAAAACTCATTATAATAATCATTAATTGAATCCCTCAAGGTCATTACATATCGCCACGTTAATTCCACCAGGTTGTTACATTGCATCAAGTATTGAAGCCAACACTTCATCATTATCATCATTAGCCCGTGATCACTTTACTTCATAAGTATATCACTGTCTCCCCGAATGCTAGAAACTCATTCTATTTCCCAGCTTAGCTCAATAAGCTCAGTCTTACATACACCACCTTACCTAAGCAAGTAGGCCAACCCTCTAGAGATGTACGTCCCGATACTTGAAAGGTTAACATAAACATAATCTCTCATTAACATCACCGCCAAATAAGATGCAAGAATTAACAGACAGTGGCTTAAACATGCACTACAGTGCGTACGAGTAGTTCACAGCGTCTGGCTGCAATCCCCAACTAGCATTGGGAACAATAGTAACAACAATACAGGTCTTGTCTTGTTCTTCATTTTCCTCACCACAGACCGGAAACCTGTCAGCCGCCTGCACAATTTTTCGGAATAATTTAGTGCAAGACATCATTATCATCATCATCAAGTACAGGGCCTACTGGCGTAGGTGATCATATCTCTCCACAACCTTCGATCTCGGCAGCTATTTATCATTTCTGTTGTTGACCTTCTGCCAAGCCATTCTCTCAAGCTGTCTGTTATTTTTTTTTTCTCTTTGCTTCCCTCTATCTCTTCGTCCCTCAATTTTTCCAGTTGTCACAATATATTCAAGTTTTTCTCTTCTCATTACATGGCCAAAAAATGATGATTGTTTCTTCCTAATATTGGAAATTAGCTCTCTTTTTGCTTTGATCTCACTCAGAACCTTTTCATTACTCTTCTTAGCTCTCCATGGTATTCTCAACATTCTTCTGTAAAACCACATTTCTACAGAATCCAGTGATTTTCTTGTCTGTTGTCCTATTGTCCATGACTCGCATCCGTATGTTAAGACTGGCTCTACGTAACATTTAAGAACTCAAGTACAAGAACAGTGTCTGCATATTGTTTTGTCTTTGATTTTACTTTCCTAGTTATGGTTGTGGTTAATCGAAGACCCAGGTATCACTACAAATGAATTAAAATCCATAATAGCTCAACCGCTCGTGCCAGTCGAATCATCCGAATTAAAAATCATCTCATTGTAGGATCCAAAATAAAGAAAGGTAATTGCAGTCCCACACATAGCAGCTACACACCAAAATACACAAGGCCCAGCGGCACCGAAAGTGAATGCAGCTGAACTGTCCTTCGTCATACGAAATCAGCATTCATCGGAAACAATTGTAATATCGAAATATGATCCGGATGAAAAACACAGCTCACGGTGTGCACGGATCACTAAACTCAGTAGCGCCGACAGCAAGCCAGACCTGGACAAAAGGTTCCTGCCGCTTATCCGCCATATTGATTGGAAGTTATCTTAGAAGAATAAAGACATCGCAGTCTGTTCTAGCAGTACTTTGCAGTTTATTCCAAATTTATTTCGGCCTATACTTTATTGGTTGTTTCAAGTCTGTCGATGGCCATACATTGTTGGTTGTTTCAAGTCTGTCCATGGTCATACTTTGTTGGTTGTTTCAAGTCTGTACATGGTCATACATTGTTTGTTGTTTCGAGTCTGTCCTTGGCCATACTTTGCTGTATTTTCAAGCTGTCCATGGCCAAACTTTGTTGGTTGTTTTAAGTCTGTCCATGGCCATACTTTGTTGGTTATCATAAGCCTGACCATGGTAATTCTTTGTTTGTTGTTTCGAGTCTGTCCATGGCCATACTTTGTTGGTTGTTCCAAGTCTATCTATGGCCACACTTTGTTGTTTGTTCCGAGTCTGTCCATGACCTTACTTTGTTGGTTGTTTCAAGTCTGTCCATGTCCATACTTTGTTGGTTGTTTCAAGTCTGTCCATGGCCATACTTTGTTGTTTGTTCCGAGTCTGTCCATGGCCATACTTTGTTGGTTGTTTCAAGTCTGTCCATGGCCATACTTTTTTGGTTGTTTCAAGTCTGTCCATGTCCATACTTTGTTGGTTGTTTCAAGTCTGCCCTTGCTAATCTTTATTGGTTGTTTCAAGTCTGTCCATGGTCATACTTTGTTGGTTGTTTCAAGTCTGTCACTGGCTATTCTTTGTTGGTTGTTTCAAGTCTGTCCATGGCCATACTTTGTTGGTTGTTTAAAGTATGTCCATGGCCATACTTTGTTGGTTGTTTAAAGTCTGTCCATGGCCATACTTTGTTTGTTGTTTCAAATCTGCCCATGGCCATACTTTGTTATTGTTTCAAGTCTGTCAATGGCCATAATTGGTTGGTTGTTCCGAGTCTGTCGATGGCAATACTTCGCTGGTTGTTTCAAGCCTGTCAATGGCCATACTTTGTTGGTTGTTTCAAGTCTGTCCATGGCCATACTTTGTTTGTTGTTTCAAGTCTGTCCATGGCCATATTTTGTTGGTTATCCGAGTCTGTCCATGGCCATATTTTGTTGGTTGTTCAGAGTCTCTCCGTGGCCATACTTTGTTCGTTGCTCAGAGTCTATCCATGTCCATACTTTGCTGGTTGTTTAAAGTCTGTTTATGGCTATACTTTGTTGTTTCAAATCTGCCCATGGCCATACTTTGTTGTTGTTTCAAGTCTGTCCATGGCCATAATTTGTTGGTTGTTTCAAGTCTGTCAATGACTATACTTTATTGGTTGTCACGAGTCTGCCCATGACCATACTTTGTTGGTTGTTGCGAGTCTGTCCATTGCCATACTTTGCTGGTTGTTCCGAGTCTGTCCATGGCCATACTTTGTTGTTCCGAATCTGTCCTTGGCCATACTTTACTGGTTTTTCCGAGTCTGTCCATGGCCATACTTTGTTTGTTGTTCCGAGTCTGTCCATGGCCAGACTTTGTTTATTGTTCCGCGTCTGTCCATGGCCATACCTTGCTGGTTGTTCTGAGTCTGTCCATGGCCATACTTTGTTGTTCCGAGTCTGTTTATGGCCATACTTTGCTGGTTGTTCCGAGTCTGTCCATGGCCATACTTTGTTGGTTGTTTAAAGTCTGTCCATGGCCATACTTTGTTGGTTGTTTCAAGTCTGTCCATGTCCATAATTTGTTGGTTGTTTCAAGTCTGTCCATGGCCATACTTTGTTGTTTGTTCCGAGACTGTCCATGGCCATACTTTGTTGGTTGTTTCAAGTCTGTCCATGGTCATACTTTTTTGGTTGTTTCAAGTCTGTCCATGTCCATACTTTGTTGGTTGTTTCAAGTCTGCCCTGGCTAATCTTTATTGGTTGTTTCAAGTCTCTCCATGGTCATACTTTGTTGGTTGTTTCAAGTCTGTCACTGGCTATTCTTTGTTGGTTGTTTCAAAGTCTGTCCATGGCCATACTTTGTTGGTTGTTTAAAGTCTGTCCATGGCCATACTTTGTTGGTTGTTTAAAGTCTGTCCATAGCCATACTTTGTTGCTTGTTTCAAATCTGTGCATCTCCATACTTTGTTGGTTGTTTCAAGTCTGTCCATGGTCATACTTTGTTTGTTGTTTCGAGTCTGTCCTTGGCCATACTTTGCTGTACTTTCAAGCTGTCCATGGCTAAACTTTGTTGGTTGTTTCAAGTCTGTCCATGGCCATCCTTTGTTGGTTATCACGAGTCTGTCCATGGTAATTCTTTGTTTGTTGTTTCGAGTCTGTCCATGGCCATACTTTGTTTGTTGTCACGAGTCTATCCATGGCCATACTTTGTTTATTGTTCCAAGTCTGTCTATGGCCATACTTTATTGTTTGTTCCGAGTCTGTCCATGGCCATACTTTGTTGGTTGTTTCAAGTCTGTCCATGGTCATACTTTTTTGGTTGTTTCAAGCCTGTCCATGGTCATACTTTGTTGGTTGTTTCAAGTCTGTCACTGCCTATTCTTTGTTGGTTGTTTCAAAGTCTGTCCATGGCCATACTTTGTTGGTTGTTTAAAGTCTGTCCATGGCCATACTTTGTTGGTTGTTTAAAGTCTGTCCATGGCCATACTTTGTTGATTGTTTCAAGTCTGTTCATGGCCACAATTTTTTTATTGTTTCACGTCTGTCCATGGCCATACTTTGTTATTTGTTTCAAATCTGTGCATGTCCATACTTTGTTGGTTGTTTCAAGTTTGTCCATGGTCATACTTTGTTTGTTGTTTCGAGTCTGTCCATGACCTTACTTTGTTGGTTGTTTCAAGTCTGTCCATGTCCATACTTTGTTGGTTGTTTCAAGTCTGTCCATGGCCATACTTTGTTGTTTGTTCCGAGTCTGTCCATGGCCATACTTTGTTGGTTGTTTCAAGTCTGTCCATGGCCATACTTTTTTGGTTGTTTCAAGTCTGTCCATGTCCATACTTTGTTGGTTGTTTCAAGTCTGCCCTTGCTAATCTTTATTGGTTGTTTCAAGTCTGTCCATGGTCATACTTTGTTGGTTGTTTCAAGTCTGTCACTGGCTATTCTTTGTTGGTTGTTTCAAGTCTGTCCATGGCCATACTTTGTTGGTTGTTTAAAGTATGTCCATGGCCATACTTTGTTGGTTGTTTAAAGTCTGTCCATGGCCATACTTTGTTTGTTGTTTCAAATCTGCCCATGGCCATACTTTGTTATTGTTTCAAGTCTGTCAATGGCCATAATTGGTTGGTTGTTCCGAGTCTGTCGATGGCAATACTTCGCTGGTTGTTTCAAGCCTGTCAATGGCCATACTTTGTTGGTTGTTTCAAGTCTGTCCATGGCCATACTTTGTTTGTTGTTTCAAGTCTGTCCATGGCCATACTTTGTTGGTTATCCGAGTCTGTCCATGGCCATATTTTGTTGGTTGTTCAGAGTCTCTCCGTGGCCATACTTTGTTCGTTGCTCAGAGTCTATCCATGTCCATACTTTGCTGGTTGTTTAAAGTCTGTTTATGGCTATACTTTGTTGTTTCAAATCTGCCCATGGCCATACTTTGTTGTTGTTTCAAGTCTGTCCATGGCCATAATTTGTTGGTTGTTTCAAGTCTGTCAATGACTATACTTTATTGGTTGTCACGAGTCTGCCCATGACCATACTTTGTTGGTTGTTGCGAGTCTGTCCATTGCCATACTTTGCTGGTTGTTCCGAGTCTGTCCATGGCCATACTTTGTTGTTCCGAATCTGTCCTTGGCCATACTTTACTGGTTTTTCCGAGTCTGTCCATGGCCATACTTTGTTTGTTGTTCCGAGTCTGTCCATGGCCAGACTTTGTTTATTGTTCCGCGTCTGTCCATGGCCATACCTTGCTGGTTGTTCTGAGTCTGTCCATGGCCATACTTTGTTGTTCCGAGTCTGTTTATGGCCATACTTTGCTGGTTGTTCCGAGTCTGTCCATGGCCATACTTTGTTGGTTGTTTAAAGTCTGTCCATGGCCATACTTTGTTGGTTGTTTCAAGTCTGTCCATGTCCATAATTTGTTGGTTGTTTCAAGTCTGTCCATGGCCATACTTTGTTGTTTGTTCCGAGACTGTCCATGGCCATACTTTGTTGGTTGTTTCAAGTCTGTCCATGGTCATACTTTTTTGGTTGTTTCAAGTCTGTCCATGTCCATACTTTGTTGGTTGTTTCAAGTCTGCCCTGGCTAATCTTTATTGGTTGTTTCAAGTCTCTCCATGGTCATACTTTGTTGGTTGTTTCAAGTCTGTCACTGGCTATTCTTTGTTGGTTGTTTCAAAGTCTGTCCATGGCCATACTTTGTTGGTTGTTTAAAGTCTGTCCATGGCCATACTTTGTTGGTTGTTTAAAGTCTGTCCATAGCCATACTTTGTTGCTTGTTTCAAATCTGTGCATCTCCATACTTTGTTGGTTGTTTCAAGTCTGTCCATGGTCATACTTTGTTTGTTGTTTCGAGTCTGTCCTTGGCCATACTTTGCTGTACTTTCAAGCTGTCCATGGCTAAACTTTGTTGGTTGTTTCAAGTCTGTCCATGGCCATCCTTTGTTGGTTATCACGAGTCTGTCCATGGTAATTCTTTGTTTGTTGTTTCGAGTCTGTCCATGGCCATACTTTGTTTGTTGTCACGAGTCTATCCATGGCCATACTTTGTTTATTGTTCCAAGTCTGTCTATGGCCATACTTTATTGTTTGTTCCGAGTCTGTCCATGGCCATACTTTGTTGGTTGTTTCAAGTCTGTCCATGGTCATACTTTTTTGGTTGTTTCAAGCCTGTCCATGGTCATACTTTGTTGGTTGTTTCAAGTCTGTCACTGCCTATTCTTTGTTGGTTGTTTCAAAGTCTGTCCATGGCCATACTTTGTTGGTTGTTTAAAGTCTGTCCATGGCCATACTTTGTTGGTTGTTTAAAGTCTGTCCATGGCCATACTTTGTTGATTGTTTCAAGTCTGTTCATGGCCACAATTTTTTTATTGTTTCACGTCTGTCCATGGCCATACTTTGTTATTTGTTTCAAATCTGTGCATGTCCATACTTTGTTGGTTGTTTCAAGTTTGTCCATGGTCATACTTTGTTTGTTGTTTCGAGTCTGTCCTTGGCCATACTTTGCTGTATTTTCAAGCTGTCCATGGCCAAACTTTGTTGGTTGTTTCAAGTCTGTCCATGGCCATCCTTTGTTGGTTTTCACGAGTCTGTCCATGGTAATTCTTTGTTTGCTGTTTCGAGTCTGTCCATGGCCATACTTTGTTTGTTGTCACGAGTCTATCCATGGCCATACTTTGTTTGTTGTTCCAAGTCTGTCTATGTCCATATTTTGTTGATTTTTGCGAGTCTGTCCTTGGCCATACTATGCTGGTTGTTCCGAGTCTGTCCATGGCCATACATTGTTTGTGGTTTCAAGTCTGTCCATGGCCATACTTTGTTGGTTGTTCAGAGTCTATCCATGGCCTTACTTTGTTGGTTGTTCAGATTCTGTCCATGGTCAAACTTTGTTGGTTGTTCCGAGTCTGTCCATGGCCATACTTTGTTGGTTGTTTCAAGTCTGTCCATGGCCATACTTTGTTGGTTGTTTCAAGTCTGTCAATGACTATACTTTATTGGTTGTCACGAGTCTGTCCATGGCCATACTTTGTTGGTTGTTGCGAGCCTGCCATCGCCATACTTTGCTGTTTGTTCCGAGTCTGTCCATGGCCATACTTTGTTTGTTGTTCCGAATCTGTCCTTGGCCATACTTTACTGGTTGTTCTGAGTCTGTCCATGGCCATACTTTGTTTGTTGTTCCGAGTCTGTCCATGGCCAGACTTTGTTTATTGTTCCGCGTCTGTCCATGGCCATACTTTGCTGGTTGTTCTGAGTCTGTCCATGGCCATACTTTGTTTGTTGTTCCGAGTCTGTCCATGGCCATACTTTGCTGGTTGTTCCGAGTCTGTCCATGGCCATACTTTGTTTATTATTCGAGTCTGCCCATGGTCATACTTTATTGGTTATTTTAAATCTGCCCTGTCTATATTTTTGCTGGCAGTTTTAAGTTTATTCCCAATTGTTTCCAGCTTGATGACCTTGCCCTATTTCCTTTCGACTCTCTTCTTTTGTCCTCTGTGTGGAAGGTCTTGTGATTATTTCCTGGAGCTCTAATGGCTGCCAATTATAAAAGTGTACACATCATTTAGACTTTATTGAACTTCATAAAGAGCTTTTGGTTGTGTTTTTTTCCCCTATTTCTTCACGAAATTAAATCTGAGATCTTTATAAATCGTAAGTGAAAATAACTGTCTTGTTACTGAACTTTCAAAAGAATGAAGCAGAAATTTAAAATGAGACATATATCGGATAAAATAAAACGATGTTTTGCAGGAACAGCGTGCATCACAAACTAAAGAAGTAAAGAAAGAAAGAGTCCCGCCACATTGTATATCGAACAAGACGTTCGTGACTAAACGTTTGATAAACCTGGAGCTAATAATTTTTTTTTTTGAATGATGGGGGTCAGTATTACACCAGTACCGTGTTACTTTTCCTGAAAAATCCAGTGTCCATTTAAGTCTGGGGGAACCTGAATGTAGTTCATTAACTACTACTGAAGTTCAAATACAATTTTTTTTTATCCCATACAAAATGAAGTACAACCTAAACTTGCCATAACTGGACACCATCGCAGTCATCCTACAATTCCTCCTTTGAGTACGCCCAGCTATTCCTCTTCAAGGTCACACCGTAGAGAACGTCCTTTTGCATAGAAACGATGTTTTCATGTATAACTGCACACTGTGATGTTTTCACCTTATTGAGCCCAATATTTCTATTTTTTTTTGCCAAATGTTTTTGTAACGAGATGATTTTCTTCTTAATCCCTACTCCTTTGACTTGACTGGTTGATCTGTTGCCAGAAACATCACTAGGAGGAGGAGAAAGTGGAGAAGTAGAATCTTGGTCAGTGGATGCTACTGAACCTGACACAAATGGTCAGCTATGAGTCGTTGACAACTTTCAGCCCGAGAGTTGTTTTGCGTGTTGGCCTCTATTCTACAATACAACCGGCATCTTCAGATGAACTCGTCCTTCACCGTTGCCACCTATCTCATTAAACAGCATTAATTTTGCTCATATAATCTATGGTTTGACGCAGGTTTTTCTCGCTTCAACATAGCTAGTCATAGGAAAGAATTCTTATAAAGAACTTCTCAAATAGTGCTTTCACTTGGGACGGACTTGAGTGATTGGCTCGGGACCGGCAGCAGTGCCGATCTCTACTGTCGGCCTTAAATGCCAAGAACACAAAGAGGATTGATTGATACGCATAGGATAACACTTACATGGGTCAAAGTTATCATCCTGTTCTTCTCGTGAAACCAAGAGCTCGAGGAGGGGGGGGGAGGGAAACCACGAGAAGGATGGGATAGCTGGCCCGTCAAACATTAACAACGATAGTGTAGTTTGTATACATAACACAAGACATGGCGAATTGCCGAAAAGATAAATAGCAGTTGCCGTTCATAAAATAAAGTGGACACGGAGTTGAATATACGCAGTCTAACAATTTATTTTTTTCCTTTCTTTTTCCTTTTCAAACGGGATGAAATAAAAGCTTCCCTATCCTGACACTTCATGATGACTGCACTGGGTATGTGACCACTTGTTCGATAGGTCTATACAAAAACCGCAGACCTCAGGGATGTGATAAATAATGCCATGACAAGACTTACCATAAATGGTGCAATGACAGGACTTACCATAAATGGTGTAATGACATGACTTACCATAAATGGTGCAATGGCAGGACTTACCATAAATGGTGCAATGACAGGACTTACCATAAATGGTGCAATGACATGACTTACCATAAATGGTGCAATGACATGACTTACCATAAATGGTGCAATGACATGACTTACCATAAATGGTGCAATGACATGACTTACCATAAATGGTGCAATGACATGACTTACCATAAATGGTGCAATGACATGACTTACCATAAATGGTGCAATGACATGACTTACCATAAATGGTGCAATGACATGATTTACCATAAATGGTGCAATGGCAGGACTTACCATAAATGGTGCAATGGCAGGACTTACCATAAATGGTGCAATGGCAGGACTTACCATAAATGGTGCAATGACAGGACTTACCATAAATGGTGCAATGACATGACTTACCATAAATGGTGCAATGGCAGGACTTACCATAAATGGTGCAATGACAGGACTTACCATAAATGGTGCAATGTCAGGACCTACCAAAAATGGTGCAATGGCAGGATTTACCATAAATGGTGTAATGACAGGACTTACAATAAATGCTGCAATGACAGGACTTACCATGAATGAACCCGCAGTGCCAATGTTGTGAAATGAAAGTTAATCTGATGTTTTTATAACATTGCACTGGCCTTAGAGATCAACGTCAAACGCGGTAAAGTAGGTAAAGATGGCTATCATCAGTTATACATTAGCACAGGTTTTTTAAAACTTTTAATTGACAACTTAGAAAAAAGACAGCAACACCAATAATGTTGTCACTCTAAAAAAAAAAAAGAGATATTTACACTTTAGCGCTCTTTGACAATAATCCCTCACCAGTTGATGGTTCGAGTTCAGTTTGTAATGTAGCACTACTAGGCTTCGAGGTTTATTCAGTGTCAGCAAAGACCATAGCGACCTCGACTAGGCTTCGAGGTTTATTCAGTGTCAGCAAAGACCATAGCACCATCGACTAGGCTTCGAGGTTTATTCAGTGTCAGCAAAGACCATAACACCCTGGACAAGGGTTCGAGGTTTATTCAGTGTCAGCAAAGACCATAGCACCCTCGACTAGGCTTCGAGGTTTATTCAGTGTCAGCAAAGACCATAGCACCATCGACTAGGCTTCGAGGTTTATTCAGTGTCAGCAAAGACTATAGCGACCTCGACTAGGCTTCGAGGTTTATTCAGTGTCAGCAAAGACCACAGCACTCTCGACTAGGCTTCGGGGTTTATTCAGTCTCAGCAAAGACCAAAGCGACCTCGACTAGGCTTCGAGGTTTATTCAGTGTCAGCAAAGACCATAGCACCCTCGACTAGGGTTCGAGGTTTATTCAGTGTCAGCAAAGACCATAGCACCCTCGACTAGGCTTCGGGATTTATTCAGTCTCAGTAAAGACCATAGCACCCTCGACTAGTAAAAGTAAAAGTAAAGTACCCCCGTCACGCCAAGTGGCGTATAGGGAAATATGGTGTTAGTGACCATATATTTTACAGACCTTCAGCACATGATTTTTGGGGTAATGTGGTCAGTATTACGCCCGTGCTGCTTTACTTTCCCAGAAAAAAATCCGGTACCCATTTAAGGCTGGGTGAACCCGGAAGCCGTCGGTTGGGATCGAACCCTACCCCTTGTCCGTGGTAGTCCAGTTCACTAACCACTGAGCTATCGCGGCTCCCTACCCTCGACTAGGCTTCGGGGTTTATTCAGTCTCAGTAAAGACCATAGCGCCCTCGACTAGGCTTTGAGGTTTATTCAGTCTCAGTAAAGACCATAGCGCCCTCGAATAGGCTTTGAGGTTTATTCAGTCTCAGTAAAGACCATACAGAGACAAACAGAAACAATGAGACTTAAACAACATTGAGATAAAGGTTAACAGTAACAATAAGCCAACGAGAGAAAAACGTCAAAAGAATGAGACAGCTAAAAGGTAAACAGAAGGAAAGAAATAAATTTAAGGAGACATAATAAGAGGAATAGAAAGGGCAACGAAAGGAATCAACAATTAAGACAGCAATGTAGTAACAGAAATAGTATGAAAAGATAAAAAGAAGTCAGATTTAGGAAACAGACTAGAGATCTAGAAACAATAAGAATAATATAACAAAGAGATAAACGGAAATAGTAGGAATACGACAGCATGGAAACTAACACGACAACATAGGGACAAGAAGAAATAACGAAAATCTAAGAAAAGATAAAATGTTAATATTTGGACAAAGAGAGAGATAGAGAGAGATAGAGAGAGACATAGTGAGACAGAGAGTGATGCCAGAGATTTACTCTGGAAAAGTAGTGGAAAGTGCAAATAATAATCTGACTACCTTACCCATAAATCATAAGGAGAATGTCGGTCAACAGTCGAAGAGAGTAAGCCAGAAATGACCGCTGTCCGGGCAAACATTGTTAGGCAAATCTATCAATTGCTGAAGATGGATGAATCGAGACCAAAGGCGCTGCTATCGAGGCTTTGTAGTAAACTAATGAAAAAAAACGCAATCACGCCAACTGAGAGTGTGAACGCAAGGATTATAAGGAAAAATACACGATACCAATGTCATATTTATGAGACGCTAAAAAGTTCGACATGTACTCATGGTGATTTTTGTCTGTTTTTAGATTAACAACGGTTTTACTGAGATCTGTCGTGGCCCGCATCATTCCTGTAAGAGATACGTACGACAACAAAGGGTATCAAATCGCTCACTATGAGAACCTTTGAAATAAAGCAATCTGTGAGAAGAGGCACATGACTTCTGGGAGTTTTTGTGTTTCCGTTTCTGGAAAGAATTATATTCCATTAGCGACTTTAACGACTTAATGAAACAGCTGCAAAAGTTCTGGCGGGTATCAGATCGCTGGTGTACGGACATATTTAAGTAGCCATTAAAGTTTGCAGTAGCAGCACACATCGACTGAGTTCCGTTGTTTGATGCCATATTGCCCAGCATGGCAGCAACATTCAATTTGGTAGAGAGGTTTTCTTAATTAGTTCGGAGTGACGCTTCCATTTACCGTCTTCCGCTACTACACGCGGCTTAAATTAGATCAATCTGTTGAAACTGAGTGACTGAAAACGTCTCCAATGATAAACAAATTAGAGGGAATCTGAAAAAAAAGTCGCCAGTGCTGGGAGTAATAGAAGAGATATCCTTTGTCATCTTGAATCAATATCTATCCTTATTTTTGTTATTTTTACTTATTTATTTCTTCTGATTAAATTTATATTTTCAGATTTTTTTTCGCTTTTTGACTCAAAACATCAAGATAGAGATGATTCGAGTGTTTTTTGTTTACGATCAACTCAAAGTAAAAATAAGAAATAGGACCCTTATCTTTATGCGACCAACCCATGGTAAAGATAACAAATAGGACATATATATCTGCGACACACCCAATGTAAAATAAATCTTAAAGTGTAAATTTAATCAAAGAAAATGAATAAGTAAAAAAAAAAAATAAAACACAAAAAAGGATAAATATTGATTCAAAATGGCAAAGGATATCCCTTATATTACTCCCAGCACTGACAACTTTTTTTTTTCATTACGATAGAGAGCAGGATGGAGACCAAGAAAAAAAGATGGGTAGAGGGAATTTTAAAAATACATGCAAGTATAAAAATATTTATATCTTTACAACCTTCCGATTCACCCAAGAACAACGTGACATCTAAAAGGGAACTGACCAAAAGGACAAACAAAACAACATGTACAGATATCAGTTTAAACATTCCTCTATTCTCCTGCGACATTTCAAGGCAACAGCACATGGATAAAAGGGCAAACTATTAATTACGCAATTTCCTGTTACGTTCTGATGTATCTCTCAAAGTCCGCTCCATTTCATTGTGAATGGGATAAATTGTAACTGAGAGCGCCCACCTCACGTCAACATGTGGCCAGTTCGAATCGCAAGTGGGGAGAACTAGTTTGTATTTCCCAACAATCCCAGCTCTAAACGTATATGAAACCGAGTACCTAAAGGTAAAGGTAAAGTACGAGACTTGAACCGGCGTCTTAGCACGCGAGTATATACCCATATGTGCTCGGCCGCCTATCCAGAAATGTTCGGATATTTCTGTATAGTGTAGCCTCAAGCATCGAAACTCAGATGCGAAGCGACATTACTCACCTTCCAGGATAATATACCCTGGTACCCATTTCTGCCAACGGCTGGGTCGACCGTGGGGGTATTTTTTTTTATTCCAACCACGAGTACAACTCACACTGCTCCCAGCGGGAATTGAACACGGGTTGTCCGAACGTCGGTAGTCTAGTCGGGTGGTTTTCCCAACTAGGCTACCGAGGACCTATTTATAGCAACTGGCATAGACGTGCGTTGTTCTGGTAAAGCTGGTAAAAACTAGAACAGAAGAAAAGGATTGCAAAGTTTGGTTACAGCTTAACAGTGATAAAGGACAACACAAATACATCACATTGTGGCTCAAAGATGACATAATTCAGAAATGTTCAAAGCAGGGCGCACACACATAAATGTGCTATTTGTTATTTTTACCTCAAATTAATTTCACATGAACTTAAGTGTCAAATTTCTTATCTTTACCTTGAGTGCCTCACACACACATGTAAGCATTCAATTTCTTAACTTTACATTGGGTGTGTCGCAGATATATATGTCCTATTTGTTATTTTTACCAAAGGTTGGTCGCATAAAGATAAGAATCATATTTCTTATTTTTTACTTTGGGTGGTTATGGTTATGGAAGGCCCCGGTATAACTGCAAACGAATTAAAATCCATAATTGCTCAACTGCCCGTGCCAGTGGAATCATCCGAATTACTAACTCATCTCCCAAACAAAGAATGATAACTGTAGTCCCCATCATAGCAGTCCTTGCACACGCCAAAAGACATAAGACGAAACCGCACAGAAAGTAATCACAGCCAACTGTTCCTTGTCATACGATATCATTCATCGTAAACAATTGGAATGTCGAAACACGATCAAAACGGATGAGACACACAGCTCACGGTGTGCACAGAGCACTTAACTCAGCATCTCCTGCAACAAGCCAAACTCTGAGTGAATCGTGAACAAACACATATAAACGTCCAATTTTTTTATTTTTACCTTGGGTGTGTCGCAGACATAAGGGTGCCCTATCCTATTGTTGCATTGTGTGGATCAAATATATTATTTGAGTAGACAAATACGTGTCTGTTATACCTTGGGTGTGTTGCAGACATAAGGGTGCCCTATCCTATGGTTGCATTGTGTGGATCAAATATATTATTTGAGTAGACAAATACGTGTCTGCTATACCTTGGGTGTGTCGCAGACATAAGGGTGCCCTATCCTATTGTTGCATTGTGTGGATCAAATATATTATTTGAGTAGACAAATACGTGTCTGTTATACCTTGGGTGCGTCGCACACAGTTAAGTGTTCAATTAATAATTTAAACTCTGGTATTTAATTGATTACTTCGCATTTTTTGTTTAGACCTTCGATTATTGTTTCTTCTCGCATTTTTTGGTTAGACCTTCGATTATTGTTTCGTCTTGAATTTTTGGTTATACCTTTGATTATTGTTTCGTCTTGAATTTTTTGGTTAGACCTTCGATTATTGTTTCGTCTTGAATTTTTTTGTTAGACCTTTGATTATTGTTTCTTCGCGCATTTTTTGGTTAGACCTTTGATTATTGTTTCTTCTCGCATTTTTTGGTTAGACCTTCGATTATTGTTTCTTCTCGCATTTTTTGGTTAGACCTTCGATTATTGTTTCTTCGCGCATTTTTTGGCTAGACCTTCGATTATTGTTTCTTCTCGCATTTTTTGGTTAGATCTTCGATTATTGTTTCTTCTTCCATTTTTTGTTAGACCTTCGATTATTGTTTCTTCTCGCATTTTTTGGTTAGACCTTCGATTATTGTTTCGTCTTGAATTTTTGGTTATTCCTTTGATTATTGTTTCGTCTTGAATTTTTGGTTAGACCTTCGATTATTGTTTCTTCTTCCATTTTTTGCTTAGACCTTCGATTATTGTTTCTTCTTCCATTTTTTTGTTAGACCTTCGATTATTGTTTCTTCTCGCATTTTTTGGTTAGATCTTCGATTATTGTTTCTTCTTCCATTTTTTTGTTAGACCTTCGATTATTGTTTCTTCTCGCATTTTTTTGGTTAGATCTTCGATTATTGTTTCTTCTTCCATTTTTTTGTTAGACCTTCGATTATTGTTTCTTCTTCCATTTTTTGTTAGATCTTCGATTATTGTTTCTTCTTCCATTTTTTGGTTAGACCTTCGATTATTGTTTCTTCTCGCATTTTTTGGTTAGACCTTCGATTATTGTTTCTTCTCGCATTTTTGGTTAGACCTTCGATTATTGTTTCGTCTTGAATTTTTGGTTATTCCTTTGATTATTGTTTCGTCTTGAATTTTTGGTTAGACCTTCAATTATTGTTTCTTCTCGCATTTTTTGGTTAGAAATCGATTATTGTTTCTTCTTCCATTTTTTGGTTAGACCTTCGATAATTATTGTTTCTTCTCGCATTTTTTGGTTAGACCTTTAGAAATTTTTCCGTGCCGTCCTTTATCGCCAGACCTTTAATTCGTGTTCTTCTATTAGCGAGTACTTACACCTGCTGGAGACAGACGACAATAATGGGTTCCGTAAACACTATTACAATGTAAATAACGTTAAAAGGCACCATGTCGAGAAGTATGAGTTCGATCCTTCTTTAGGCTGTATCGTGTTCTTTGTATTTTCTGTTTATTGTTTGTGCATTTTTCCCAGTTGTGTACCTTCCCATGAAAATAGTAATTGACCTGTCGTCTCGGAAGTAAAGATTCATGAAAATAGTCAATTTTTATTATTTGTCTTCTGTTAAAGTAGGGATCGGTATTTACAGTATGAGACAGTCCGGAAGAAAAGTTGTAACACAACAAGGAATGAAAAGATTAGGTTGACATTGAAGCAAGGAGAGAGAGGCTGCCTAAGAAAAAGATTTTTTGGGGTTATTTTGGACAGTATGGGCTTTAGGATGTTCCCAGTAGAGTCTTGTATGTCGGATAGAACAAGAGATTTCATCTACAGGATGTTGCAAGTAGAGTCTTGTATGTCGAATAGAACGAGAGATTTCAACTAGAGGATGTTCCAAGAAGAGTCTTGTATGTTGGGTAGAAATTGAGATTTCATCTTCAGGATGTTCCAAGTAGTCTTGTATATCGGGTAGAGCTGAAGATTTAGTTTTTCCATTCACACTGTTTACAGCGCTCTCTTCTTCCATTCCTATGCTATGAACATAACCATCACTTCATTTTGTGCTTCTTTGGTCATGACTTGGAAAATAAGCGAGTCTTTTTGAGTGTGATGAAGGTTCCGGGTTCGAATCTCGTCACATGTGATGGGAAATTTGATCTTCTAATCTAGCCTTTCCTTCGTGGATTTGCGCTCTCTATTCTCTGAGTTGTGAAGTTCGAAATATTGCCCTCTATGACAAGAATGAAAATTAGGCAATCCATTGGCAACTCTACGTGCGTCAAAGAACCCACAGCAGTTAAAAGTCGAGAAGAATAAGCCAAAATAGCCGCTGCCCAAGCTAAATTGTGAAGAAATTAACTCTTTCTGTACAATATCCACTCCCCATGCGCCATGCCAGGTTCGGTCATGTACGTTTAGCTGCACAGTGTGTCACTCTCAATTTGATTAGTGTAAATTGTTATCAAAACATTTTTTCTATCTCTTGTATCATCTTGTTATTGGTGAAATCTAACTCCTTGTTTAATTATCTAAAAATTCAGATATCATATATGATGTGTTAAATAAATATTAACATGTAGATTGATATTTAAAAACCATGAAGAATTTTGTCTCTGAATCTCTACCGCTGGATTGGTAAAAACCTCCCGTACTGAAGAGTTAAACATCTACCCCTTGTCGAAGACGCAACTGTTGACCAAAAGACACAGATAAAGCGTCTTGTCGTAAACTAGCGACAAACGTACCCAAACCCACATAATGAATAAAGGCTGAAAAAGAATATGAGGAAGACCAGTCTCAGCAGGTTGTGTAAGACAGCGGAAGAAAGCTGCAATACATAAGTTTACATGGCATAGAAGCTAAAAATGAATAGAGGTTCTTAAAAACAAACTAATTTCATCTGTTTATATCTAGTTTGTGTTCAAAGAGAAAGAAATATTATTCTGGATCTCTTCAAAGTCAATTTTTCATGCACCACTCGAGACCCAGTTCTCTTAATCTCATTGAAACTCATTTTCCATAATTCGCCCCAACCAATTTAGTACTGGATCGCATTTAAGCTATCTTTTCCTGGCCCGCATATAAGCTATGTTTTTATTTGAACTGCCGTGCGCGGAAATAGCTAAATTTGCTACTTTTGGTTTTACAGTCGCCTATAAACGTACTCTCTGTCTGCTGTAACTCTGCGTTATGCTATCTACATATAAAAGGTGTGTGTAGTTAGATTCAATCAGTTCTTTGCTTTACATTTAGTATTAGTGGGGTGCTTTTTTCTCGTTCCTGCAGGAAGCAAACAAATAAATACAACAGAGGTGAGATGTAGAATGGCTCAGGGAAAATAAGCTTTCCAAAAAATGAGGAAGATACTGTGCAATCTATTTTTGACAATATTAACAACAACAAAAAGTTCTTAAATGTTATGTAGAGCCGGTCTTAACATATAGGTGTGAATCATAGACAATAGGACAACAGACAAGAAAATCACTGGATGCAATAGAAATGTGGGTTTACAGAAAAATATTAAGAATACCATGGATAGCTAAGAAGAGTAATAAAAACGCTCTGAAAGAGGCCAAAATAAAAATGATAGGTAATTTCTTATATTAGGAATAAATAATAATTTTTTGGTCATGTAATGAGAAGGGAACAACTGGAATATATTGTGACAATTGGGAAATGATGGACGAAGAGATAGAGGGAAGCAAAGAGAAAAGATATTAGACAGCTTAAGGGAATGGCTTGGCAGAGGTTAACTAGAGAAATGATAAATAACTGTCGAGAACGAAAGTTGTGGAGAGACGTGATCACCTACACCAGCAGACACGGTACATAATGATGATGAAACAAATAAATAGTGCAAACACAGGTCAAGTTGCAATGTATTTCGCAGAATGTTGAACTCATCATTGTCCGTCTGAAAGAATCTCTGTTTCTAACCAGGTCTGCCAGTTCTGTTGTCACGATCAAGGTCCTGAAACCATCTCCGTCTTGATCTGCCCCTGTCCCATCTTCCTTCAACTACGCCATCCATTATTGTTCCTTCCAGGTATCTGTGTCTTTCAGCGTGGTTGTAGTACTTTAATTTTCTCTGTAAGAGGAATCCGGGTTGCAATCGACAGTAAAATACCGATGAACCAGGAGTAAAAATGTCTATTGTTTATTTTTGTTAGATTTGAAATACACATGTAATAGTTCTGTGGGCATACCGATAAGCGCTCAGACGTTTTCAGCAGGTGATGAAATGTGCACACGCTGATAGTTTCAGCAGTCCAGTCAAAGTGTACATACCTGAACAGCTCCATGTAAGCTATGATCTGTGTACACACCTGAACAGTCCGGCATTGGCTATGATCTGTGTACACACCTGAACAGTCCGGCATTGGCTATGATCTGTGTACACACCTGAACAGTCCGGCATTGGCTATGATCTGTGTACACACCTGAACAGACCGGAATTGGCTATGATCTGTGTACACACCTGAACAGACCGGAATTGGCTATGATCTGTGTACACACCTGAACAGACCGGCATTGGCTATGATCTGTGTACACACCTGAACAGTCCGGCATTGGCTATGATCTGTGTACACACCTAAGCCACCCCAAATAGGCTATGAACCGTCTACACACCTATGCTGTCCACATATAGATTATGATCTGTGTACACATCTAAGCCATCCCATATATGCTGCGCTCTTTGTATATACCTAAGCCATCCCATATAGGCTATGCGTCATATACACACCTAAGCCACCCGATATAGACCCTAGGCTTTGATCTGTATACACATTTAAGCCACCCCATATAGGCTATGCGCCTTGTACACATCTAAGCCACCCTATATAGGACATGCGCCTTGTACACATGTAAGCCATCCAAGATAGCCTATGATCAGTGTACACATCTAAGCCATCCCAAATAGGCTATGCGCCTTGTAAACATCTAAGTCACCCCATATAGACTATGTGCCTTATACACACCTAAGCCACCCCATATAGGCTATGATTTGCGTATAAACCTAAGCCACCCAATATAAGCTATGGTCTGTGCACTCACCTAAGCCACCCCATATAGGCTATGATCTGTGTACAAGCCTAAGCCACCCCATATATGCTATGATCTATGATGATGCAATATTTCACACACTAATTAATTTTATACTTTTTTTGTGTGTGCAAATCTTCGATTCAAAACCATACATGGTGTTAACATTTAAGATATATTTCACTTCAATTTTGCTTAATTTACTTTAGTTTAGTTTAGTTTACTTTAGTTTAGCTCTATTTAGCTTAGTCTAGTTTACTTTAGTTTAGCTCTATTTAGATTAGTTTAGTTTACTTTAGTGTAGCTCTATTTAGTTTAGTTTAATTTACTTTAGTTTAGCTATATTTATCTTAGTTTAGTTTACTTTAGCTTAGCTCTATTTAGTTTAGTTCAGTTTACTTCAGTTTAGCTCTATTTAGTTTAGTTAGATTACTTTAGTTTAGCTCTATTTAGCTTAGTTTAGTTTACTTTAGTTTAGCTCTATTTAGTTTAGTTTAGTTTACTTTAGTTTAGCTCTATTTAGTTTTGTTTAGTTTACTTTACTTTAGCTTAGCTCTATTTAGTTTAGTTCAGTTTACTTCAGTTTAGCTCTATTTAGTTTAGTTAGATTACTTTAGTTTAGCTCTATTTAGCTTAGTTTAGTTTACTTTAGTTTAGCTCTATTTAGTTTTGTTTAGTTTACTTTACTTTAGTTTAGCTCTATTTAGCTTAATTTAGTTTACTTTAGTTTAGCTCTGTTTAGTTTCGTTTAGTTTACTTCAGTTTAGTTCTATTTAGTTTAGTTTGGTCCACAGATCATATTTACTGCACAACATAGAACAAATTTAATGCTTAGATCCTCTTCGTTGCACGTTTCCCAGTATAAAGCAAGTCCACCTCATACTGGCAAAAGCACTGAAGATGGCATCAGCTCAGATGCACCAGTGAAGACCTTGACCCCAACTTTCTTAATTGTACATACGACATACGTGACAGGTGACGGTGGCTTCAATTGTTTGTCTCCCTTGACCCGTGGTGACTTCATTGTTTGTCTCCCTTGGCCCGTGGTGACTTCATTGTTTGTCTCCCTTGACCCGAGGTGGCTTCAATTGTTTGTCTCCCTTGACCCGTGGTGACTTCATTGTTTGTCTCCCTTGACCCGTGGTGACTTCATTGTTTGTCTCCCTTGACCCGTGGTGACTTCATTGTTTGTCTCCCTTGACCCGTGGTGACTTCATTGTTTGTCTCCCTTGGCCCGTGGTGACTACCCGGTGGTCACACAGGTGGAGACAAATAATAATAAATGAATATTACTATAGAAGGAAACTACCGAGGCGATAATCAGCGAATCAATTCAGAGGAAGAGGTATGTTTACATAACTTGGAAAAAATGTAATGATGTTGTTGATTATTTGTCATTTTTTCCGAGTGCTGTTAATATACCTCTTCCTCTGAATTGATTCGCTGGTCACACAGATAGAAAGATAGTATTCTTATGATCACTTTAAATATCATCTTCATCAAGTACCAAGCCTGCTGGCGTAGGTGATCATGTCTCTCCACAACTCTCTAATTTCTGTTGTTGACCCTCTGCCAAACTATTTTTTTTTTAAACTGTCTGGTATCTTTACTCTTTGCTTCCCTCAATCTCTTCGTTCTTCAATTTTCCAAGTTGCCACAATATATTGCCGCTGTTCCATTCGCATTACATGGTCAGAAAACAATGATTGTTTCTTCCTAATATTGAATATAACAAAACTATGATCATAAACAAAGAAAATACTCAAAACCCACAAGTGGATATCAAAAGTGAAGGAATAGACCTTGAGACAGTTCAGAACTACAACTACCTTGGACATACTATAACCAGTAATGGAAAACGTACAACTGAAATAAACAATAGAATAGGAATGGCAAAAAGTAATTTTAATGTCATGAAGGACATACTAACATCAAAACAAATAACACCATCGCTAAAACTAAGAATAGCAAAATGTTACATCTTCTCAATATTCCTATATGGTGCTGAAACATGGACATTAGACAAGAAAACAGAACAGAGAATTGAAGCCTTTGAAATGTGGATATATAGAAGAATAGGTAGAATTGGATGGAAGGAAAAGAAAAGAAATGACAAAGTCTTAAAACAACTAAAAATGAAAAGAGAACTTCTGAACACAATTAGAACAAGACAAATGCGATTCTTAGGCCATGTTAAAAGACACAACAGCCTACTGAAAGTGATCCTGGAGGGGAAAATACAAGGTAAAAGAGGCAGAGGCAGACCAAGATTAACATGGACGAGTAACATCAAAAGATGGACAAATCAACCGATGACAACCTGCACCATAAAAGCAAGAGATAGAGCAAAATGGCGCTCCATGGTAGCCAACCTTCGTTGCGGAGACGGCACTCAATGATGATGATGATGATTGAATATTAGCTCTCTTTCTGATTTGGCCTCTTTCATAACGGTTTCATTGCTATTCTTAGCTGTCCACGGTGTTCTCCATTGGTATCCATGGTATACTTTAAACGTATTCTGAGAACAAACTAACCCAGTTATATTTCTAAAGTAAGCGAAACGACCAAACTATCAGTAACACGGTTTGTCTCAGTGAAACATCTTAAAATTCATATGCTAAAATACAAGTGGAACCACATACAAATTGAAAGGGCTGTGAGGAAACCTCACTTGTTCTCAACAGACAGCTGGTCTACGTGGGCGTCAACATTGTAAATCAACTGTATAGTCTGGCCAGCTTGTATTTTAATACCCAGCAATTTCACGTCATCAGTCGCCCACATCTACTAATTTGTGCATGAGGCTGGGTCTCACGTACTCAGCCTTGTCTGTCTATTAAGCTACAGAGTTAAAGATAGCTTTTGTATCCTAGGCAATCTATGGGTTGCACATCATTTTCTGATTCGTTTCTTGTACCATAAATAGACAATAATTGTAAAATATTGTTTACAGAATATTCGCGCAGTGATTAGAATTTTACAATGCAGTGTCAATACATCTCGCCAGACTCAAGTCGCATACTAATCACCATCGCATTTTAATGTATTAGACAAATGGCAAAAAAAAAAAAAAAAAAAAAAAAAAAAAAAACAGCCTGTATGGTAAGATCAGAAGCGAAGAATTCATAAGCAGATAAAAACTAGAAATAGCATCCGGTAATTAATATGAAAAAAGAAGAAAACAATAGAGACAAATAATAATAATCATCATCGAGTGCCGTCTCCGCAACGAAGGTTGGCTACCACGGATCGCCATTCCACTCTGTTTCTTGCCTTGATTGTGAAAATTGTCATAGATTGACTTGTCCATCTTTTGGTGTTACTCGTCCATGTTAGTCTTGGTCTGCCTCTGCCTCTCTTACCTTGAATTTTCCCTTCCAATATTACTTTTAGTAGGCTGTTGTGTCTTTTAACATGCCCCAAAAATTTCATTTGTCTTGTTCTAATTGAGTTATTGAAATATTTGCGGGTCATCATCATTGCACTCCGAACATGTCCATAGGTGCTCAGATCCCCTCCTCAGCAATTTCCGCAGTGTCCAGCGACTGACGACTCCAGTTCTATGTTGGTTGATAAGTCCTCTTATACAGGCTAGCTGAAATAACAAGATAGATATCATGTCTTTCACGCAAGATGTACTCATGATATATATCCTAGTTGGCCGTGTGCTTCAGCGTTTAGTTCTTGTGGCAAGGCACTGTGCTGAAGAGTACGGGTTTGATCCTACTTCATCCATTTATTGTTCTATTTTTTTTTCTACTGATTGTAATTGTTTTCAGAGTGCTGTCCTAAAGTCTGAAGTGACAGGAAAATAAAGATTGCTTGTCCAGTGCTGTTGTCAAATTTTTGTTTATGTATTGCGTGCATAAATAATGAATTTAAAACTAGTGCATAAATAAAAGAAATGACAAGCTATTAAAAAAAAATATCTACTATCAAGAGAAGAAGGTGTTCATATATTGGTCATGTGATTAGAAGATACAATAAGAGAATCTCAAAGCAAGCCCTGAAATGGGAACCAGATTATAAAAGAAAAAAGATTTATTAAAAAGTATATAAATAAATAGTTTTTGTACGTGGTATTTCTTTACCGAAGCTGACAAATTTTGCACTTTTCTGTCCCATATATTTTGACCTCGCCTATGAATTTATTCTGAAACTGTTGTATACCTGATAATTTGTTTCTGTAATCTATAATCTATTACTTTTTCAGAGTAAAGAGTAAATTATGCTTCCTTTAAGGAATAATCAACTTAGGTTTCGTCATGTTTACGACCAGTTTTCCCCATAAATCTTAATATAATGACAGGTCTACAGTTCCTTGAGTCCGCGAATCCGCAGTTTTCTTTGTACACGGCGCCATAATACACACAGCCTTCAAGTACGTGCTACTACACAGCTTCTCCATTTCCGGTCTAATTGCTGGCAGCAGTTTCCTTGTTGTAAATCTGTCCGGACATTTCTGCACTTTATGGGTTATTTCATCTCATTGTGGTCATTTGATTGTCTTCAGTAATGAGAGTGTCCCACCCAGATTGGTCGTAGTGGAGGTTGTCATGCAGATCTTTAAGAGGGGTTGCTGTATATTGTTTTATGGAAATGAATCACGGGAAGTCGAATATTAAACAGGACACAACCATAAGGTACGATATGCCTACGATTACCAATTGAATAGTCAAGACTAAACGGTGATTTTCAATTATCTTATACTTTATTTTATTCTACCGAAACATCCCTTTTTTTCTGCCACATTTTCATCGTTTTCTATTTCCTCACCTTCTTCTGTAACAACATACTCATCTTCCGAGCCTATTTCTCATTCTCTTCCTTCTCCTTCTCTTCTTTCTCCTTTATCTTCTTTGCTTTTCTTCTTCTAGTGCAGTATCTTATTCTTTCTAGCTTTTTTGTATTTCGTTGTTTTTCAGCAACTACACCTAATATTTAAAACATTCCTCTATCTTTCTTACAAAAAAATTTCCTCCTCTTTTTCCACAACAACACTTTCCTCTATCTCTCCTATCATAATATCTCCTATTTCTACAGCAACACTTTCCTCTATCTCTCCTACTATAATATCCCCTCCTATTTCTACAGCAACACTTTGTAATATCTCTCCTACCATAATATCCCCTCCTATTTCTACAACAACACTTTCTTCTATCTCTCCTACCATAATATCCCCTCCTATTTCTACAGCAACACTTTCTTCTATCTCTCCTACCATAATATCTCCTATTTCCACAACAACACTTTCTTCTATCTCTGCTAACATAATATCCCCTCCTATTTCTACAGCAACACTTTCTTCTATCTCTCCTACCATAATATCCCCTCCTATTTCTACAGCAACACTTTCCTCTATCTCTCCTATCATAATATCCCCTCCTATTTCTACAGCAACACTTTCCTCTATCTCTCCTATCATAATATCTCCTATTTCTACAGCAACACATTCCTCTATCTCTCCTATCAGAATATCCCCTCCTATTTCTACAGCAACACTTTCCTCTATCTCTCCTATCATAATATCTCCTATTTCTACAGTAACACTTTCCTCTATCTCTCCTATCATAATATCTCTTATTTCTACAGCAACACTTTCTTCTATCTCTCCTATCATAATATCCCCTCCTATTTCTACAGAACACTTTTCTCTATCTCTCCTATCATACTATCTCCTATTTCTACAGCAACACTTTCCTCTATCTCTCCTATCATAATATCTCCTATTTCTACAGCAACACTTTCCTCTATCTCTCCTATCATAATATCTCCTATTTCTACAGCAACACTTTCCTCTATCTCTCCTATCATAATATCTCCTATTTCTGCAGCAACACTTTCCTCTATCTCTCCTATCATAATATCTCCTATTTCTACAGCAACACTTTCCTCTATCAATCCTATCATAATATCTCCTATTTCTACAGCAACACTTTCCTCTATCTCTCCTATCATAATATCTCCTATTTCTACAGCAACACTTTCCTCTATCTCTCCTATCATAATATCTCCTATTTCTACAGCAACACTTTCCTCTATCTCTCCTATCATAATATCTCCTATTTCTACAGCAACATATTCTTCTATCTCTTATACAGTCGAACCTGGTCTTAGGACCACCTGTTTAAAGCGTTTCCCTGGTTATAGGACCGGGTCTACAATTTCCCCGAGTTTTTTACTATATGCTAACACTGATTACGGCGCTCACCGTATGACGCGACCAGAGACCAGGCTAATTAACCGCCGCCAATGTTATTTATCCCGTTTACGACACGCGGGTAATCCGAGATAACGATACACTGACCAGCCAGTCCTTCTCCGTCTCGCTGGGAGCCATAAACGATCGACACAGGTGTCTACAGGTGTCGAAGTTTTTCCGTATTTAGTGAGTCCCAGATTACAGTGGGACGTGTTACGTTTATCAGTCAATACTGGTGTGAGAAACACGGCAGACACAGATCTATGATTCGTGAAGTGACATCACTTCGCGGTTCCGTCTAGACCAGAGTAGACCATTGCGTGGCCCGTATAAATTACAGGAATTAACTAAAGAATTAGTCATTGCCCGCTTAGAGTGTATTCACGTACATGTACAGTATCTCAGTGAATTATTTTTGTGGATTTTAAAAGTGTTACACACAATATAGGAAATGGCCAGTGTCAAAAGTGTAAAACCAAAAGCATTAACGCTGGAAGAACGAATATCAGTGATTCGACAAAATATTTTTTTGTGTTTAACTATCGTGTTTTATGAAAAGTGTCCAACCAGTGGCTATTGTAGACCGACATGTGCACTATGTTCTACTCATGGATTACGCTGATTTGCAGGTTAGTTTTCATAGTGCTTAGGATAAAATTTTTTTATCGCTCTATTTATTATGTGAAACCTGTGAGGCAGGACCACCTGTCCTATGGGACCAGTTTTTGAAAGTCCCGTGAATGGTCGCCTTAGACAGGTTCGACTGTACTATCATTATCAACAAGTACCAGGCCTACTGGCGTAGGTGATCATGTCTCTCCACAACTTTCGATCTCGGCAGCTATTTATCATTTCTGTTGTTGACCTTCTGCCAAGCCATTCTCTTAAGCTGTCTGTTATTGTTTTCTCTTTGCTTCCCTCTATCTCTTCGTCCCTCAATTTTTCCAGTTGTTACAATATATTCAAGTTGTTCTCTTCTCATTACATGGCCAAAAAATGATGATTGTCTCTTCCTAACATTGGAAGTTAGCTCTCTTTTTGCTTTGGCCTCTCTCAGAACCTATTCATTACTCTTCTTAGCTGTCCATGGTACTCTCAACATTCTTCTGTAAAACCACATTTCTACAGACTCCAGTGATTTTCTTGTCTGTTGTCCTATTATCCACGATTCGCATCCATATGTTAAGACTGGCTCTACATAACATTTAAGAACTCTTTTTCTTGTTTCTATTGTCAAAAATGGATTGCATAGTATTTTCCTCATTTTTTGGAAAGCTGCTTTTGCCTGAGCCATTCTGCATCTCACCTCTTTTGTACATCTTCCGTCTGAGGTTAACAAAGTTTCAAAATATTTAAATTCATTTACCTGTTTCAATATTGTTCCACTTGTCTTTATTTTGCACTGAGGTGATGTCCTTTTCTTTGTTGTTACCATTACCTCTGTCTTTTTGCTATTAAGCCTGAGTCCCTTATTTTTGCTTTCTTTCACTATAATGTCCAACATTTCTTGTAACTCATTTTCACTCTTAGTGATTAATACTGTATTATCAGCATACCTTAGATTATTTATATTATGACCTCCAATTGTTATTTCAGGCATGCCCCTTATGGATCTTAAAATAATCTCACTATAAATATTAAACAAATCTGGTGACAGCACACAACCTTGTCTAACACCCTGTTATATTTGTTGAAACATTCCCAATTGGTTTCCAGTTTTTATGGCCGTTGTTTTTTGCCAGTACATGTTCTTTATTATTCTTAGATCTTTGCTGTCTATGTTTATGATTTCTAAAATTTTGATTATTTCTCGGTGCTTTACTTTATCAAATGCCTTGGTGTAATATATGAAACAGGTATAGATCTGTTTTCACCTTTATGGCTCTTTCTACTAAAGATCTTATGATATAAATCTCTCCTACTATAATATCTCCTATTTCTACAGCAACACTTTCCTCTATCTCTCCTACCATAATATCCCCTCCTTTTTCTACAGCAACACTTTCCTCTATCTCTCCTACCATAATATCCCCTCCTATTTCTACAGCAACACTTTCTTCCATGTCTCCTACCATAATATTTCCTATTTCTACAGCAACACTTTCCTCTATTTCTCCTACCATAATATTCCCTCCTATTTCTACAGCAACACTTTCCTCTATCTCTCCTACCATAATATTTCCTATTTCTACAGCAACACTTTCCTCTATCTCTCCTACCATAATATTCCCTCCTATTTCTACAGCAACACTTTCCTCTATCTCTCCTACCATAATATTTCCTATTTCTACAGCAACACTTTCCTCTATCTCTCCTATCATAATATCCCCTCCTATTTCTACAGCAACACTTTCCTCTATCACTCCTATCATAATATCCCCTCCTATTTCTATAGCAACACTTCTCAATATCTCTCCTACTATAATATCTCCTATTTCTACAGCAACACTTTCCTCTATCTCTCCTACTATAATATCTGCTATTTCTACAGCAACACTTTCCTCTATCTCTCCTACTATAATATCTCCTATTTCTACAGCAACACTTTCCTCTATCTCTCCAACTATAATATCTCCTATTTCTACAGCAACACTTTCCTCTATCTCTCCTACTATAATATCTCCTTTTTCTACAGCAACACTTTCAACTATATCTCCTACTATAATATCTCCTATTTCTACAGCAACACTTTCCTCTATCTCTCCAACTATAATATCTCCTATTTCTACAGCAACACTTTCCTCTATCTCTCCTACTATAATATCTCCTATTTCTACAGCAACACTTTCCTCTATCTCTGCTACTATAATATCTCCTATTTCTACAGCAACACTTTCCTCTATCTCTCCTACTATAATATCTCCTATTTCTACAGCAACACTTTCCTCTATCTCTCCTACTATAATATATCCTATTTCTACAGCAACACTTTCCTCTATCTCTCCTACTATAATATCTCCTATTTCTACAGCAACACTTTCAACTATATCTCCTACTATAATATCTCCTATTTCTACAGCAACACTTTCCTCTATATCTCCTACTATAATATCTCCTATATATACAGCAACACTATCTTCTCTCTCTGTCATCCTGTAATATCCCCTCCTCTTTCTGCACGACCATCTACTTCTATTTTGTATATTTCAACATTGACCCCTACATTTTCTACTACATATTGTTTTTAAATATAAACCATTACTGCTGCTACTACAGTTACACATTCCTGGTCCACTTTTACTTTTGCTTTTACGTTTTCTTCCTCATTTCTCTTTTCTCAACTTTTTCTACTTCTTTTGCTAAAGAAATCTTCTTGTATTTCCTCTCTTACAACAATGACGTCAACATAATTAACTACATTATCTTTTCCACCTCTACAGCATCTTCTCCTCTACATTTTCTTTGATATCTTTTTAGAAGAAAGTTTTTTTCGTGTTTTGTCATATTTTTGTTGTTGCTGCAAAGATGGGATTTCTGTTACCATTCGAACCGGCACATACGATTGTGGCAGATGTTTCCTACCAATAATTGCAGCTGTATTTATAACCTTTAACATTGTACTTAGTGCCAGTCATATTCCCAACGTGTTCGCTGGCTACATATGAAGATCTCTGAGCCGAGTATAGGCTTGATAGCATTGATGTTGAATAACCCTTTTATCATTTCGTCTATAAATATACACACACTATAACTTAAACAATTCTTTAAATAGAAAGAACGGAGGCGAAGGCGCGCCTCCCAGCACCAGAGCTGGAAGTTGTCAGCGGTCCATAGCTGATGGCTTGCGCCAGGATCGGTGAACCAGAACCATCTACATCCTGCTCCACCTCTCCTTGGTGCCTCTAGTAACAGACTAACCTGTCTATACTCCGTTCAGAAATTAATAATCACACCTGAATTAGTTTTGCGTCATAACCGTTTGTTATTTTGGTTTCAAACTTTGCATGCAATCTTAGAATATTGATGACGTTATGAAATATTTTTTGCTCTGAGAAATTTGATCTAGTTTAAAAGCTTTCTTCTTTAGGGTATATTAAATTCACCCTGTTCGAGTTTGACACCATTTTAGGATATATACATTAATTTGGTGCTGTCGTTCACGTAAAATAGTTTGGCTATTGCAGAAACACTAACTTCAGGAAAATCCCGTGCACAAAACTGAATTGTTATTGAACGACATGACGCACCACGGCCTGGGCATTAATTACCAAAGGGAAGGCGTATCTTTATTAATTTTGTGAAGACTCAGTAGACAATTTGTTGACTTTAAATACCAACATTTATATCTAAAATACAATGCGTTTGAAATGCAACTTTATAACTATGCAAAAGAAGTGTGTTGAACATGTGTTGCGGGTGGAAGATAAGTACTGGAAACGAGATGGATTACTATTTGTCCAGCCAGTAATGATTATCAACCTCTTGGAATCGTCAGATTCGGAACGATTAAAATTAAGATGAATTCAATTCCAGCTGCAGTTAGGACGTCCTGGGGTCTAATGGGGACCGAAGGACAAGACTAATTGTAACCAATTGAATTCATATTTGCAAATACACATAACGAACAACACCCACAATTAAGCACTATGTAGATACGCCTCTGACAAGAATTGCAGTAAACTGGAAAATTTAACACGATTACTGTAAACTCTAAAATTTGAATCAACTTGTGTGATATCGTCATAAAAGATCAAAGGAATTCGCTGATGTCCAAAATCTGTTGTGTTTGTGGAATAAAAAATACCAAAATCTTTGCGTCATCAATATTCTAAGATTCCATGCAAAATTCGAAACCAAAATAACAAGCGGTTATCACGCAAAACTAATTCAGGTGTGATTATGAATTTCTGAACGGACTATAGTCGAAGAGGGAAAACAACCCGATACTCAAAAATGTCATGCTGAAGTCGGATGTGTTGGGCCGAAAGGTGGAAATATTAGTTTTACTGCAAACCACAACACAACGCAGACAAGCCCACTTAACGTCCTTTTAAGGGCGGATGATTAAGAGGTACACTCCTTTAGTCATCGGGCGAACACAAGCAAGCAAGCAATCAAATAGAACGAATAAACATTTTTTTGTCTTATTTGCGATACTTCTTTTTCTATCTGTATTGTATTTCGGTTTTTAATTTCTCACGTCTCTAAGTCGTCAAAAGTAAAGTAAAGAGCCCAGTCAGTGTAGTAGTGGCGTAATGCGCATATGGTGTTAGTGACCATAATTTCTACAGACCTTCGGCACACGATATTTGGGGTAATGTTGTTGGTATTACGCCCGTGCCGCTTTACTTTCCCAGAATAAAAATCCTGTACCCATTTAAGGCTTGGTGAACCCGGAAGCCGTCGATCAGGATCGAACCCGTCTCTAGTCCACTGTAGTCCAGTTCTCTAAGTTGTTATATTCTTGCTTATTTCTTTTAGTTTTCCATTTGTCTTATTCTTGTCACATCTTTGTGTCTCTCTTTGTCTTTTTTTGCTGCATCCTATTTTTCTCTCTCCCTCATTCATTCTCTCTCTCTCTCTCTCTCTCTCTCTCTCTCTCTCTCTCTATCTCTCTCTCTCTATCTTCCTCTTAGGAAATACTGTTGCCCATTTCTTACCGAGAGTGCTGTCGCTGGGATGTGCTTAAAGCAGTCATCATCAAGTACCAGACACAACATAAGCGACACACAACCAATGCGACGTAAAGAGTAAACGTCATAAGCTTGGTGTTTTCTCCGCATTGAATGTTGACAGCCTTTTGAACCTCTCTCTTTGTCTTGACATTACACGCTTGTGTTCTGTCCATCTCTTGTTTTCAGGCCACTAATTTAGTTTGCTTCTACCTCATTTAACAAACATGTTATTGTCCTTAAATGAGTTTTAGTAGCTTATTGTGTCGCTTATTTTGTGCGGACAAAATGTCATTGTTCTTGTTCGAACTGTGTTAAATAGTACTTTCTTCACTGTGAAGTAACTTTTCTTCAATATTTCAAAACTTCATTATTTGTTTTCTTCTGTGGCCATGCAATTCTCCATTTTCTTCAAGAAATCCTCACTTCGAGGGCTTCATTTCTTTTCTGTCATTTCATTTTCAGTGTTCGTCTTTCTGCATCATACATGAATCATTCATAGAATGTTGATTAGATACAGCACTTATTTTAACATTATTCTAACCAATAGAAAAGGGCACAATACAAATACAGAGACAAAAATACCGACCATAACCCTGGCTTCGAACGAAACTAACACAATATAAAATTCACCATATAATACAAATATAACACATACAAAAGACATATCTCTACAGAGGGAAAGCAAAAGATCAGAGACCAGTTGATACTGAATCAGTAACTAAACATTCATTTCCATTAACTAAATAGTTTAAATGCATGACACATTAATGACAAGTAAGATCCAGTGATAGACAAGTTGCAAATAACAGCAAGGAAAGATCTGAAACAAAATGGTAAAGCTGTCAAGATGAGAAAATACAAGTGAAATATTAAAGTAGTCAAAAGAATGATGATTGCTAGATAAAATATTTATTGGAGATCAAATAACAACACTGTTTTGATCGCAATGCCTGTGGACCTTCCCCCTTTTAGTCCAGTGCAAACAAAAAAATATTAATTAAATTTTCTTGACACGCCGTAGGGCGTATGGACGTGCGGTGTTAAGGTCTGCTTTTGTCAATGAGCAACGACACATTTGTGGATGACATGGTTGTTATCACGTCGGGTCGCCCTTACGTCTCAGAAAAAAATCTTTGGTACACATTAATAGAGACAGGGTGAACCCCGAAGCTGTGTCTAATTTGTAGCTGTAGTTAGTCGAAGGCTCTGACATCACTGCAAAAGAATTAAGATCCATAATTGTTCAACTACCTGTGCCAGTGGAATCATCTGAATTGACTTCGTATCTCACTGAAGGATACAAAAGAAGAAAGGCAGCTGCAGTCCCCATCAGAGCAGCCACAGCACACGCCAAAAGACATAAGGTCAAGCCGCACCGAAAGTGAACGCAGTCGAAACGATGTCATCATTCATCGTAAGCAATCTGAATATCGAAATACTATACGGATGAAAAACACAGCTCACGGCGTGCACAGAGCTCTAAACTCAGTAGCTTCAGCAACAACCCGAAATTGGAATATGAAGAAACTGCAACAAGGAGCACTTTTCAGACAAAGCCTCAACGGTTCCTGCCACATAACCGCCATAGTGATTCGAAAGTTTGTTCGGAAAGTATTCGCCACATTCGCGCACGACGACCACTCCTCCTCATCCCCGTCTAAAATGCATGTTGCTTGCCATGTACTGTATTTTACAGTATCTTGCAACATCTCCCCTTTTGGCCACACATATCCGACATCATGTGGTACTTTCAGTTGATGGATTGTAATAAGATATCGCCTCTGATATTGGTGCGGGTTGTCAGCAATGAGTCGCTCACCCCTCTCAACCTTGATACTAGCTGGCACCTCTCCTGATATAGAAGATCTAGCATTATAGTGCCTCAAGGAAGTAAAAGACTGACAGCTGATACATTACGACCTAGAGACATGCAGCTCAAACTCCACAGCAAGGCGAACCCCTAATGTTTGTCATTAATATTTGCCTGTGGGGATCTCCTCAACATATGAAATCCCCGTCAACTAATCAATAAGCCAATAGAAAGCTGTTCTGGATCGATGGCGCTCTCAGCTAATGCACAAATGTTTTCTCTGTTCCTTCAGGACACTTGACTCTCTGTTAATGCTGAAAGGTTTTCGCATTTTTTTATGTATCCGCCAAAATTGTCAGAATTTAAACAAGTGTCGTGGATAAAGGAAGACCGATAACTTGATTCAGTTTATTTCTCAGGTTAACATGGATATCCGGCTGTTATCACTAATATAGATACTATATATAAATGTATGTGGTATATATATATATATGTCATCACTTCCCCTCTTTTATTGTTGTATTTATTAGTTAATGTGAGTTAATGTGAGTTATTTATTTCGTTATGGAAGGCCCCGGTATCACTGCAAACGAATTACAATCCATAATTGCTCAACCGCCCGTGCCAGTGGAATCATCCGAATTAATATCTCATCTCCCAAACAAGGAAAGGTAAATGTAGTTCCCATCATAGTAGTCTCAGCACACGCCAAAAGACATAAGGCGAAATCGCGAAGAAAGTGAACACAGCCAACTGTTCCCTGTCATACGATATCATCCTTCATCATAAACAATTGGAATATCGAAACATGATTAAAACGGATGGAACACACAGCTCACGGTGTGCACAGAGCCCTTAACTCAGTAGCTCCTACAACAAGCCGAACTTGGAATATGAGGAAACTGCAAGAAGGAACACTTTTCATGCATAGCCTTCAATTGTAGTGGCGACAGTATCCAAACAATATCATAAGTTGTTGGTCTGAATGTATCTCAGGATTATGGTTTCGCCTACTTTTCTTTTAATGCATTTGTAACAAATACTTTGTCTCATCGTTTCAAGTTCGTTATTTTATTTTTTTTAAAAACATCTCCATTTAGCAGCTACGGTAATTCTTTTTGTTAAATGACCAGAGAAATGCCGATAGCAATTAATGTGTGATTCATGTTTGCAAAGTTTAAATTGATCAGCGTTTTCAGTTAGCAAAAGTTTGTTTAAAATTAACAAGATTTTAATTGAACATCAGCCGGAGGTGCTTGTTGTTAGGATCATCATCAACTGCATCACGTGCGAATACAATAGGTGCTCCGAGAATCTCGAGAAAATCCAAGGTGAATCCTGCCCCCCAAGCATCAAACTTTGTTACACGACCTGGGGTCGACATTGTGGGGGTAGGTTTCTGTTGATAGGTTTGCCCGGGCAGCGGTCATACTAATGGCCTACTCTTTTTTAAGTTAACTGTTAAGGGTTCGTTACCGTGCGCGCGTGCACATGGGACTTCCTGTTTATTGCCATTATTCGAGGGGGCAAGACATTGGGTGTCACCACCCACAAGATCAGGGGCAGGTAACACTATAAGAATCCCCGATTACATTTTCCTATTTTTGAAAAATTACCACCTCTTCTGGTGGGCTTTGAACACGGGTCATTCGTGACCTGAGATTTACGTCGTACCTCCTGACTACACAGCCCCCCAAATATAGTTATCGCATTTACATTTTGTTTGTTGGTAATCAAGAAACTCATCCGTACGAACAAGATTCTTATACTAAGTGTTTTGCAATTTGCATTCTCTACTGCCAGAGCCAAACATGGACACTCACAAAAAATCAGAAGAGGAAGTTGATCACCGTTCAGGCGACATGTTGAAGGAAAGTAACTGAAGTTACCAGAAGGGAGCGAAGATAAGAAAGGAAACCACAAAAACAAAATTAAAGATCAGTTTTAGTTTAGTCAACAGATCATCTTCATTGCACAACGAAGAGCTCCGTGTTTAGATAGCCTCATCAGCGCTTTCAAGCACGCTTGCTATATACTAGCGACAGCACTGACGATAGCATTATCTCCACTGCACGAGCTCCGTAGCACCGTTGAAGACCTTGAAGCCAACACCGCCCCCTGGATAGATAGAAAGCTACTGACAGCCATTCTGACGTAACACCAGTAGTTCACCATTTTATTTAATGACTGCGCCCATTGTTTAACTTGTGTATTCGGACATATTCTTCGTAAAGAGCCCTCGTTACGTCAAGTGGCATATAGGGAATATGATGTTATTGACCATACATTTTACAGACCTTCAGCACATGATTTTTGGGGTAATGTGGTCGGTATTACGCCCGTGCCGCTTTACTTCCCCAGAAAAAATCCAGTATCCATTTAAGACTGGGTGAACCTGGAAGCCGTCGGTTGGGATCGAACCCTACCCCTTGTGATTTTTAGTCCAGTTCAATAACCACTGAGCTATCGCAGCTCCCCATTCAGACATATTAGATATGGATTATTCAGTTTATATAGGCAAATATCGATCAATGTTGTTATTGTGTACTGATATCAGTGTGTTTCAATCTCTTATTTCAAGCATCTAGGCGTAATATATATATATACTTAACTTTATTATTTTGTTTATTTTTTCCGCTGTGAAAATGCCACCATCATGTTGTGTTCCTGACTACACATCTATTTACGATAGTACTCTCTGAGTACTGATGTTGATTACGTTAGTGTGTTTACATTTCCAAAATATTCTGAACTACAAAACAAGTGGATAAAATGTATACCACGTAAAGATTGGTCTCCTGTAACGGTAAATATAGTATGTGAAAAGCATTTCCAGGCGTATATCATTTCCATCATGATAATGTGCCATACCTGTTGGCGTAGGCGATCATGTCCTTCCACAATCTTCTATCTACAGTGCATCGTATCAGTTCTGTTGTTGACTGTTTTCCATGCCATGACACCAAGCTATCTAGTATTTTCTCTCTTTGTCGTCCGCGATCTCTTTTTCCGTTTATTTTGCAGTTGTAAACAAGTATTCCAACTTTCATCTTCTCATGATGTGCTCGAAAAATGTTGATTGTTTCTTTCTGATGTTTTTTAGGAGTTCCCTTTTTGTGTTGGCCTCTTTGAGAATTTCCTCTTTGGTCTTTTTAGCTGTCCAGGGAACTTTCAACATTCTCATGAGAAATCACATCTCTGATATCATTTTAGGTGATGTTTTTACAGATAGGGATCTATTACATCCACAGAAAGTCATGACAGAGCTAGTCAATTATATATTTACTAGGAGAAATGTCACATCGTAATCTGGGGAAGCTTCAAGCATAACATGGAGAGTAGATTCGGTGTCTACTTTCAATTATGAAGATCTACCTGTATTGTGTCTAAAAAGTAAGTAAAGTACCCCCGTCACGCCAACTGGCGTATAGGGAATATGGTGTTAGTGACCTTATATTTTACAGACCTTCAGTACATAATTTTTGGGGTAATGTGGTCGGTATTACGCCCGTGCTGCTTTACTTTCCCAGAAAAATATCCGTTACCCATTTAAGGCTGGGTGAAAACGAAAACCGTCGGTTTGGATCGAACCCTACCCCTTGTCCTTTGTAGTCCAGTTCACTAACCACTGAGCTATCGCGGCTCCCATATTGTGTCTAATCAGCAAATTTACGAATTAGAAAGGAAACGGAAGCTATACTCATTTGTTATGCCTCACATCACCTGCCTATGGGGATACTCCAGTGAGTGATTTGTCTGACATACTTAATGGATGCAGTGATGAAAATGTTAGTACTAATTTGATCGAAGATGATTTAAGAAATGTATCATTTGTATTGGATCTGATTGCTGATTTCAATGTACTAGTTACTGTAGGGACCGAAGAAGCATTGTTTTACTTTGGTGGATATATGTCTCATTAAGTCAGCCAGAAAATTGAGTGTACAACCTGTATTGCATTGTTCTACATTGGTGGATATATGTCTCATAAAGTCAGCTAGAAAGTTGACTGTACATCTTGTATGACATTATTTAATATTGGTGGATATATGTCTCATAAAGTCAGCTAGAAAGTTGATTGTACATCCTGTATGGCATTACTTAATTTTGGTGGATATATGTCTCATAAAGTCAGCCAGAAAATTGAGTGTACAGCCTGTATGGCATTGTTTTACATTGGTGGATATATGTCTCATAAAGTCAGCCAGAAAATTGACTGTACAGTCTGTATGGCATTGTTTTACATTGGTGGATATATGTCTCATAAAGTCAGCCAGAAAATTGACTGTACAGTCTGTATGGCATTGTTTTACATTGGTGGATATATGTCTCATAAAGTCAGCCAGAAAATTAATTGTACAGCCTGTGTGGCATTGCTTTACATTGGTGGATATATGTCTCATAAAGTCAGCTAGAAATTTGACTGTACAGCCTGTGTGGCATGGTTTTACATTGGTGGATATATGTCTCATAAAGTCAGCCAGAAAGTTAACTGTACAGCCTGTATGGCATTGTTACATAATGAAAGGTTTTTGGCAGTTACTATTGGCCCAAATGTAAGTGAGTTCTTTCAAGCTGATTGATCGCGGTGGTCTCAAGTACTTGTCTAAAATGGTAAATATGTTGGCGTTTATAGCATTTGCAGTCACTCAAAAACGTTTGTCGACCGAGTTTGAAAAGAAATTTGTGTAAAAGAAAGTGCTGAAGCATATTATCATAGCCAGTATCCATCAACGCTATGATTGTGCAGTGTCTGGTACCTGTGATAATGGCTGTCCCAAGATGAAAGTTATTTTCAAGATCTGTGATATTTCGTGCAATGTTTTTTTTTAAAAATACAAATATAGAAAAGTGCAAAGTGAAAAATACAGATAAAATCGACACAACCCAGGAACAATAAAATAATTTTGCGACATTTCTACTTCGATCGATCTGCAGTTTTTCATGGCTATTTCTTTTCCTCATCTGAGGCATTGATGTGCTTAATAACGCGTTATTCTGATGCACTTCCATATATTTATACTTCGAGTTAACCATTAATTCTGTGTCATCATGCACCAGTTGTATGTGAATCATGGACATGTATGGATGTGAATAATGGACAATAGGACAACAGACACGAAAATCACAGGAGGCTACAGAAATGTGGTTTTACAGAAGAATGTTGAGAATACCATGGACAGCTAAGAAAAGCAATGAAAACATTATGAAAGAGACCAAAACAAAAAGAGAGTTAATATCCAATATTAGGAAGAAACAACATCATTTTTTGTTGTACACGAACAGAGAAGGGAACAGCTGCAATGTATTGTAACAACTGGAAACATATGGTGGATGAAGAGATAAAGGGAAGCAAAGAGAAAAGATACCAGGCAGCATAAGAGAATGATTTGCAGAAGGTCAACAACAGAAATGATAAATAACTGTCGAGATCGAAAGTTGTGGAGAGACTTGATCACCTACGCCATCAGACGTGGTACTTGATGATGATTGTCAAAAATGTATTTCATAGCATCTTCCTCATTTTTTGGAAAGTTGCTTTTGCCTGAACCATTCTCCATTCACCTCTGTTGTACATCTACCATCTGAGGTTAACAATGTTCCCAGATACTTAAATTAATTTACATGTTTTAGTATTATTCCACTTGTCTTTATTGTGCAATGGGGTGATGTAATTTTCTTTGTTACTACCACTGCTACTGGTTTTTTGCTCCTTAGGCTGAGTCCTTTATTTTTGTTTTCCTCCACTATAATGTTTCTGTTTTGTATTATATTATATTATTGCAATGATTTATTACACATTTGTTTGTGCCCTGTATTTCTTACTGAACCTTCTTATTGACATGTCTCGGGCATGCTAATAATGAGGTCTGTATCTGTTATGACACTGACTCAAGCAAGCGGAAATTTTCGCGACAGCGACAACGTTAATAATGTTGCCATCTTCTGTCAACAATGTCTGGCAAGTTAGTTTTCTGTTTACTTTAATTTTTCAATTACGTTGTTCGTCGATAATCATTTGACAAAACTCATATCGCTTGCACTACACCCGTGAACAACTGGTTGAATAGTAGAACCATCGGAATTGGTCAAGGCCCCACTGAACCACAATCATTGGTCACGGCTCCACTGAACGGGCAGTCTTATTTTTCAAGGGGGCTATGATGTCAAGCTCCTTAGTCGCATCCTATGTCATGCGTGGTGGGTGAGATTAGCTATATACTTGTATCCGCAGATCGTGGTCAGCGCCCTGATAGCCCCCACTGGTGATTGTTAACGAATCAATTCTAAACTGTAGATAGAGACAACAACAATAAGAATAACAATTGATTTGTCGCCTTTAAGAGGTTTTCTTCTTATTGTGGAGTATACAAGCCATGTCAGGCTAAGTGACGAATAGGGAATATGGTGTTAGTGACCATAATTTTACTGACCTTTGCCACATGATTTTTGGGGTAATATGGTCGGTATTTTTTAGAATCCCCAGGGGAAAAGACAAAGAGGAAGACCAAGGAATTATTGGAGAAGACAGATAGAAACAGAGATGAAGATGATGGGGAAGACATGGGATGATCTTAAAAGAATGACAAGAAACAGAACGACTAGGAAAGTGTTTGTTGAAGACCTATACTCTCCAGGGAGATGAAAGTGTTTGTTGAAGAACTATGCTCTCCAGGGAGATAAAAGTGTTTGTTGAAGACCTATGCTTTCCAGGGAGATGAAAGTATTTGTTGAAGACCTATGTTTTCCAGGGAGATGAAAGTATTTGTTGAAGACCTATGCTCTCCAGGGAGTTGAAAGTGTTTGTTGAAGACCTATGCTCTACAGGGATATGAAAGTGTTTGTTGAAGACGTATGCTCTCCAGGGAGATGAAAGTGTTTGTTGAAGACCTATGCTCTCCAGGGAGATGAAAGGTAGGAGAAGCAGAATAATGGTCTTTATTACGCATTGCCGCTTTATTCTCCCACATTTAAAGCTGGGTGAACCCGGAAGCAGTCGATCAGGATCGAACCCGATCTAGAGTCCTTTGTAGTTCAGCCAGTTCACTAACCACTGAGCTATCGCGGCTCCCTATACAAACATGCAAACAAACATATGTCCAACTGGCGGGAAATCCCTGTGATTAAGACCGTACTAGGGATATATAATCAAAGAATGAATAGACATGGAGCTTTAGTCAGGTCAAGATGACGTCACAATATAAATGGTGCACTACAACAGCATCACATTGCGATGTTTGAGGCGGCCAGATGAACGAGAGTTCTAATTTTGTATCTCGCCGTCACTAGAAAGGATATCAGAGAAAGCGAGGAAGAAGAAGAAGCAGCAGAAGAAGTAAAATAAGAAGAAAAAGCAGAAGAAGAACAGGGAGGATGAAGAAGAAATCACTAATCCTTCAATCTTGAGGAATTTTTTTAAAATATCGTAATGCTTCTACTTTACTTGTATATTAATCTGATTTATTTCACTAATATAATTTCTATCTATCTATTGACCTCTCAAGCCGTGACCGGCCCATAAACTCATGATACTCATTCTCTTTTTCTAAATTTTCCTTCTAGCAGTCCCAATCCTTGCAAAGATCTTTTATTAAGTTTAATCATTTCTCTCTGTTATGTGCAAGCATATCAATCTCATTGAGGAAGCCGATTCCTGCTGCCTTTGCCTCTCTGATCAATAGAGAGAATATTCTTCTCAGTGTCTCTCTGGGTCGGGCTTTTTTTCTCCTACCTGTTGTTTTCCATCCAAGAGCTTGCTTTGCTATTCGGTTATTATCTCGTCTCATAACATGTCCAACATATATCCATCGTCTTTCTTGATTACTGATATATAATATAATTTACTAAATATTTATTGGAGTTATAGTATCATCATCATCATCGAGTGCCTTCTCCGCAACGAAGGTTGGCTACCATGAAGCGCCATTCTGCTCTGTCTCTTGCTTTGATGGTTCAGGTTGTCATAGGCTGATTTGTCCATCTTTTGATGTTACTCGTCCATGTTAGTCTTGGTCTGCCTCTGCCTCTTTTACCTTAGTTATAGTATAGCTCATCTTTTTATTTAATCTGCTCTGTGCTATGTTCCTATATCACTATAAAACGTCAGCCGGTAGAGGTAAAATCTTCTTCAGCAAAATGTGTTCCGATGAGATGAGAACCACTGCACTAACCATCGAAATCCACCATAGCTTGCAACTGTCGTGATTAATGTTGACGAGGATATAGCCATTCTCTGCGGTTGTAACGGTCAATGATTCTAGAGTTCTTCAGGCGTAGTCTCTTTCTGTCAACACGCCACAGCAAAGTGCAGACAGCATAATCGAAGCCAAGGCACTGAGCTGGAAGCAAATGCGAGCACACAAAGTTATTCATTTTAGCACGAGACTCTTGAACCGGAAGAAAACAAACAGTAATTCGAGTCTACATCAGTGGTTCCCACGTTGGGGACATCACGTGCACTCTCGCAGTACTGGAATAATTAGGGAAATATGAGCGGAAAGAAATTGATGAATTATACACTTGCATCTTATATTTGGAAACGCCATAATGTGGCAAGTTTACAATTGTTGGAGTGAGTGGTCTAAAGGTAAGACATCAGTTTCTGAAGAGAGAGTTCCTGGGTTTGAATCCCTCAATAGATAGAGGGTGCTTTTGTTTTCGAATTCGTCAGTTGTGCTTTACATTGCTGGGTAGTGTGATCAGATGTTTTACCATCTCGGATGAAGCTGATGTCCCGTGTGCACTCTGCAAATGTTAAATTATTTTGGCTGTCGAAAATCGTATATCAAATATGACCAGTGTCAGGTTAAAGAATGTTGACGTATTATTGCTATTATTTTTTTTTTGGCTGGGGAGGAAAAAAAGGGGGGGGGGATTTTCTAGCTTTTCCATGGCAGCCGTGTGCACAGGGGTCCCTCGCCGCACAAGCAGATAACTTCGTCTTCAGAGGTACTCATATTTTGTATGTCGATGAGTAATTGACGTTTCAAGTCGGCCTCGGTGCGGAGACTAGAGCTGGTTGCTGCAGAGAGAAATCACAAGTAAAAATATCATCTGCTGCAGCCGGGATTTGAACCAACAGCCTCTCTGTCTCGGGACCGGCGTCTTACATCGAGACCAACTGGTACTCCAATGTTAACACATAAAAACCTATCTCAGTGAATGTTCGATTTTTTTTATTTTCTCTATATCAACGAACTTAATTCATATTCTGCTATTACCGTCTATATCTTAAGAAAAAACATGCACATATTTGGCTGTTAAGTAAACATGGAGCTTGAAACACATATGGTTTTATTTCGTTGTGTTGTAATGTCAGTCAGTAACTGCAGCACTTAGTCCTGCGACGAAAATCTCTGAATCTGGCAGAAAAGCCGGCGTGCGGTTATTGTTATTGTTATTGAAAGCCCCGGTATCGCTGCAAACGAATTAAAATCCATAATTGCTCAACTGCCCGTGCCAGTGGAATCATCTGAATTACTAACTCATCTCCCAAACAGAGAAAGGTAGCTGTAGACACCATCATAGCAGTCTTAGCACACGCCAGAAGACATAAGGCAAAACCGCACAGAAAGTGAACACGGCCAAATGTTCCATGTCATACGATATCATCCTTCATCGTAAACAATCGAAATATCGAAACACGATCAAAACGGATGAAACACACAGCTCACGGTGTGCACAGAGCACTTAACTCAGTAGCTCCTGCAACAAGCCGGACTTCGAATATGAGGAAACTGTAATAAGGAACACTTTTCAGACATAACCTTAAATAGTTCTTGCCGCCTACCCATTTAAAAATGGAAATATGGCGTACGGTGTTCGAAACTAGCGGTAGACAGAAGGATTGTTTATATCTGGAGTGAAATCAAAATCCTGTCTCACACGTCGTGGCGACTGCTTTGACCAAACGGCCGTTATTTCTCTGGTCCCCTCGAGAGCCCCTCGACATACACTGTCAGATGTATATGGTGGATGTGTCGTAGGATAGTTTTTTTTTTTCTAAAACCAGTATCAGAGCGCAACTGGGGAAAGGAGCAACTGGGTCTCTGTTATATAATATCTCTGTTACATACGATCTCTGTTATATAAGATCTCTGTTATATAAAATCTCTGTTATTTAAGAACTCTGTTATATAAGATATATGTTATATAAGATCTCTGTTATTTAAGATCTCTGTTATATAAGATCTCTGTTATATAAGATCTCTGTTATTTAAGAACTCTATTATATAAGACATATGTTATATAAGATCTCTGTTATTTAAGATCTCTGTTATATAAGATCGCTGTTATTTAAGATCTCTGTTATTTAAGATCTCTGTTATATAAGATCTCTGTTATATAAGATCTCTGTTATTTAAGATCTCTGTTATTTAAGATCTCTGTTATATAAGATCTCTGTTATATAAGATCTCTGTTATTTAAGAACTCTATTATATAAGACATATGTTATATAAGATCTCTGTTATTTAAGATCTCTGTTATATAAGATCGCTGTTATTTAAGATCTCTGTTATTTTAGATCTCTGTTATATAAGATCTCTGTTATATAAGATCTCTGTTATTTAAGATCTCTGTTATTTCAGATCTCTGTTATTTAAGATCTCTGTTATATAAGCTCTCTGATAGAAAAGAAACTGTTGGTTGAAAAGAGGGGAGAGAGACATATGTTCAGAGTCATGATTAGAAGGTTTTTTTACATTAGGTTGTCTACTTTACTTTACACTAGAGTGTCTACATTTATTTTAGATTAGGGTGCCTACATTTTATTTTTATAAGGGTGTCTACATTTACTTTACATAAGGGTGTCTACATTTAATTTACATAAGGGTGCCTACATTTACTTTACATAAGGTTGCATACATTTACTTTACATAAGGGTGTCTGCTCTTTCCTTACATAAGGGTGTCTACATTTACTTTATATAAGGGCGTCTACATTTACTTTACACAAGGGTGCTTACATTTACTTTACATAAGGGTGTCTACATTTAATTTACATAAGGGTGCCTACATTTACTTTACATAAGGTTGCATACATTTACTTTACATAAGGGTGCCTACATTTACTTTACACAAGGGTGCCTACATCTACTTTACATAAGGGTGTCTACATTTACTTTACATAAGAGTGCCTACATTTACTTTACATAAGGGTGTCTACATTTACTTTACATAATGGTATCTACATTTTCTTTACATATGTGTGTCTACAATAACTTTACATAAGAGTGTCTACATTTACTTTACATAAGTGTATCTACACTTACTTTACATAAGGGTGTCTGCATTTACTTTACATAAGGGTGTCTACATTTACTTTACATAAGGGTGTCTACATTTACTTTACATAAGTGCGTCTACATTTACTTTACATAAGGGTGTCTACTTTTACTTTACATACGAGTGTCTTCATTTACTTTACATAAGAGTGTCTACATTTACTTTACATAAGGGTGTCTACATTTACTTTACATAGGGGTGTCTACGTTTACTTTACATAAGTGTGTCTACATTTACTTTACATAAGAATGCCTACATTTATTTTAAATAAGAGTGTCTACATTTACTATATATAGGGGTGACAGATACTTTTGTTCCGTCCTATACTATTCATAAATAAATAGAATATTTAATGATTATTTTTAAGATGTACAGTGGTGTGATACGTCAATGAGATGCTCTCTTTATTTATAACCTATTATTGCGACAAAAACAAATTTCCATTTTTAAATTCTGTTTTGATGGCAACAACAACAAATTCAATCATTGAGTAATCATAATTTTTTGTCATCATCATCATTGAGTGCCGTCTCCGCAACGAAGGTTGGCTACCATGGAGCGGCATTCCACTCTGTCTCTTGCTTTGATGGTGCAGATTGTCATAGGTTGACTTGTCCATCTTTTGATGTTACTTGTCCATGTTAGCCTTGGTCTGTCTCAGCCTCTTTTTCCTTGTATTTTCCCTTCCAATATTACTTTTATTAGGCTGTTGTGTATTTTAACATGCCCCAAAAATTTCATTTGTCTTGTTCTATTTGTGTTTAGTAGTTCTTGTTGTCATTTTTAATTGTTTTAAAACTTAATCATTTGTTTTCTTTTTTTTTTCCATCCAATTCTACATATTCTTGTATTAATCCACATTTAAAAGACTTCAATTTTCTATTCTGTTTTTTTTTTTTTTTGGTCTAATTTCCATGACTCTGCACATACAGGAATATGTAACATTTTACTATTCTTAGTTTTATCCCTGGTTTTATTTATTTTGATGTTAGTATATTTGTCATGCATTAAAATTACTTTTTGCCGTACCTATTCTTTTGTTTAAATTTGTTTATGTACAATGAGTAAATTAACAGACAATGTACTCTTTGTTTGAAATATTTACACAAATAATTGCCCAACCGACTAAAATTACATTTAAGATAAAATGAAGTAAAATTTATATTCTTATGAAGAGCACGAGTAGTTGCTAAGGGCAACAGTGATTATGATCATCACATATCGTCAACTTCCGGGTTAATATGGTCACAAAAACAAATTGTATCAAGACGGATTGAGTGCCCCTACTATAGCTTGTTTCATAACTCGTGCCCAACTTTTAAAATCGATAGCTTTTTAACCGCTTGTTGTAAGTTGTTCAAAATGTGCATGTAAAGTTATAATGATTAGAACCCAACAGGGAATTAATTTCATTTAAAAAAAAAACATTTGGTTATTATTGTTGTTTATTTGATTTATATACATTTATAACGACCCATTGATGTAGTCAAAACTTAATGTTTACAGTATTTTAAGTTAAAAATAGCGAGTAAAAATCCATACACGGTAAAATTGACGTGTTTGCACGCTTTCCCCGCGGTTTTTTTGACACAATTAGACACTTGAGAAATTGTGTGTTCCATTTCCGTTCATTCATAGGTGTAGACGTGGAACGATAACATTTATCATGAGTCTTAAAATGAAATTCTGCAGTTTACAAAACATCGCAATAAAAATGTATGACTATTTTTGCAAAGAGGCTAAACGAGGAAGATTATTTCAGTCTTTAGAAAACCCTGAGAATAGGACAAGACACATTTTGGATTTATCTAAACGGTCATTTAATCGCTGGATTCAAGCACGTGACCGTCAATGTTCCAAATATACAAAATCACAAGGAAGAGCAAAAATGTTGGATAATTTCGACAGTGAACTTATTAGAAGTGAAATTCGCAAAATGTTGGGTATGAATGAAACTGTTACAATAAGAAAATTAAAAATTTCGCTGAAAAAGAACAACAGTATTGAAACATCAAAGTCTTCATTATGGAATAATGTGAGAGCTGCAGGCTTTACATTCAGAAAGTATTCCAATGGACGAAACATCATCTGTGAGAAGCCACATATAGTAGTCATGAGAAGCAAGTACTTACGTGAAGTAAAAGAGGTGCGCAAGCAAGGTTATGATATTGTGTACTTGGATGAAACATGGATCAATGCTCACCACACTAACCAAAGGGAATGGCAGTCATCAGATGGAAAGATTAAGCGATTAATACCTAGCAGCAAAGGACAGCGCTTAATAATTGCTCATGCAGGTAGTCGACAACATGGACTAATACAGAATGCAGAGCTCATTTTTCTTTCAAAATCCATAGACAATCGGGATTATCACTCTGAGATGAATGGTCACATATTTAGACATTGGATTGAAAATTCTGTTCTCCCATCACTAGATCGACCATCTTGCCTAATAATGGACAATGCAGCGTACCACAACATTGTTGCACTTGAAGATAAAGTCCCGACGTCATCCAGTACAAAAGATGCTATTAAGATATGGCTCACAAAGGAGCACATACAATTTAATAACATGTACTTAAAACCTGAATTACTATCTCCAGTAAAGCAAAAACAGAGGACAAAGATTTTTCAAATAGATAAGATTATCCAAGAGCACGGTCATATAAGTTTGAGGCTGCCACCTTACCATGCTCATTTAAATCCAATAGAACTAATCTGGGCAAAATTAAAAGGACAAGTGGCAGACGAAAATACAACATTCAAAATATACGATGTAAAGACTCTTGCTAATCTCGCTTTATTAATATAGACAAAGATTATTGGGCTAAATGTGAAGACCACGTCTTAAAACAGGAAGAGGAATATTGGAAAAATGATGGTTTGTGGAATGTTCAACCCCAAACAGTTATTAATTTTTTAGACTCGCCTGATTCAGAATGAAAGTATATAGCCCCCACAATGTTGGCCCCTGTATTACCTAAATTAGTTCAACAAACGGTCCTTTTCAGGACCACACAACTATGAAAATTGGACATACAGGTATACCTTGATATTATCGTCCGTCCTCGAACTGAGAAGACAATAATTCTCCTGGTATTTCCCCATTACGGCCACGCCTTTACCTAGTGAAAATTAATCATAGACCAACAACTACGGTAATTTTTATTATTTAGGGGTTCACAATTTACAATTTTGACAAACATCAAAGAAATTCGCCGCTTTAAGAAAACTGCAACTGCAAGATATTTGTTAAATATACATTTAAAGGGTCTTTTTGCAGTCTAATAACATTTGGAAAATTTCAACAGTTTTTAACAAACGGTTTCTGAGTAATAGCGTTTTGAAGTTGGGCAAGTGATTAGAAACGAGCTATAATGGGGGTCTGATTGTATAAAAGCGCTATTATTACAGTACCGTGAAAATGGACAAGCTTCTTTTTCTCCACCAGAATATGAGAAATCAAGAAAACCGCCACAGGCATATCATCAATCTGAGTTTAATTATTGGGTCGACCCAATGACATGACATCAACATTAACATCCTACTTGTATTCAGCATCAATATTTTCGTTTAATTTGAAGGAAAAATTATCAATATTTTGCAAAGAAGAAAATTTGTCAAATAATGTTTATGTTCATTCGATGTGGGCACTGTCAGCAAAGCGATTTAACATATCACAGTAATAAACGATAAACAGCAACATCTTGTATGTTCAGTGTTTATAATTTACATAACATAAACATCTTTACGAAAATAAAGTGATGGAATGTTGCATTTTAATCTTGTGCTGTTTCCACATTGGGTTTTCTCAACCATGTAGCACAATTTCTTCTTTTCTTATTTATTTACGGTTTATGAGCAATTCGTATGACGAAGAACGAAGTTTGGCTGCGTTCACTTTCTGTGCGGTTACGCCTTATGTCTTTTGGCGTGTGCTTTAACTGCCAAGATGAGGACTGCAGCCGCCTTTCTTTGTTTGGATTCATCAATTCGATGAGTTTTTAATTAGGATGATTCCACTGGCATGGACGGTTGCGCAATTATAGATTTTAATTTGTTTTCAGTGATGCGGGGACCTTCGACAAACTACAACTACAACTATCTCTTAACTTGTACTATGGTACACACTCTCATAGGTTTTACTGTCCAACTCTTGATGTCGTTCACTTTAGTACGAGTCTGCATCAACCCCATTTACTTAGTACTTTCCCCTCCAGGATAACTTCTGGCAAGTTGTTGTGTTACTTTATATGCAGACAAAATGTCGTTTATCTTGTGCCAATCTCTTCTAACAAAGATCTATATCTACTAACGCATTCGCAGCGTGTAGCAATTCTGTCGCATATGATCATGAATAAGGGGTTAATGGTAGGAATCTGCCAGTACGAGACTATGTCTTCATTTTGTTTGCCTGGAAAATTGAGAAAATAACTAATATATCAATGCTGTATACTGCCCTTTTATCTTGAGAGTGGACACTAACTAGACAGTCTCTGGACACTTCTAGACCTTATTCTTTCAACAGAATAGCCGGCATTGAGGTATTGATCTCTGGTCCTCTGCGACCGACCGTCAAATTAGGCGGAGAGAGGACGGATCTGGGTTAAGGATCTTCGTGGGGGGATGGGCTCGTTCCGGCCAGATTAATGGCTACTGGAGACACGGAGGAGAGGCTGCCTTCATGTTTACAAAATAGAGCTATTTACACGTGCTTTTTTGGGTCTATGTTTGTGTGAAAGCAGTGGCGAAGGTATAATAAATGTGTGTTATCTGTGAGTATATTTGTGTGCTTGTTTAGGAGCTGTGCATACAACAAAAATAAAATAGAGCATTTTAAAACATCAGATTTTCATTTTTGTAATTATGTGCTATAAATAGATATGGGGATTTCAGGAAAGAGTAAACAAGGGATGAAATGGAAAATACCGAAAGCGAGGATCATCGTTTCCTGTTTTTTGTTGTTATTTACTGTTAGATTGAACATAGCAGAACTCAGGATTTAACATAAAGAGCTCAATAAATGAAGTTGTTTTAGTACATTCATGGCTGCAGTAGCTCGTGACTATATCTTTACTTCTCTCTGAGTATGTTGGTGTGACTATTTCAGCTGGTATGCTAGACAGTGTAGGTAAGATATCAACATTTGCACATGAAAATCCATGTAGTCTCTGGTGTAAAACAAAATATATATGGTTTTTGTTTTCAGCATTTCTTAACAAAAGTTATCAATTCTCTATCCTTCAGAAAAGAAAGTTTGATATTCTGGTGAACTTGTGTGTTCCTCGTTGCAATTTTTTTAAGTGTTGCTATATGGAAGTTAAGACAAGCGGATAAGTTCACGACAACGGCAATTATGAGAAAGTCACAAGAGATGATAGACCGGTTGCAGCTTATTAGATTATTTTGTTAATTTAATTTTACGGAGCATTTGTAAATCTAAGGACAGGATCTCAACAATTAACATAACAATGTCTCATTTTCTACAGTCAATATTTCAACTCAGAAATCTACTAGTATAAAGCTATTAAGATACATATGAAAATAAGCTTTCACTAGTTCATTAATTTAAGAATAAAGGAAAGGCTAATTCAGATTTTTGATGTACGAATGAAGGGATGCAGGGAGCTTAGGTAAATGCGCTATTCTAAAGGGCATACACAATTTCACGGAAAATAATTGGCAATGAAGTAAAGATTACTTCTTCTGCCTTGGGGAAGTTGTGTTAGTGACCATATTAATCCAAGACCACTGCGCCTTTTTTGGATGATGTCGTCGGTATCACGCCGGGCAGCCTTTACATCCCATAATAATTTCTGGTATCAATTTTTAGAAGCTGGGTGAACCACGGGCCCTTGTCGGTCAGGAAAAAAAAAATGGGCGCGTCTAGGAATCGAACCCATACCGTTACTGATCAGAAACCGAGTACAATTTATCAATAGCTGATTTAAATAAAAAGAGCTTTTCAGATTTTTGTAAAAGTAGTTCTGACATGTCAATGTGTACCGGGGGTTTGACCACGATTAAGTGAGAAAGGAATATAACCACTGTCACCTACCACGAATCTCGAAGGATGCAAATAATGAGGTTTTACGAGCCAGATCTTCGTGGGAGTTGCAGAGTTTTCATCTGAGCTGAAGCCATCTTCAGAGCTTTCGCTAGTCTGTGATGGCCTGGGGAACATACTGTGGAGGGGATCTGAGGAACATGCTGAGGAGGGGATCTGAGGAACATGCTGAGGAGGGGATCTGAGGAACATGCTGAGGAGGTGATCTGAGGAACATGCTGAGGAGGGGATCTGAGGAACATGCTGAGGAGGGGATATCTGAGGAACATGCTGAGGAGGGGATCTGAGGAACATGCTGAGGAGGGGATCTGAGGAACATGCTGAGGAGGGGATCTGAGGAACATGCTGAGGAGGGGATCTGAGGAACGTGCTGAGGAGGGGATCTGAGGAACATGCTGAGGAGAGGATCTGAGGAACATGCTGAGGAGGGGATCTGAGGAACATGCTTGGGGGGGGGGGGGGATCTAAGCCTCTTACATTTAACCATTGTTCAGTAAAGATGAACTTTCGATTAAACTGAACTAGTTATGACTGAACGAATCCCCATCAAGGCCAGCTCCTTGTCGTGGGGATGGGCTTAACAGTCACCAGGGACTGAAAACCAAGACTGGCCAGGCCTTCCTACACCCGTGCAAGACCACAGTCTGCTCTAGCAATTTTAAGTGCTGAAGTCGGAGGCAACCAGCCAAAAGGCGCACTACAAAAATCAGGATGCCACGCACTCACGCCAATGGGAAGCATGCCTATAACTGCAAATCGATATGGCACTCGCCCTGTGATGGACACTCAGGCAGGTGCAGCGCCGGGCCCTCAGCCTCGAAAGGGCCCAACCTATATTACTGGATGTCCTTCTCAATCGCTCTGTGGAGTCAGGGGGCGAGAGAATAGAGTTACTGGCCAACCCAAAATAAGACCACTCAAAATAATGCACTGGAATGCTGAAGGCATCAACAGCAAAAGAGATGGGTACAGTAAAAAGATAGAATTAGAAAATATCCTGCATGAAGAACAAGTAAGCATATGCTGTTTGCAGGAAACCCATCTAAACAACGACATAGCCTTGAAGATTAGGGATACCAGTGCTACCGATCTGACAGGAAAAACAGACAAAAGGGCGGAATACTGACTCTTGTAAGGAACAACATTAATGCATGTCAGATTGAAGTGTATATGGATGGGGCGGAATATCAAATACTGCACCTCAGGACAGGAAATACAGACTTCCATCTACTAAACTACTACTGTCCGAGTGACCGCCCACTAGCACTAGACACAATTACATTAAAAGAAAGAATAATTGTATGTGGAGACTTTAACAGCCATTCACAGAGCTGGGGCTATGAAGATATGGACAAGAGAGGTGAAGAACTTGAAAATTGGCAGGATGACAATGGGCTTATACTATTAAACCAGGCAACAGATCCACCAACATTCTATTCCAGATCATGGCATACCACATCTACACCAGACCTTGCTTTCCATTCACCAGACCTGGATTGGAATATCACACGTATTGTTGGGAAACAACTTGGAGGCAGCGACCACCGACCTGTCTTTTAGTGGTGCAAAATGAGGCCGTCAGGGAGAGCAGCACTCTCTCCAGATGGAATTACAAAAAGGCAGACTGGAAAATGTATCAACATTACACCAGTGTACTGACTAAAGATCTAAATACAGACAGAGACATCAACAAAATAGTTGATGAATTCAGTAGACTAATAATACAAGCTGCCAGTGAAACAATACCCAGAGGGGCACGGAAACACTACAAACCATACTGGAATAGTGAACTAGAGCAACTGCACAATGACATGGAAACATCTCGAAAACAAGCAGAAAATAACCCCTGCCAGGAACACCACAATAACTATCAGCATGCTAAAGCCAAATTTCAATGGGCTAAACTACAAGCCAGACGGAGAAGTTGGAAAGAGAAAACAGAGTACATGAATCTAGAACGAGACACAAGAAAAGTGTGAAGCTTGTAAAACAGCTGAATGATGAGGGTACAGAAGGGAACACAAAAATTACACTGAAGAAGGATGGAAACATTCTAACAGGTAAACATGCAGCAAATCACTTTGCAGACTCCTTTGCAAATGACAACAATATTGAAATTAGCCTAGAGAAACGTCAAGAGACCCGTCTAAAACAACAAAATGCAAGACAAGAAGAGACTGCACATGAAGTCATGGAAATACCCATTACACAAAGAGAGCTAGAGCTGGCAATATCCAAATTAAAAATGAAAAAGTCACCAGGTAGTGATGGAGTGTCTAATGAAATGATTAAGAACTTGGGAACTGCAGCTAAAGCAAAACTACTGCAGATCTACAACATTTGCTGGATCACAGGTAAAGTGCCACAGGCATGGAGAGAAGCAATTATGATACCATTACTAAAGCCAGGAAAAGATGGTTCAATGACATCCAGCTATAGACCAATCAGCCTTACAAGCTGTTTGTGTAAAACAATGGAACGTATAATCAATCTCAGACTGCAGTGGTACCTGGAAAGTGAAAATCTCCTTGTCCCACAACAAGCAGGCTTTAGACAGTGTTACTCTACCGAAGATCAGGCAACCTATCTTTCCCAGGAAATTGAGGATGCGTTTCAAGAAAAGAAACTGGTACTAGCAGCATGGATAGACCTAAAGAAAGCATTTGATAAGGTATGGAAGGAAGGGCTTTTGAAGAAACTGAGAAATTATGGAGTAAATGGCAGGATGTACAAATGGGTCAAAGCATACCTGCATAACAGGAGAGCCAGAGTGCAACTGGATGGTCTTAAGAGTAAGAAGGTCTTACTGCGCCAGGGCGTTCCACAGGGAGGGGTACTATCTCCAACACTTTTTCTGATCTACATCAATGACCTAGTTACTGAACTACCACATGGTATCAAAGTGGCAATGTATGCAGATGACTTGGTAATGTGGTGCACAGAGGAGTATGCAACAGTGGCCTCCATATTGTTACAAAGAGCTATGAATGCACTGAATTCATGGACAAATAGATGGTGTATCAGCATCAATACAGACAAATGCAGTACTACACTTTTCACTCTTTCCCAAAACAAAAAGCAGGAGCCATCTATATAAACAATGAGCCTGTGAAAGAAGACATACAGGCTACGTATCTCGGAGTTACATTTGATAACAAACTATCTTGGAAACAGCAGATAAATAAGGCAACCCAAAAAGCAAGGAGAAAATTGGCTATTCTAAGAAAGCTGTGTGGAACTACGTGGGGTGCGAGTGGGAAAATACTCAGTAAAGTTTACCAACAGAGTATACGCCCACATTTAGAATATGGATCATCTGCATGGTGTTCAGCATCAAACACCACACTTCAAGAACTGGATAAAGTACAAAACCAGGCACTTAGGGTCATCACAGGAGCAATGAAATCAACACCAATATTAGAGATGGAGAAATTGTGGAGGATACCAGCACTGAGAGAACGGAGGGACACAAAGGTGCTGATACAGGCAGAAAAATTTGCTTGCATGCCGAGACATCCAATGAAGGACCGATTCCAAAATCTTGCATTGGGACGACTTAAGAGAAGCAGTTTTATCCACCAAGCCAAGCGTATTAGTAGACAAACACCAGACATGCCAAGAGCTGTTAACCCCCTACTGCCCATACCAGAACAGACTCCCTGGACAGAGGAATCTGGATTATCAGTTCAAATACGGACAGAAGTGAAAGGAATAGTTGATAAAGAGGAACAGAATAGTCTACAGCGAAAACAATAACTCTCAGTTTCCTGGATGAAGAATACCCACAAGACCTATGGATTCGTGTGTATACAGATGGATCAGCACAGAATGCAGTAAAAAATGGGGGAGCAGGTGCATATATAGAATACCCAAATAACACTAGGGATATGAATAAAATAGCAACAGGGAAATATTGTCACAATTATGATGCAGAAATACAAGCAATAAAGTTAGCAATAGAAAAACTGCTGAACATTAATCTTAGCCCGCAGCCTGTAGTGTTTTTGACAGATGCAAGATCAGTACTCCAGGCACTACAATCCAGAAAATTACCACATCTGCAGACCTTATTGACTGAACTCTGCAAGCACCACAGGGTTGCCCTGCAGTGGATCCCATCTCACTGTGGAATACCAGGAAATGAGAAAGCAGATCAGTTGGCAAAGGAAGGTTCAACAGGCACACAACTAGATACACCTGTTACATACCATCATAAGAAACAGATAATCAAATCAATCAGAGGACCACAAGCCCCAAATCAGGATGCCTTTTATAATATGAATAGATATGAACAAGTTATCATTATACGTCTCAGAACAGGACACAATCGACTCCATAGTCACATGTATACAAAATTCAAGATCGGCACCTCAACTACTTGTACATGTGGACAGGCGCCCCAGACTGCTGAACACATACTTCAAGACTGCACTGAATATAGTAGACTGAGGAAAATCCATTGGCCCATAGATACAACACTACAGACAAAACTATATGGGCCACTGCAAGAATTACAAAAGACAGTAACATTTATACAGGAAACGACATTGCAGATATAGACAATGCTTCAGGCGAACGAAAGATAGATAGATAGACTGAACGAATCCTGAACAACTGAACAAAATATAAGAAAAAAGCTTGAGGCCTGCACGAATATAATTCTAGAATAGAAGTATAAGGGAGGAATATCACAGCTAATAAGAGTTAGCGAATGTTGAAAAGAAAAGGTCATAACGTGAAGGAAATGTGTTAGTGAACTCATGAGGAAACAATAAGTTCTTGTCCGTGAAATAAGCAGGAAACAGCTGAAGCATGCTGTGAACAGTCAGAAAGAAGCTGAGACAAGAAAAAATAGAGAAGACCAGGATGCTGAACAATTCAAGAGAATAATTTTAAAGGAAGTCATCAACAGAATTAATTATCAGTTGTATAGAATAGACGTGTAGAGATATGGTTACTTGTCACCGGAACTTGATAATGATTATCATACTATTTACAGAAGATTTGGACTAAATTAGTTAATATGGATACAAGTTTATACAGCATTCATGTTTATCCCATAAGTAGACCAGAAACAGATGAAGATATCCAGTGATATGAACGAGCAGGCTGTTATCACGGAGATCTTCTTGAAGAAAGGGAGACTGAAGTGGCTAGACAAGGTGTCTGTTCATTAGGGTTACTGGGAAAATATTATAGGGAACTGTGAGAGGAAGTGTCGGAAAGACAGACAAAGGAAAGGGATGGGATGGCAGTGTTAACGATTAGATGGAGATTGTTTTTGTTGACTTTTAGATAGCCGATGTAACCAGACAACACAGACTAGGAGAGAGAGAGAGAGAGAGAGAGAGAGAGAGAGAGATAACAATGATAATAATGTTGGTAATGATGATGATAAAAGCAAAGATAATGACGATGATACAGACAATGAATATAACGATGATGCTAATGATGACACTGATGATATGCATGATAATGAGGACGATGGTGATACGTATAATTATAATGATGACGATGATGATTATAATGAAGCTGATGACAATAAGACAATAATTATGATGATCATTAATGCGATGATAATGATAATAATGATAATAATCATGATGATAATAATAATGATGATAATAATTATGATATTCGTGTTGATGTTAGAGGGCTACAGGGTGGACACGAGTCTTTCGTTCTTAGACCATAAAAAATGATGTAAGGCTGGAAATCATAGACTCCGCTGCAAACATTGAAGCTTATCCATGCATGAGGTCCTGCAACACTACGTTCTCTACACCAAAGCGGATACTATGGCTATTCTTTATTCGTTAGCCAGTGTTGTTTTTTTTCCACGTAAACTATCACCAGGAGGCCCACCTGGAGCTAAAATGAGGTCTTGATCAGCTGTAGGCCGCTGACTGTGCCGTGACGACATCATGTCGCCAGGCCTATGTTCCCCAGAGAGAATGCTGTTTTTCAGACTCTGTGCCCGAGCGACCCCCTAAGGTTAAGAGACGAATGAGTGCGTACATTAAGCCAAACAAATCATAGCTTATAAACCACATGGTAGAAACATTTACAGAACAGCTACATTTTGGAGAAGCAACATAACAAGAGAGCGGACCCTGGACACAAATAATGGATAACAAAGAGATTTGGTTAAAAAAAAAAACAGGACTGTTTTCCGAAATCGGCGAGACACTTAATAGTGATGATAATAGCGCAGTCAATGTACTGAGTTAACCTGAGGCACGTAGAGGGGACAATAAAGATGAACGGTCGGCAGTCTTTCGTTGTAATTAATGGAGAAAAATAACGACTAGCGGGGGGTTCAAGCAGTGTATTAATGTGCTTAACAAATATGAACATCACTTATGTTAATATGAAGATAAAAGTTAAGTCATAAAGTGCGTTGTGTGATGTGAAGATTATAAAGCATCCTTGAGAGATATTTTGCTTTTGCATATTTATGGTTTTGTGTACCTGCTTTTTTGTATTCTTGTTGTATGGTGTTCAAATTTAAAGATGTTTATTTTTTAAGACACTTGCCAGAAGCTGAGGTATTAGCGGCTATGTGAACCAGAACTGACTGCTTGCTGAATGAGCAACATAACTGATCAAGACCCTAGTCCATCTCTCAGTGTTGGTTCTGGAAATTGGTTAACAAGTCTTACCAAGCGAGTAGGAATCGAAGATGGGAAGGCAACTGCGTACTCAAAAATGTCGTGCTGGAGTCGGATGTTTGGTCCCGAACGGAACGAATATAACATTTATGCTGCAAGCTACAATACAACGTCTTTGGTCTACCTAATGTACTTTTAAGGACGGACGATGAAGAGGAGAATTAGTCGGGTGAACATCGACAAGAAAAAGACATTTATTTAATGTTCGACTCAGAGTTAGCAGTGTTCCCTAGCGTTTGGCTTTTCATTTCAAGGCGCTGTGCCATGGAGTTCGGGTTCGATTCTACTTCGTACCATATCATATTGTTTTTAGTTTGTTTTTTTTCTGTTGTTGATTATTTGCCATTTTTTTCCGATTGCTGTCTAAACATACCTCCTCATCCTATGATTCACTGAGAGCGTCAGTGGCGGAGTGATTAGCGCGCTGGCCTGCCGACATATGGTTGTGGTTTAGTTCTAGACTGGCACTGCACAGTTGACTAAACGGAGGGAGAAAAATGGACATCTTGTTGGATAAGCAGTGCAAGGTATTAACAGCAAGAAAGCACACAGTCCCAATCTGCTCATCTTTTTCAAATACAAAGGTCTAAGACGGAGCCGCGATAGTTCAGTGGTTAGTGAACTGGACTACAAAGGACAAGGGGTAGGGTTCGATTCCAACCGATAGCTTCCGGGTTCACCCAGCCTTAAAAAGGTACCGGATTTTTTTTCTTGAAAAGTAAAGCAGCACGGGCGTAATACCGACTACATTACCCCAAAATTCTTTTGCTGAAGGTCTGTAAAATTCATGATCACTAACACCATATTCCCTATACGCCACTTGGCGTGACGGGGGCTCTTTACTTTACTTTACTAAGGTCTAAGAAAGTGGATTATGGTTATTTGGTTATGGAAGGCCCCGGTATCACTGCAAACGAATTAAAATCCATAATTGCTCAATCGCCCGTGCCAGCGTAATCATCCGAATTAATATCTCATCTCCCAAACAAAGAAAGGTAACTGTAGTCCCCATCGTAGCAGTCTCAGCACACGTCAAAAGACATAAGGCGAAACCGCGCAGAAAGTGAACACAGCCAACTGTTCCCTGTCGTACGATATCATCATTCATCGTAAACAATTGGAATATCGAAACATGGTCAAAACGGATGAGACTCATAGCTCACGGTGTGCACAGAGCACTTAACTCATTAGCTCCTGCAACAAGCCGGACTTATGTGGAACTGCAACAAGGAAAACTTTTCATGCATAACCTTCAATTGTTCCCGCCGCCTATCCACCATATACCGGAAGTTCACGCTCTCTTGAAAATGATGATCGTCGTATTTAAAAAAAATATATATATATAGCGCTTGATGATGTTAGACCATCGTTGTTGACTCCAATTCCGAACATATAGACACACAGTTAGTCGTCAGATTATCCCCGTCGCACATCAAACAACAGACCGTATGATTAGCTTACGGCCGGTCTAGAGATGTACGATGAGCCATTACCTGGATTATGGTTATGGTATGGAAGGCCCCGGTATCACTGCAAACGAATGAAAATCCATAATTGCTCAACCACCGTGTCTGTGGAATCATACGAATTATTATCTCATCTCACGAATAAAGAAAGGTAGCTGCAGGCCCCATCATAGCAGTCTCAGCAGATGCCAAAAGACAACAGAAAGTGGATTTTAATACGTCCCTCCGTAAATCAAAGTATCAATAACATAGCGGTAACGTACTGGTTTGGCGATAAAGTGAATGTGTGTTTGGTTACAGCTTGAAGCTCTTCAGTCGACACAAGTGAGAAGAGGAATGGACACTTCTTGTTTACTGAGTTTGGGAAAGTAATGGTAGAGGGGAATTTATGGTAGAGGGAAAGTAATGGTAGAGGGAAAGTAATGGTTGAGGGTAACGTAATGGTAGAGAGGAAAGTAATGGTAGAGGGGAAAGTAACGGCAGAGGGGAAAGTAATGGTAGAGGGAAAAGTAATGGTTACGGGGAAAGTAATAGTAGAGTGACAAATAATGGTTGAGGGGAATTTATGGTAGAGGGAAAAGTAATGGTAGAGGAAAAAGTTATGGTAGAGGGGAAGGTAATGGCAGTAAATTAAAGAGCGCCGTTACGCCAAGTGGCGTATAGGCAATATGGTGTTAGTGACCATACTGTTTATACAATTTCGGCACGTGATTTTTAGGGTAATGTGGTCGGTATTAAGCCTGTGCGCTTTACTTTCCCAGAAAAATTCCGGTACTCATTTAAGGCTGGGTGAACTCGGAAGCTGTCGATCAGGATCGAACCGGATCTCTTGTACTTTGTAGTCTAGTTCACTAACCACTGAGCTATCGCAGCTCCCTATGTAACGGTAGAGGGGAAGGTAATGGTGGAGGGGAAAGTAAAAGAAGAGGGAGAAAAGCACTGACCCTCTAACCTTCAAATACTGTGACCTTGTAAATTTGAATTTAATACTTCCCTTCGTGGATCCTTGCCCGTTCTACGGAGTTCGTACACGTGGGCAAGGACTCTTCTTTGATTTTCTAGAGGGGGATATCGGAGCACCTATAGAGTCGTCCGGTGTGCAGTGATGGCGATCCTAACAACAAACTTCCCTTCACTGCGAGATGATTTTCTGCAAGACAACCTTTTAGGCCTTAAAATATTATATATTCCGTCGCATCATAATACATAATAGAGGAACAACAAGACAAGTCCACTCTACATAATCAGACAATAACAGTCAACTCGTTACACATATATTATATTTTTTTTCTATTTAATGAAATAAATGATTAAATCTTCTTTATTATTTTTTGTCATAGAATGCCTCTTGCTACGCTCTATTTTAGTTTATGACTCATCATCATCATCATCGAGTGCCGGCTTCGCATCGAAAGTTGGCTACGATGGAGCGCCATTCTGCTCTGTCTCTTGCTTTGATGGTGCAGGTTGTCATAGGCTGATTTGTCCATCTTTTGATGTTACTCGTCCATGTTAGTTTTGGCTGCCTCTGCCTCTTTTACCTTGTATTTTCCCTCCAGGATTACGTTTAGTAGGCTGTTGTGTCTTTTAACATGGCCCAAAAATCGCATTTGTCTTGTTTGAATTGTGCTTAGTAGTTCTCTTTTCATTTTTAGTTGTTTTAAGACTTCATCGTTTGTTTTCTTTTCTTTCCATACAATTCTACCTATTCTTCTATATATCCACATTTAAAATTTTTCAATTCTCTGTTCTGTTTTCTTGTCTAATGTCCATGTTTCTGCACCATATAGGAATATTGAGAAGATGTAGCATTTTGCTATTCTTAGTTTTAGCCCTGGTGTTATTTATTTTAATGTTAGTATTTTCTTCATAGTGAGATTATTTTAAGATCCATAAGGGCATGCCTGGAATAACAATTGGAGGTCATAATATAAATAATCTAAGGTATGCTGATGATACAGTATTAATCGCTAAGAGTGAAAATGAGTTACAAGAAATGTTGGACATTATAGTGAAAGAAAGCAAAAATAAAGGACTCAGCCTTAATAGCAAAAAGACAGAGGTAATTGTAACAACAAAGAAAAAGACATCACTTCAGTGCAAAATAAAGACAAGTGGAACAATATTAAAACAGGTAAATGAATTTAAATATTTGGGAACTTTGTTAGCCTCAGAGGGAAGATGTACAAAAGAGGTGAGATGCAGAATGGCTCAGGCAAAAGCAGCGTTCCAAAAAATGAGGAAATTACTATGCAATCCATTTTTGACAATAGAAACAAGAAAAAGAGTTCTTAAATGTTACGTAAAGCCAGTCTTAACATATGGATACGAGTCATGGACAATAGGACAACAGACAAGAAGATCACTGGAGTCTGTAGAAATGTGGTTTTACAGAAGAATGTTGAGAATATCATGGACAGCTAAGAAGAGTAATGAAGATGTTCTGAGAGAGGTCAAAGCAAAAAGAGAGCTAATTTCCAATATTAGGAAGAGACAATCATCATTTTTTGGCCATGTAATGAGAAGACAACAACTTGAATATACTGTAACAACTGGAAAAATTGAGGGACGAAGAGATAGAGGGATGCAAAGAGAAAAAAAAACAGACAGCTTAAGAAAATGGCTTGGCAGAAGGTCAACAACAGAAATGATAAATAGCTGCCGAGATCGAAAGTTGTGGAGAGACATGATCACCTACGCCACTAGGTCCGGTACTTGATGATGATGGTGATGATGATCTTCATGACATTAAAATTACTTTTTGCCATTCCTGTACTTTTGTTTATTTCAGTTGTACATTTTCCATCACCGGTCATAGTATGTCCAAGGTAGTTATGACTAAGCTGCTATATTTTACGCCATTTTTTTCAACACATCAGAATTAGTCACGACACTTTTCTGAGATTCTTTTTACCATCATTCTCAAATCTGTTCTCCCTTAGCTAAACTATGCAGACTGTTTCCTTGACTATCCCCTGGTAGAGTAGTATCCTCGGCAGCTCTTGATCCCTGACACTGATGACAGTTGAACAATAACAGTTGTTGACAGCTGCTGGTTCATGGATCGTGCATTTAGTTTCCATCTTTGAAATGAGACATACTTACTGACATCAAGCTTTACTCTATAAAATATTGCTTCAATAACTGAAAGCCCTGGAACCCCCATATTCTAGCATTAGCTACCGCAAAGGTCTCTCCATCTATCCCTATCCTGGACATTTTCTCTATTTCTCTCCGGTCTAAATCATTGTCATTATTCTTGAGGGCTTCTGTGACTTCTCTACTCAAGTACTCCTTGGCCTTCCTGGCATTCTCTTTCCCTGTGGGTTTCTTGAAAGTGCTGTCTTGCTATGCTGGCATCAGGTTTTTTTTAATGCGTGCTCAAACCATTTCCATCTTCTTTTCATAATATGTTGCTCAATTAACTCTTGTTTTGTCCGTTCCTAGATATCTTCATTTCTGATGTTCACACTTGTCATCAAACAGATGTTTACAAATGTGTTTGTAATGTTTCTTTAGATGCATTATTTAACATCAACGTCAAGTATAATTTGTATCAAATAAACTGCTCCATCCTGGGGGGATTTAGAATCTTAAAACAGTGCGTTGTTCCTGGGACTGGATTAGGAAACGTAACTAATAATATTATTACATTAAAATATTGTTTCCACAAATCAAACATTTCATGTGCGGAGTATAGTCAAAGAGCTCTTACTTAAACAGAAAGTTAGGCTTTTCTAAACAACAAACAAATTAGAGCAAAGTTGTGAAGCAAGTTAATTATTACCGTGTATACATTATTAACGACAATCGTCATTTTCATTAACTTTCTCATAACTGATTATTATTACTATTATTACTATTATTATTATTATTATTATTATTAGATGATATACTTATATATTATTAATGCTACATCGCTCCTTAACCGTTGGTGGTCGTTGAAGAATTGACAACCAACAATTTTCACCTCTCACAGTTTTAAAACAGATCAAATCAAACTGTTAAAAGAGATTTTGGAAAAGACAAATATTTGTTCTAAAATGAACCTGGAAACAAAACAATATATCTATGTCATTCGAACATTACAGATGTATTTCCTTTAAAAGCCTATATCCCCCTTTAATCACCAATGAAAATTTTTCCGCTTTTATAGGGAGTCAAAATCCAAGTTTATTTTTGTTTTTATTTTTCAAATCCTGAAGGCATTTATTTCATTACCTAGGATATTTTAAGCTGGGATGGGGGTGTTCTGTAGAGACAGAAGCTTAAAGATTGTATGACACAGTGCACACGCTGTAGAGTTCATAGTGCTTACTTCCCCTTGTGGGGAAAAAATGAGGAAAACGAGTTTATCCACTCACAGGGCATCAAACTCGCGTCTATTATATGTATTATTCACTCGGCCACTCGCTATCAGACAATATTTTTTCTTCTTCAGAAATACCGTTTTCTTAACAAAACAAAACAAAAATATTATAATTAACCAATATTGCGTAAGATGAGTCAAAAAATGTAAACCGAATACTTTTGTTTTCTCTCGGCTTATCCGAGCTTGTCTTCTCTCTTTTTTGTTTGATTTCATGGAAAATAAATACTTCACGCTTGACTCGTTGTTGTGTAATTGTAGAGTTGAGTAAACTCCATCATATTAGAAATATGGATCCCGGAACTTGCACTTCTAGCTTCCTGTTTGTTTCTATGGATTTGTTAATCAACTTGAAACTATTGCATCTGGTAGAAGTTGGGGTAGCTACGCAGCAGGCAGAAGTGTACGCTATACAACTGGATCTAATGTACGCTACACAACAGGATATAATGTACGCTACACAACAGGATGTAATGTACGCTACACAACAGGATGTAATGTACGCTACACAACCTGATGTAATGTACGCTACACAACAGGATGTAATGCACACTACACAACATGATGTAATGTACGCTACACAACCTGATGTAATGTACGCTACACAACCTGATGTAATGTACGCTGTACAACTGGATGTAATGTACGCTACACAACAGGATTTAATGTACGCTACACAACAGGATGTAATGTACGCTACACAACCTGATGTAATGTACGCTACACAACCTGATGTAATGTACGCTACACAACAGGATGTAATGTACGCTACACAACCTGATGTAATGTACGCTACACAACCTGATGTAATGTACGCTACACAACAGGATGTAATGTACACTGCACAACCAGATGTAATGTACGCTACACAACAGGATGTAATGTACACTGCACAACCTGATGTAATAATGTACGCTACACAACCTGATGTAATGTACGCTATACAACTGGATGTAATGTACGCTACACAACCTGATGTAATGTACGCTATACAACTGGATGTAATGTACGCTACACAACCTGATGTAATAATGTACGCTACACAACATGATGTAATGTACGCTACACAACCTGATGTAATGTACGCTACACAACAGGATGTAATGTACGCTACACAACCTGATGTAATGTACGCTACACAACAGGATGTAATGTACACTGCACAACAGGATGTAATGTATTTTACACAACAGAATGAAATGTACGCTGCACAACAGGGTGTAATGTACGCTACACAACAGGATGTCATGTACGCTACGCAACAGGATGAAATGTACGCTACATAGCAGGATGTAATGTACATTACTCAACAGGATGTCATGTACACACCATTCAACAGGACGTAATGTACACTACACAACATGTTGTAATGTACGCTTACATAGTTCACACGTGTGAATGCGGCTGTTTCATAAAATCCTGTGGACGTGAGATTTAGTTCTTAGAACAAGGTAATAATGCGATGGAATGACATTTCTTTCTTTATTTTACAAGTTCTGCTGGATAAATTGTATCTTGTCCATCTTCGAAGTTTTGGAGCCCTGAGTCTTCTCTGATCTTCTAAGAATGGACCTATCCCCTGCGGATACTACGAGGATTACCAGGAAGTCTTGATCAGTTTTGGGTTACTGTCCCTGGGTTGTAATCCCGCTGAATATATAGCTCGTTGCTTTCTCGCGCGTGTTGATAAGAAATGTTATACATAATTATAAATAAGTAGAATGTCAGGTGGAAGAATTGTTAATTTGAATTCCTGTCAGAATCTTTCTCGTTGTGTAGCTAGTTTGCTTGTATGCAATGTCTGTTATCTGTGTTCCATCGTCTGTTATGTAGCTAGTTTGCTTGTATGCAATGTCTGTTATCTGTGTTCCATCGTCTGTTATGTAGCTAGTTTGCTTGTATGCAATGTCTGTTATCTGTGTTCCATCGTCTGTTATGTAGCTAGTTTGCTTGTATGCAATGTCTGTTATCTGTGTTCCATCGTCTGTTATGTAGCTAGTTTCTTCACTTATAAAAAAAGCATGTGCTAAAAACATGAACATAGAAACATAAAAATAAATACAATCACACAGAGCCAAGAAAAATATATCGTTAACTCTTCAAGTACGGAAGGTTTTTATCAATTTTAGCGGTAGAGAGAGATTTCAGAGACTAAATTGTTCATGTTTTCAAATATTAATCTACATGTTTATATTTATCTAAAATTTAACATATTATATATGAATATTTAGATAATTAAACAAGGAATTATATTTCATCAATACCAAGATGATACAAGACATACAAAGAATATGGTTTGATTACAGTTTATACTAATCAAATTGAGAGTGACGCACTGTGCGGCTAAACGTATGTGACAGATATCAAAATGCCGCATGGTGCGTTGAAAAGTACAGAAAGAGTTAATATAAGATAATAATTAAAAATTTAAAAAAATTAGTTTTGCCGATAATAAAAACCAGTTCTTGACATTGGTTTGTCCAGTGTTGTTTTATCCGCAAACATGAATCGTCCTATTTTCAGTTATTGTTTTTATTTTCTTTTTTTTCAAATCATTATGGTGATTAATTTAGCCAAAATTTGTCTGTTTTGTTTCCTCAGCTAAAATCACTAGCCAGTATTTGTTTATTCCATTAAAATATTTGTCTTGGTTCTTTCTTTTATCCGGGATAACTGGAGGATTCTTAATCTCAAATATTGAACATTTGTTATCGCGCGCCTGAATTAGCTTCCAAAGCCGTAAGTTGCAATTAGAAAACTACAGGCTTTGAGTATCCACAGCTTCAATAATAACAACAAAAACAATGGATATTTTGCCATGTGTGTTTCATTGTTGAGTATAATATAATTGAATTAATTAGGTCTTTTTAGAAAGGTGTTTGGCTTCTTTATTTCTCTCTTTCGGAGGTTTGTTTGTTTGGTCCTTTAGTCAGTCTTTTGATAATTGTGATATGGGACAAAATTGTAAGATATTAACTTCTTGGTGATCCTGTTTTTCTTCTGCTGTCCATTTTAACTGAGAAGTCAAAATTTTCTCATGTACTTTTTCTTCTCTATTTTAATTGAGATGTCAAAATTTCTCATTTTCTTCTCTCCATTTTCACTGAAATGTCTTAATTTTCTCATGTTCTTCTTTTTCACTATTTTCATTGAGATTTCAAAATTTTCTCATGTTCTTTTTCTCTCCATTTTCACTGAAATGTCTAAATTTTCTCATGTTATTTTTCTTCCGTGCCCAAGTGCTGCTGAAAACAGGATTTTATTAAATGCCAAGTCTATTGGAAAGTGAATACTTCACACTTTTCAAGTACTGTTATTACATATAACTTTATAATAATATTTAATGGTAATAATTGTATAACTTTACAATAATATATAATAATAGAACATTTAACATAAAACTGTTAGCGGGGCAGAGTTCTGCCCTACCAAAAGTGGAGTAAGATGTCTCCTTTCCTCCGAAAGTCTTCGGGACACTCTTGGACAGGTGGAGCCAACGTTTAGCCCCCTCCCCCCTAATCAGGGTTATGAGAAGCCATTGGAGCAGGTGGTGGATGGTGCTGTGGGAGCAACCAACAATTAGTGCCACTCCATGATGGACTCCAAGCAGTATGGTCCCCACTCAATGATTGACTCCAAGTAGTATGGTCCCCACTCCGTGATGGACTCAAAGTAGTATGGTCCCCACTCCGTGATGGACTCCAAGTAGTATGGTCCCCACTCCGTGATGGACTCCAAGTAGTATGATCCCCACTCCTTGATGGACTCCAAGTAGTATGGTCCCCACTCCGTGATGGACTCCAAGTAGTATGGTCCCCACTCCGTGATGGACTCCAAGTAGTATGGTCCCCACTCCGTGATGGACTCCAAGTATTATGGTCCCCACTCCGTGATGGACTCCAAGTAGTATGATCCCCACTCCGTGATGGCAGACAGAGGATCTCATGTATAGAGACAATGGCTGCGATCTCCGACTAGTACAGTCACTGCCAAGAAGGAAAGGAAAACCACATTCTTATATTGCCTAGAATAATCATGTCAAAACACAATTGTGGATTTGTGGAAGGAATGGAACCAATAATGCAATATGCATCTTTAGAACATTGATACTAATATCTATAGAGGTAAAGAAATCTCTATAAATGTGCTTTATAGACTACACAAAGGCATTTGACAAAGTAAAGCATGTGGAAATAATAAATACGCTGGAGAAATTAAACATTGATGGCAAGGATCTGCGAATCATAAAATACATGTGCTGGCGACAAACAGCAGCTATACGAATTAACAAACAAACAGGACAATTCAAATATAAAAAACAAGGAGTCAGATAAGGCTGTGTTCTGTCGCCGGATTTGTTTTCACTTTACAGCGAGCATATTATGAGATCAATAGTAGGCAAAAAAGGAAATGAAGTCAACGGTCACAACATAAATAATTTGCGGATGACACAGTCTTAATAGCAGAGACAGAGAATGAACTACAATAAATGATTGCTATAATAGTAAAAGAAAGTAACAAGAAAGGTCTCAGTCTGAAAAGTAAGAAAACAGAAGTAATGATCGTATCAAAAGAACAATCATCACCATCGTGCAGCATAAAAATAAACAGGACAAATCTGAAACAAGTGCAACGGTTCAAATACTTGGGCACAATAATAACATCAGATGGAAGATGCACCACAGAAATGAAAAGCAAAATAGCTCAGGCCAAAATAGCATTTCAGAAAATGAAAAGTATCTTATGCAACAAATCTATGTCAATAGAAGTGAGAAAGAGAGTTCAACGGTGCTATGTAGAACCAATTCTGACCTATGGAAGCGAATAATGGACAGTAGACAAACAAATGAAAAGACTATTAGCGGCCACAGAGATGGAATTTCTCAGAAGAATGTTGAAAGTTTTCTGGACAGCTAAAAAGACCAATGAGGACATTCTCAAAGAGGCCAACACAAAAAGGGAACTAAAAAACATCAGAAAGAAATAATCAACATTTTTGGGCACATCCTGATAAGAGGAAAGTTGGAATACTTGGTTAAAAAAACTATCACATAGTACCATTGCTGGTGTATGACGGGGGGCAACGATAGAACCAGAGGGATAAAAGCCGCTTGGTCAAGCAGTCGTCACGACTGTTTTAAATTTAAAATATTGAATTCTAGAATTCATGAAGTTGACGTATCACGAGGTACTGAAAATATGAAGACGTTTGTCAGTTTCCCTTTCAATGAAAATTATAACTGTGATCAATATTTCTTCAAGGAAAAGGAAAAAACAGAGGCGACCCAGAATTCATGAAGGATGTAATTAAATCATGAAAAATGTGAAGAACATTAGCCTTGCCTGAAAGAAAGTATGAAATATGGTGTACATACTAAATGTAATAATTATAGAAGGTACGGGAATAATGTAGATATTTTGTCTGAGTCTATTCTACGAAAATGAGCCTAAATGGCTTTAATTGTTGAAACTGGTGTGCAAGTCATCGGCAAAGTCGAAGACAATATCAAAGTAAGTTTAGCTCCGGTATCGTCTAATCGTAGGCAACTATAAGAGATGAAAATTGTTCATTGTCAACTTTGTGCAACGACCACCAACGGTACAGGAACGATATACCATTATTAATCAATAACAGTACAGGAACGATATACCATTATTAATCAATAACGGTACAGGAACGATATACCATTATTAATCAATAACAGTACAGGAACGATATACCATTATTAATCAATAACAGTACAGGAACGATGTACCATTATTAATCAATAACAGTACAGGAACGATGTACCATTATTAATCAATAAGTATCTTAACTAAAAAAAAAAGATTGTCCACTAGAATCAGTTCAGAAATTTACGTATCTTGGATCCAAAAATACGCAAACCATTTCTCTTGATGATGAAATAAACAGCAGAATTGGTAAGGCAGCTACTACTTTCAGCAAACTCACAGAAAGGGCTTGGAATAACACGAAACTAACATTGAAGACCAAACTCTTAATATATCAAACTTGTGTGCTTAGCACATTATTATATGGATCTGAAACCTGGACAACATACTCAAAATAGGAGAAAAAAACTAATTGTCTTCCACATGCGATGTCTCCGCAGAATAATGCACATCAAATGGCAGGACAAAATAACCAACTTAACTGTCCTGCAACGTACTAAGACCCCAACAATCATGTCGATGCTCAGATGTCGAAGACTAAGATGGCTGGGACATGTCCAGCGAATGTAAAAAAAGCGCATCCCCAGGCAAATACTATATGGTGAACTAACACAGGGAAAAAGACAAATCGGCAGACTTAAACGACAATATAGAGAGATATATGTAAATCATCTCTGAATGACTTCCCCATCTGTGAAGATGACTGGGAACATCTGGCAAGTGATCGCACATCATGGAGAGTATGTATAAGGAATGGTATAACATCATTCTAGACTGTGCTAAGGCAAAACTTAGAAGAGAAAAGACTCATGAAAAATGATGGAAAACCCTGTGGATCAGTGAGCCTGACTTGTTCATTCTGTGACTGCGTGTGTATGTCAAACATTGGTAGAATAAAGCCACGAGAGAAGCTGTTCGACAAAAATAAAAACTCAAAAAAATACACAATAGCCTCCACTAGACCGTCTGACAAGACGAAAAGGGCCATATATCTTAACTAATATTAATAATAATCCGTCGGTGAGAAATGTAAATGAAAATGACGATTGTCGTTAATAATGTAGACACGCTAGCAATTCACTTGCTTTACAACTTTGTTCGAACTTAGTTGGTTAGAAAAGCCTAACTTTCTGTTTATCTAAGAGATCTTCGATTATATTCCGCACCTCAAACGTCCGATTTGTGAACGCAATATTTAAATTTAATGATACTACTATTAGTTAAGGAGCCGCGATAGCTCAGTGGTTAGTGAACTGGACTACCGCGGACAAGGGGTAGGGTTCGATCCCAACCGACGGCTTCCAGGTTCACCCAGCCTTAAATGGGTACCGGATTTTTTCTGGGAAAGTAAAGCAGCATGGGCGTAATATTGACCACATTACCCCAAAAATCATGTGCTGAAGGTCTGTAAAATATAGGGTCACTAACACCATATTTCCCTATACGCCACTTGGCGTGACGGGGGTACTTTACTTTACTATTAGTTACGTTTTCTCCTCTGTTCCCCAGTAATAACCCATCAACGGCGCACTGTTTTAGGATGCTAAATCCTCAGCATGTAGCAATTTATTGATATCCCTCTATCACGCCTCACCGCCCCACCACGAAGCAGGTAATACAGTCCATCGTATGCCAATCTCTCCTCTCTCCCATGTCGTGATAAAGACATATAATGAAGGCAGTCTTTCCTTGTCTCATTTTTATTCACTTTCCATAGATCTTATGTTTTTCATTCTTTTGCGTTCTTAAGTTCTTGTGTTTCTCATTGTTTTGCTTTCTTAAGTTCTTTTGTTTCTCATTGCCTTGCTTTCTTAAGTTCTTCTATTTCTCATTGCCTTGCATTCTTAAGTTCTTTTGTTTCTCATTGCTTTGCTTTCTTAAGTTCTTTTGTTTCTCATTGCTTTGCTTTCTTAAGTTCTTTAGTTTCTCATTGCTTTGCTTTCTTAAGTTCTTGTGTTTCTCATTGCTTTGTTTCTTAAGTTCTTGTGTTTCTCATTGCTTTGCGTTTTTAAGTTATTGTGTTATTCATTGCTTTGCGTTCTTAAGTTCTTGTGTTTTTCATTGTTTTGCGTTCTTAAGTTCTTGTGTTTCTCATTGTTTTGCTTTCTTAAGTACTTATGTTTCTAATTGTTTTGCTTTCTTAAATGCTTGTGTTTCTCATTGTTTCACTTTCCACAGATCATGTGTTTTTCTTTGTTTTGCTTTCTGAAGTTCTTGTATTAACAAGACAATGGGAAACCTGCTGACCTTCTCAAGCATCACTTGCGACATAATTATTACGTTACACTGTTACAGTTACTAGCCCACCTTAATGGGCGCACCGTAACATAAATCTAAATCGTGACACGCTAATTACAGTAAAGTTTGTTCAGTACAATTTCAGTCAAAGTGAACATTCTGTGAACATTCTGTGAACATTCTGCCATATATTGAACTTTGTTATGAAAAGGTAAGCGGATAAAACATTTAGACATAATTGCTGCCATAAATTTGTTTGACGGAGTATTAATTTGACATTAATTAGCTGTTTGCATAATGTTGAATACCTTCAACACTTGCATAGAACTAATTAATGTCAAATCGGTGCTGATGTATAGCCCATAATAATCTAGAACATTGGTCGCTGTGTCATAGACGTACTGCGTTCACGCTCGGCTCAAAAGGGCCGTGCTTAAATTCTCACAGGAATGATTTGGCGGTTTTTTTCCCGATGTTTCTTATCTCATGAGGACGCCGCTGCATAGCGGTGGTTAGTGAATTGATCCACAGAGAACTTAAAGTTCGAATCGAGGGAGTTCTAGGTTTGTTCAGTCTTTAATCGCGATTTAACAAAAATCGCACTGGCGTAATGCTGACATATTACACCCTTAAAAATTGAAAAGATATACTTCTACGAAGTTGGACTCGTAATAAGAAATGGATTATAAGTGACACATTATTATTTTTGTGTGGTAGAATTCTACAGCATGGCACTGATAACCCTTTTTGGTGAGAAGAAATAACACAGAGATCATCAGGTGTCATGCCGGTCGGCATAGGTGATTATCTATCTTCACATCTCTCGATCCTTCTTTGCATGTTATAATTTTAGTCGGTAATCTTTTATTATGCCATTTGAACAAGCAGTTTAGTATCTCCATCTTTCCATTCATTCTGTCCGTTGTTATAGAATAGTCAATGCCTTCTTTTCGCATCACATGCCCATAAATATAGATTGCCTTTTCCTTATGATTGTGAAATAAAAATCCTGAGTCTCAGAAATAAAAATCCTGAGTCTCACACGTCGTGGCGACTGCTTGAACAAGCGGCCTTTATCCCTCTGGTTCTATCGTTGCCCCCCATCATACACCAGCAATGGTACTATGTGACGTAAAGATAGTATTTTTTTAATGATTGTGATGATATTTCTAGTTTCTCCAGCTCTTTGTAAACATTCTTCATTAGTAATTTTTGCTATCCATGGAATTCGTGGAATTCTTCAGATAAACCACACCTTTGCTGCCTCTAATATTCTCTGTACACACGGCAAGAACAAATACACTGACAGGAAAATCTGTCCTAGGTTAGAAGACATCAGCCACGCTCGTTCTTGAACGTCACTGGTGAAAACTGTCAGGGTTTGAAACATTTCCACCAACCGAACAAGATGGATGGAAACAAGGTCGCGATAACCCAGTACTTGTTGAAGTGGACTACTAAGGACAAGAGGTCGCGTTCCATCTTGATCAACAGCTTCCAAGTTCACCCAGTCTTAAATGTAGTCGCTCGAGTTTTCTGAGAATTGACAACCAGCACTGGTGTAATGCTGACCATATTCATCATCATCATCATGTGCCATACCGGTTGGCGTAAGTGATCATGTCCCTCCACAATCTTCTATCTACGGTGCATCGTATCAGTTCTGTTGTTGACTGTTTTCCATGTCCTGACCAAGCTATCCAGTATTTTCTCTCTTTGTCGTTCGCGATCTCTCTTTCCTTTTATTTTGCCAGTTATAACCAAGTATTCCAACTTTCTTCTTCTCATGATATGCCCAAAAAATGTTGATTGCTTCTTTCTCATGTTTTTTAAGAGCTCCCTTTTTGTGTTGGCCTCTTTGAGAACTTCCTCATTGGTCTTTTTAGGTGTCCGGGGAACTTTCAACATTCTTCTGAGAAATCCCATCTCTGTGGCCTCTAATCGTCTTTTCATTTGTTTGTTTGTCTACTGTCCATGACTCGCTTCCATAGGTCAGAATTGGTTCTATATAGCACCGATGAACTCTCTTTCCCATTTTTATTGACATAGATTACCATCATTTACTGACCATATAACCCACAGAAAAAGCAAGTGCCGAAAGTCAATGAAAAAATAAGGGCACTAACACACCACGTGGAGCGATGGTGCTCTTATTTTCATTATTCTGGAAACAAAAGCATTTCATATCACACATACACACACACGCATATATATATATGTGTGTGTGTGTGTGTGTTTGTATAATTGAAATTATATATATATATATATATATATGATTTCAATTAATATATAACTTCTTCCTTATGTTTTAATTTATATGCATAATTACCATATATACTTTTTAAAATACGCAGTGGTTGATCACAAGTTTCAGAAAATGTCTTCTATACTACTCCCGGATGAAAAGTTCTCCAATCCAATCACACCTCCTACTTGTAATTAATCCAAGTTTTAACTCTAATTAGAGCTCGAAAAGCGATCCGCTTCGGGAAATCGAACAAATTATTAATGCATCGATACCATCAACTAATGTTTAATGTAAATCTAACGAAGGCCGAAAGTTTACCTCACATCGCCGATTCATGTCAAACACCACCACCAACAACGCCACCAAATCGAACAAGGAACTTCTATTGACAAATCTCACACTTTTTTTTTTGTTATTCATAAGAAGGAAAAGGACAAATTCTAGAAAATCATAAACAGATAGAAAGATAAGCATAAACACTAGCTCATATTCGTGCTTCGCTCTGAAAGGTTAGCAAACAGAACCCTCGTCGTGTCCTCGATGTTCCTGATAGTGACATATTACGTATTCAGATCCGATCACAATCTTGGATCCCACGGTGTCTGTTTAGAGATGGCAGACACTTGAGTGCATGTCAGAGACGAGACCGTGATGTGAAAGTGGGTATGGTTCTTGACTCTTGTTTTAACCCTCCTGCAACGCTTTGGTGCCTTTCGTTACGTCTTGATCTAGATATGTTGGTAGACAACCTGCCGATAAGTGGAAGTTCGTGTGGTCTGTGTTGATGTTCGTTCTAAACATCAATGGATGAAAGAAGGCACAGTGTTCACAAAGTGATGAGTCAGATATAGACACATTGAGAAGAAGTGATATATATATAGAAAGAGAGAGAGAGAGAGAGAGAGAGAGAGAGAGAGAGAGAGAGAGAGAAGTATATAGAGGGAGAAGCGGGCATATTTTTTCCACCTTACCATCATCATCATTAAGTACCGGGCCTGCTGGCGTAGGTGATCATGTCTCTCCACAACTTTCGATCTCGACAGTTATTTATCATTTCTGTTGTTGACCTTCTGCCAAGCCATTCTCTTAAGCCGTCTGGTATTTTTTTTCTCTTTGCTTTCCTCTATTTCTTCGTCCCTCAATTTTTCCAGTTGTTACAATATATTCCAGTTGTTCTCTTCTCATTACATGGCCAAAAAAATGATGATTGTTTCATCCTAATATTGGAAATTAGGTCTCTTTTTGCTTTGATTGTGGCGATTCATGATTGTACAAAGAAGTTACGACGATGGTTTTCTGTTGCCTTCCGTCGGTTTGTTTACGGTTGACTCCGCTAGCCTTTGACTAAAAAGTCTCATCCACAAGGCAGTGGGTTCCACCTTACATTGAACCAAAAAATGCGAGGGGCAACGTGACGATGATTAAATGCGAATCATGGTTCGACTTTGTCGCTAAGCGATGAGGATCCGGATACGAACAGTAACATGATGATGATTATTTCTTGAATCACAGCATTGTGTTGGTTGGATATATGTGAGCAGATAGAAAAAAAATAGAGAGAGCGAATGAGATAGAGAGAATTTGATAAAACATGAAAACTAATCAGGAAGCGATACAAAAATAGAGATTATTCAGAAATTATATGAATTCCAACTGAGGCAAAAAGCAAATTCTTAGAAAACACGGCGAAAGAAAAAACAACAACAAATAACATTTTCTAGAGGCGCTGCTAAATCCATAGTCAACAATGACTAACGGAGGCTACTGCTACTACTAATACTACCAGCACTACTACTAATAATAATATTATTACTACTATTATTACTACTACTAATACTATTGCTGCTACTACTACTTCTGCTGCTACTGCTGCTACTGCTGCTGCTACTACTACTACTATTACTACTACTACTACTACTACTACTGCTGCTGCTGCTACTAATACAACTACTACTACTACTACTACTAATATTACTGCTACTATTACTACTACTGCTACTACTATTGCTACTACTACTACTACTACTACTACTACTTCTACTACTAATATTACTGCTACTATTATTACTACTACTACTATTGCTACTACTACTGTTACTACTACTATTACTACCACTATTACTGTTACTACTACTACTGCAGCTGCTGCTACTACTACTACTACTTTTACTACAACTATTACTACCACAATTACTACTACTATTACTGTTACTACTACTACTGCAGCTGCTTCTACTACTACTACTACTATTACTACTACTGCTGCTGCTACTACTACTACTACTATTACTACTACTACTACTATTACTACTACTATTATTACTACTACTACTGCTGCTGCTACTACTACTGCTACTACTACTATTACTACTACTACTGCTGTTGCTACTACTACTATTACTACTACTACTACTTTTACTACTACTTTTACTACTACTACTATTAGTACTACTACTACTATTACTACTACTATTATTACTACTACTACTGCTGCTGCTGCTGCTACTACTATTACTATTACTACTACTACTATTACTACTACTACTACTATTACTACTACTACTACTACTACTACAGCTGCTACAACTACTACAACTATTACTGCTACTACTATTACTACTACTACTACTACAACTACTGCTGCTACTACAACTACTACTATTACGACTACTATTACTACTACTAATACTACTACTATTACTACTACTATATGGATTGGGTAGAAGCAGTTTAAAACTTAGGCAGGTGTATCAAAGTGACAGATATAATGATAGGTATATAAGGAAGGACGGAATAATAAATGGAAGGGTTGCTTGATGGATAGATGGGTAGGTTAGTTGTTGGATGGATGAGTTATTTGTTGGATAGATGGATGGGTTAGTTGTTGGATAGATGGATGGGTTAGTTGTTGGATGGATGGATGGGTTAGTTTTTGGATAGATGGATGGTTTAGATGTTGGATAGATGAATGGGTTAGTTGTTGGATGGATGGGTTAGTTGTTGTATAGTTGGATGCTTTAGTTGTTGGATGGATGCGTTTATTGTTAGATAGAAGGATATTTAAGTTGTTGAATAGATGGATTGGTTAGTTGTTGGATAGATGGATGAAAAGGTTGTTGGAAAGATGAGTTGGTTGATGAATACATGGATGGGTTGGTTGTTGGAAAGATGGGTTAGATGGAGGATAGATGGGTGGGTTAATTGTTGGATAAATGGATGAGCTGGATGTTGGATAGATGTATGGGTTGATTGTTGGATAGATAAATGAGGAGGTTGTTGGATAGATGGATGGGTAGGTTGTTGGATAGATGGATGGGTTGATTGTTGGATAGATGGATGGGTTGGTTGTTTGATAGACGGATGAGTTGGTTGTTTGATATATTGATGACCTGGATGTTGGATAGATGGATGGGTAAGTTGTTAGATAGATGGATGAGTTGGTTGTTTGATAGATGGATGGGTTGATTAATGGATAGATAGATGAGTTGGTTGTTGCATAGATGAATGGGTTATTTGTTAGATAGATGGATGGGTTATTTGTTGGATAGATGGATGGGTTGATTGTTGGATAGACGGATGAGTTGATTGTTGGATAGATGGATGAGTTGATTGTTGGATAGATGGACGTGTTGATTGATTGATAGATGGATGGGTTGATTGTTGGATAGATTGATGAGTTGGTTGTTAGATAGATGGATGGGTTGATTGTTGGATAGATGAATGGGTTGGTTGTTGGATAGATGAATGGGTTGGTTGTTGGATAGATGGATGAGTTGATTGTTGGATAGATGGATGGGTTGATTGTTGGATAGATGAATGGGTTGGTTGTTGGATAGATGAATGGGTTGATTGTTGGATAGATGAATGGGTCGGTTGTTGGATAGATGGATGCGTTATTTTTTAGATAGATGGAAGGGTTGATTGTTGGATAGATGGATGAGTTGGTTGTTGGATAGATGGATGGGCCGATTGTTGGATAGATGGATGAGTTGGTTGTTGGATAGAAGGATGAGTTGGTTGTTGGATAGATGGATGGGTAGGTTGTTGGATAGATGGATGGGTTAGTTGTTAGATAGATAGAGTGGTTGGTTGTTGGATAGATGGATGGGTTGATTGTTGGATAGACGGATGAGTTGGTTGTTGGATAGATGGATGGGTTGATTGTTGGATAGATGGATGAGTTGGTTGTTGGATAGATGGATGTGTTGATTGATTGATAGATGGATGGGTTGATTGTTGGATAGATTGATTCGTTGGTTGTTAGATAGATGGATGGGTTGATTGTTGGATAGATGGATGGGGTGATTGTTGGATAAATGGATGGGTTAGTTGTTAGATAGATGGATGGGTTGATTGTTGGATAGATGTATGGGATGGTTGTTGGAAAGATGGATGTAATAGGTTTTAGATAGATGGATGGGTTGATTGTTGGATAGACGGATGAGTTGGTTGTTGGATAGATGGATGGGTTGATTGTTGGATAGATGGATGAGTTGGTTGTTGGATAGATGGATGTGTTGATTGATTGATAGATGGATGGGTTGATTGTTGGATAGATTGATTCGTTGGTTGTTAGATTGATGGATGGGTTGATTGTTGGATAGATGGATGGGTTGATTGTTGGATAAATGGATGGGTTAGTTGTTAGATAGATGGATGGGTTGATTGTTGGATAGATGGATAGGATGGTTGTTGGAAAGATGGATGTGTTAGGTTTTAGATAGATGGATGGGTTGATTGTTCGATAGATGGATGAGTTGGTTGTTGGATAGATTGATGGGTTAGTTGTTAGATAGATGGATAGGTTGATTGTTGGCTAGTTAGATAGATGGATGGGTTGGTTGTTGGAAAGATGGATGGGTTTGTTGTTTGATAGATTGATGACCTGGATGTTGGAAAGATGGATGGGTTGGTTGTTTGATAGACGGATGAGTTCGTTGTTTGATAGATTGATGACCTGGATGTTGGATAGATGGATGGGTAAGTTGTTAGATAGATGGATGAGTTGGTTGTTTGATAGATTGATGGGTTGATTAATGGATAGATAGATGAGTTGGTTGATGGATTGATGAATGGGTTATTTGTTAGATAGATGGATGGGTTATTTGTTGGATAGATGGATGGGTTGACTGTTGGATAGATGGATGGGTTGACTGTTGGATATACGTTTGGGGTGATTGTTGGATAGATGGTTGGGTTGATATGTTGGATAGATGGATGGGTTCATTGTTGGATAGATGGATGGGTTGATATGTTGGATAGATGGATGGGTTCATTGTTGGATAGATGGTTGGGTTGATATGTTGGATAGATGGATGGGTTCATTGTTGGATAGATGGATGGGTTCATTGTTGGATAGATGGTTGGGTTGATATGTTCGATAGATGGATGGTTTGGTGGTTGGATAGATGGATGGGTTAGTTGTTGGATAGATGGATGGGTCAGTTGTTGGATAGATCGATGGGTTAGTTGTTGGATAGATGGATGGGTTAGTTGTTGGATAGATGGATGGGTCAGTTGTTGGATAGATGGATGGGTCAGTTGTTGGATAGATTGATGGGTTGTTTGTTGGATAGATGACTGAGTTGGTTGTTGGATAGATGGATGGGCTAGTGTTGGATAGATAAATGGGTTAGTTTTTGGATAGATGGATGTTGCAGTTTTGGATAGATGGATGGGTTAGTTGTTGGATAAATGGATGGGTTGGTTGATGGATAGATGGATGGATCAGTTGTTGGATAGATGGATAGGTTAGCTGTTCGATAGATGATGGGTTGATTGTTGGATAGATGGATGGGTTATTAGTTGGATTGACGGATGGGTTGATTGTTGGATAGATGCATGATTTAGTAGTTGGATAGATGGATGAAATGAAAGCTGGCCGGATTGGTAGTTTGGGGGAATAGATGTGATGATGTAAAGATGGGAGGGTAAATGCAAGATTCATGAGCCATATCTACTCTTATCATCACGGAGCCGCCTCTGACATGCACTCAAGTGTCTGCCATCTCTAAACAGGCACCGTGGGATCCCAGATTGTGATCGGATTTGAACACGCAACATGTCACTTTCAGGAACATCGAGGATACGACGAGGGTTGGAAGGATTAGTGGTTGAGGGGAATGGATGGAATGAACCATAATAAAGAAATGAATGAATAAATAAGAATATTGTTTTTTTTTAAATATGTGATGATGGCTGTATGGATGGATAGATGAATAGGGGGCTGTGAGGATGGATAAGTCAATGTGCAGATAACAAGCTGATCTGTTGGACGTATGCGTGAATATGTATGTATGTATATATATATATATATATATATATATATATATATATATATATATATGTATATATATATATATATATATATATATATATAAATATATATATAAATATATATTTAAATATATATATATATATATATATATATATATATATATATATATATACACTGAGCTACCGACGTTCAGAGAACTAGTGTTCGATTCCCGCTGGATGCAGTGTGAACTGTGCTCCTTCTTCTACTTTTTCTTTCCTTCCTTATCTGCCTTTTAGCGTCGAGGGGAGATACAATTTGCAGTCTTTTTCGCCTCTGCTGCTGTTATGTTTCCTAGTGCTTCTAATATTCCATCGATCCATCTTTTTCGCGGTCGACCCTTGGGCCTGGTGTTCTCACAACTTTTGTTGAAGGCTCGTTGTATTGAGTTTTCATCTTTCTGTCTTGTCACGTGGCCACACCATTTTATCTGTTTGGTTTCCTTATATATTCTATGGTGGGGGGCTATTCCTAGCTTTTTTCTCAGCTCTTCATTTCTGATCTTATCTCTCAGACTGTTTCCTGTCATTCGTCTAACACATTTAATCTCAGTAGAGGATATTTTTCTTATTGTTCTTGCATCTAGGGTCCAGGTCTGGCATTGGTAGCACAACGTTAGGATGAAGATTGTATTGTATAGTGCTCGTTTTGCCTCCAGAGTTATTTCCTTGTTGGACAATAGTGGTGATAACTGTCCGATGATTAGACAAGTTTTATTGCATCTTGATTCTATCTTTGCTGTTTGAGAATTATCGTTTGTCACTAAACTTCCTAGGTATTTGAATTCCTCTACTTGTTTTGTGAACTGAACTGTACTCGTGGTTAGAAAAAAAATACTCCTGCGGTCGACCCAACCGCTGGCAGAAATGGGTACCAGGGTATTACTATGGAAAGGTGAGGAATGTCGCCTCGCATCATGAGTTTCGGTGCTTGAAGCGACACTATCCAGAAGTCTCCGAACACTTCTGGATAGGTGACCGAGAACAAATGGATGAAAACTAGCGTGCTAAGACGCTGATTAAAGCCTCATACTTTACCTTTACCTCACCGATATATATATATATATATATATATATATATATATATATATATATATATATATATAATAATTACTCTACTTATAATAGTTGAACAAAGTTTAGAACTAAAATCCCCACTTTATATTGGATTCATAGATTACGAAAAGGCATTTGATAGTTTAGACAGAAGAATGCTTTGGAAGTTGCTGAGTCATTACGGAATCCCCATAAAGTTTATTAACCTGATAAAAACAATGTATGAAGGAACGAAATGTAGTGTGGTGCATGAAGGACAGCTTACAGAAGCAGTTGAAATAAGAATAGGAGTAAGGCAGAGATGCCTTCTGTCTCCATTTCTCTTTTTACTGGCCATAGATTGGATTATGAAAATAACTCAAAACAACAGAAATGGTATCCAGTGGTCACTGACCAAACAGCATGATGATTTAGTCTTTGCTGATGACATAGCTCTCCTATCACACAGCCATCAACAGATGCAGGATAAAATGAGTATATTAGATGAGAGATCACAACCGTTAGGACTGAAGATTAATAGAGATAAGACTAACATTATGAGTATTAATACAGTTGACAATAACCAAATAAAACTAGGAGAAATATCTCTACTAGACGTACAATCTTACATATATCTGGGCAGTAATATAGATAAAGAGGGAGGAACAGAAAATTATACCAAAATAAGGATATCAAAAGCAAGAGGAGCTTTAATTGCACTGGGAATCATATGGAAATCCAAAGAAATTAGGTTAAATACAAAAATAAAAATTTTCAACTCAAATGTTAAGTCGGTCCTATTATATGGCTGTGAAACATGGAAAACAACAAATGTGACAATCACGAAGATACCGACTTTCATTAATGGATACTTACGCAGAATAAAATGATGGTAATGGCAGGACAAAATCACTAACATAGAATTATGGAAATGTACCAGTCAAATACCAGTGGATAAAGAGATACAGCGAAGGCGACGGCGCTGGATAGGACACACACAACGGAAGCCAACGGAGTATTACACAACATGCCCTTTTTGGAATCCCCACTGCAAAAGACAAAGAAGAAGACCAAGGAATTCTTGGAGAAGACAGATAGAAGCAGAGATGAAGATGATGGGAAGACATGGAATGATCTTAAAAGAATGGCAAAAACAGAATGACATGGAAAATATTTGTTGAAGACCTATGCTCCACTGGGAGCTAAAAAGGTAGAAGATTTTATATACAGTGTATATATATATATATATAAACATATACACATATTCACATATACAAGTACATATATTTGTAACAATGAACCGAGACAAAAAATGAAATGAAACCAAACGAAGCGTTAAAGACGAACAGACAGAGAGTTTCGACCCCACGTCACAAATCTCAAAATGAACTCTAGTTTTGGCTTGGCGGCCTACAAATATTGGATGGATGTGGCATGCAAATGGCGTATTGTCCAGGGACAGAGTACAAACATGAAACGGCTTTCTATTCTAGAACTAGGCGTATTGATTCCTATATCGATCTGAGCTAGTTATTCTCGGGACGTGATAATAGAACGGGTACGAATACGCGGGTTGAGTGTTTGTGTTGTGAAGAAACTTGATGTTTATTAACATTGGTAGACCCGTGGAAATGTGTTTGCGAAAAGAGGAAGACCGTTGATTTTACAATGAATGCATTAACATGAATGTCATGCTAAAATGTGACTATTAAGTGGCATTATTCAGTGGTTCTCAATATATGTAATTTCGTTAATTCTTGATTTAATTTATTGTGGGCTTAATCGCTTTCTGCGTTTTAGTGGAGTAATTGCCACTCAACCTGACTTTGGAAAAACTCTGAGAATTTGGGCAATCAAAATGAACAACCAGAAGCTATTCAAAAGGTGCAACTAAAAAGTAATGCATATAATAGCCAGTGGCAGACTGGACAGATGAATAGGTTATGTACATAGAAGAGATCTAGTAACACTGAGAACAAATGAGAATTGGTGGGCTTCAAATGGAAGAAAAAAGAGAGATCCAAGGTTCATAAACACTGAGAACAAATAGAAATTAGTGGACTCCAAAGGGAAGACAAAAGAGAGATCCAAGGTCCATAAACACTGAGACCAAATAGAAGTTTGTGGACTCAAAAGGGAAGACAAAAGAGAGACTCACAGTCCATAAACACTGAGAACAAATATAAATTAGTGGACTCCAAAGAGAAAACAAAAGAGAGATCCAAGGTCCATAAACACTGAGAACAAATAGAAATTAGCAGACTCCAAAGGGAGACAAAAGAGAGATCCAAGGTCCATAAACACTGAGAACAAATAGAAATTAGTGGACTCCAAAATTAAGACAAAAAAGAGACTCAAGGTCCATAAACACTGAGAACAAATAGAAATTAGTGGACTCCAAAATGAAGACAAAAAAGAGACTCAAGGTCCATAAACACTGAGAACAAATAGAAATTAGTGGACTCCAAAATGAAGACAAAAAAGAGACTCTAGGTCCATAAACACTGAGAACAAATAGAAATTAGTGGACTCCAAAATGAAGACAAAAAAGAGACTCAACGTCCATAAACACTGAGAACAAATAGAAATTAGTAGACTCCAAATGAAGACAAAAAAGAGACTCAACGTCCATAAACACTGAGAACAAATAGAAATTAGTAGACTCTAAAGGGAAAACAAAAGAGAGACTCAAGGTCCATAAACACTGAGAACAAATAGAAATTAGTAGACTCTAATGGAAAGACAAAAAAGAGACTCAAGATCCATAAACACTGAGAACAAATATAAATTATGAGACTCTAAGGGGAAGAAAAAAGAGAGATCCAAGGTTCATAAACACTGAGAACAAATAGCAATTAGTGGACTCCAAAGGGAAGACAAGAGAGAGATCCAAGGTCCATAAACACTGAGAACAAATATAAATTATGAGACTGTAAGGGGAAGAAAAAAGAGAGATCCAAGGTTCATAAACACTGAGAACAAATAGAAATTAGTGGACTCCAAAGGGAAGACAAGAGAGAGATCCAAGGTCCATAAACACTGAGAACAAATAGAAATTAGCAGACTCCAAAGGGAAGACAAAAGAGAGACTCACGGTCCATAAACACTGAGAACAAATAGAAATTAGTGGACTCCAAAGAGAAAACAAAAGAGAGATCCAAGGTCCATAAACACTGAGAACAAATAGAAATTAGCAGACTCCAAAGGGAGACAAAAGAGAGATCCAAGGTCCATAAACACTGAGAACAAATAGAAATTAGTGGACTCCAAAATGAAGACAAAAAAAGAGACTCAACGTCCATAAACACTGAGAACAAATAGAAATTAGTAGACTCTAAAGGGAAAACAAAAGAGAGACTCAAGGTCCATAAACACTGAGAACAAATAGAAATTAGTAGACTCTAAAGGAAAGACAAAAAAGAGACTCAAGATCCATAAACACTGAGAACAAATAGAAATTAGTAGACTCTAAAGGAAAGACAAAAAAGAGACTCAAGGTCCATAAACACTGAGAACAAATAGAAATTAGTGGACTCCAAAGGGAAGACAAAAGAGAGATCCAAGGTCCATAAACACTGAGAACAAATAGAAATTCGTGGACTCAAAAGGGAAGACAAAAGAGAGATCCAAGGTCCATAAACACTGAGAACAAATAGAAATTAGTGGACTCCAAAGGGAAGACAAAAGAGAGATCCAAGGTCCATAAACACTGAGAACAAATAGAAATTAGAAGACTCCAAAGGGAAGACACAAGGAAGATCTACGAAACATTGAGAATAAATGCGAGACAAGTGACTGCAAGGGAAAGGCGAGACAAGTGACTGCAAGGGAAAGGCGAGACAAGTGACTGCAAGGGAAAGGCGAGACAAGTGACTGCAAGGGAAAGGCGAGACAAGTGACTGCAAAGGAAAGGCGAGACAAGTGACTGCAAGGGAAAGGCGAGACAAGTGACTGCAAGGGAAAGGCGAGACAAGTGACTGCAAGGGAAAGGCGAAACAAGTGACTGCAAAGGAAAGGCGAGACAAGTGACTGCAAAGGAAAGGCGAGACAAAACCAGACAACATGAAAGAGGACAGTGGAAAGAGAAATACATAGTGTGAGCCTGACATGAAGCGTAATCCTGTGATTCGTACAACACGGTTGATGAAGACCACTCACTTAACTTATTTGTTAGTTTATTTTATGTGTACGAATATGACTGTACAGCCCGAGGAGGAACCGGAAACAACGACAGCGTGAACATGTAATAGTTGCTATTTGTGGGCATCCATTTTGTGAGTCTTTCTGGCCTGTATCTACTTTTCAGTTGCTTTTTTTGTGTGTCACAGAATGTAACTTGTGATTGAAGTGAGGTACGTCAGGTAGCTATTTCTTGTGTGGATGTATCTACTCAATATGCCTCATGTCGAGTTCGATCCTGCTTCAGTCCATATATGGTTCTTTGTTTTTTTCTGTTGTTGATTATTTGTCATTTTTTCCGAGTGCTGTAAACATACCTCTTCCTCTTAATTGATCATGTCAACAGTTTAACTTAGATATATTACCCCAGATACGTGGAAGTTCTCTGGCAAAGAGAGTTGGTTGACAGGTTGACGGGGTCTGCAATTGCGCAGAAAACGTTAAAATTGGACACGTGGGACATTGCGGGGGCTTTAAAAGAGCACCTCTCACAGGATGCGGACAAGGAAGCTGAGGATAACCCATCTGTCAAAGGAATGGTGGAACACGGCGGCACGAGCGGTGAAAGCAGGAAAAACATCCTCAGTGACAAAGAACGCAACATGTTCAATCAATACAGAACAGAAACAATACGTAGACAATACGTAGAATTCGATGATTCTGGAACGGGCAGCAGAGCGGATATGGAATGCCTGGACTGCGATAACGCCAGTCAGTACTAAAGACTGAAGGCTAAAAAAGTTATTTCTTGTGGAGGGTTTTCACCAAGTGGCAGTGTAAGACATTTAATGAGCTATTTAGTCCTTCAACACGCCACAACATTATTCAAGCATTGACCGCTTTGTCTGTTTACGACGAAAAAAAAAAAAGAATACAAATATTGCAGATTCTTTCCGAAGGTATGTGCGTGTGTCACGTGTCCAGTCATGTCTGACTCCATGTTTGTAAGTGTTAATATTTATATGCTAAATATAATTAATCTTTTCATACGTTCTGTTCACACATCCTTAATTATGTGTTATTTGTGTTCATTAGTTCATCTTTGATTTCTATCTTAAACTGAATGTGGGCTCGGTCCACGGCGTTGGAATGGGAAAGGAGGGGGTTCTCTTCACGTCAATTAGCGTATGAGGAAGAAGACGTCATGTCCCATATGCATACAGGCACGTTATTTGGATGCTGTTATCAAGCCAGGCAGCCTTCCATCTCCAAATGTAATTCTTGGTGAACTAGGAGTCGTCGCTCGAGATCGAACCCATCTCACATCCTTAGTATTCAATTAATCAACAACTAAGCTACCATAATGCCCCCTCCTCACTCATACGGTAAAGTCAAACACATATTCTATCACAGTTCGGGATGTTTGGTGCATGATATTATAACTATGAGCTTAACACTTCCTGGTAACTGCACCAGGCATACTGTCTTTTCATTGTTCATCCCAATAGGAATCTCCATCCCAACGTTGTGCTACCAATGCCAGTCCTGGACCTTAGATGCATGAACAATCAGAAAAAATAACCTTTACTGAGATGAAATGTGTTAGACGAATGACAAGAAACAGCCTGGGAGATAAGACAGAAAATATAGAATTGAGGGAAAAGACTAGGAATAACCCCCGCCATAGAATATATAAAGAAACAACAGATAAAATAGTTTTGGCCACCTGACAAGGCAGAATGATCAAAACACAACACAACGTGCCTCCAATAAACATTGCTAGAAAACTAGGTCCAAGGGTCGACCACGAGGTAGATGGATTGACGGAATATTAGAAACACTAGGAAACATTACAGCAGCAGAGGCGAACAGAAGAGCAAAAGACCGCAAATTATATCTACCCTCGACGCTGAAAGGCAAATGAGGAAGGAAGGAAGGAAGAAAAAGAAGAATCCCCAAAGGAATTGCAAAAACAAGCAACTTTTGATCACCATGTTAAACCTGTTAGAATTATTTCTATTTTCTGTTGTCAATTTGTTTCTCTAAAGTTATGTTTCAAAGTTAGCTTGTCATAATTTGTAAACAAAATGTTTTACATTCCCTAGTTAAGATAACTGTTTTCTGGAATGGCACTCACACGGAAAGAGGTAACAGAAAATGTGTAATAAAACAGAGAAGTGAAACCATGAGTACATTCAAGAACACTGTGCTTAGGTGGAACGTCATACATGATATAGGTATATGTATATGTAGGATTAATGGCAGCGTTGTGGACACATTATTTATCTAAATGCCTTTCAGATTCCATCAAACCTCTTTAAATGTGTACCAGGGATATTCTCCTGGAAGAAAAGACATTGAGGAAGAGAACTGGTACCCCCACTTCATGAAATCACTAACTTTTCATTATCCACCGACAATTGCTATGGGTCTCATCACCCTTTATAGGAATACTTTGATCGATTTGATTGGCTAGATAAGATGCTTAAGCCGCCTTATTGCACGCCCCCCTATATACGAGTGAAGTCACATTGATCCTCGGAATCTACCCCCTGGGATAGTTACAAGTCCACAATCTCTTAATTTAGTATGTAAACAGGTCAGAGGTCGAAATGAGGTGAACACCTAACCGAGATTGATGTTTGTCGTGATTGATGTTCATGTTATGTTTGTCGTGATTGATGTTCATGTTATGTTTGTCGTGATTGATGTTCATGTTATGTTTGTCGTGATTGATGTTCATGTTATGTTTGTCGTGATTGATGTTCATGTTATGTTTGTTGTGATTGATGTTCATATTATGTTAGTCGTGATTGATGTTTATGTTATGTTTGTCGTGATTGATGTTCATATTATGTTTGTCGTGATTAATGTTCATGTTATTTTTGTCGTGATTGATATTCATGTTATGTTTGTCGTGATTGATTTTCATGTTATATTTTTCGAGATTAATGTTCATATTGTGCTTGTCGTCGGTAAATGTCATTTTGGAAATGACTTCATATTCTATTTTCTATGATCAAAATATTTTGTTTGTCAAAAATGTCTAACCCTTTTTGCCATAGTTTATATTTTCCTTCGGAATATTTCAAAAATCGGTAGTCATAAATTTCGGATGCACTCGCAAGATGAAATCAACAAAGGTATAAATAGTGGAGATCAATTCATCTATCAAGGACAGGTTGGTCTTGAGACAAGATACCGTCCCGAGACAGAAAGATTGTGAGTTCAAATCCCGGCTGCACCAGCTAGGAATTTTATTTGCGATTTCTCTTTGCGGAAACCGCACCTTGTCTCAGTAGCGTCTCGCTGCTTGAAGTGTCAATTGTTCATCGACGGAAAATAACATGAGTACTGCCGAAGACGGAGTTATCTGCCTGCGCGGTGAAGGACCCTTGTGTATAAAGCTGCCAGGGAAAAAACACGCAGTATTCAGTTTCTAGTCTATAGCGATTTCGCCAGAGTTGAAAGTTGGCGAACGCAAAAAGAAAAATAGAGAGATCAGTCTTGAAAAATCACATCTGATCAATGAGATCATCTTTTTCCACTTTCGGCTTCCTATGCTCAAGATGATAAATAAGTGGACTCAATGAGTTATTCGCTAACAGTAGATTATCATGAGTGACGCATAATTAATTGTTCGTCTGTTTATTTTTGTTGGAGCCATATTTTGTCTATTATATTTATGTTATTAAAGCAAGGGTTGCCTCCACGAATTACATTTTTGGACAATACGTGGATAATTCTTCTCCTTCCTTTCAACTAGCTGTGAAGCATAGCTCGTGAACAAATATTTTCCAAGTCGTACTGTATTTTTGCCATTCTTTAAGATCATTCAATGTCTTCCCCATTATCTGCATCTCTGCTTTTACCTCTCTTCTCCAAGAATCCAATAATTATTTTTATTCTTCCTCTTTGTCTCTTCCACTGGTGATTGCAAAAAGGGCACGTCGTGTAATACTTTCAGTTGGCTTCCAGTGTGTCTTATCCAGGGCCATCGACTCCGATGCATCTTTTCCTCCACTGTTATTTGACTGGTTGAAAAAAAAAGTAAAGAGCCCCGTCACGCCACGTGGCGCACATGGAATATGGTGTTAATTACCATAATTGTTAGAGACCTTCAGCACATGTTTTTTCGGAGTAATGTGGTCGTTATTACGCCCGTGCCGTTTTACTTTCCCAGAAAAAAATCCAGTACCCATTTAAGACTGATTGAACCTGGAAGCCGTTACGTCTTGATCGAACCCAACCTCTAGTCCTTTATAGTCCAGTTCACTAACCAACGAGAACCACTGAGCTATCGTGGCTTCCTTTTATGTTATTTGACTGGTTAAAAGAAATATAAATAAAGTACCCCCATCACGCCAAGTGGGGTATAGGGAATATGATGTTAGTGACCATATATTTTACAGACCTTCAGCACATGATTTTTGGGGTAATGTGGTGGGTATTACTCCGTGCCGCTATACTTTCACTGAAAAAAATAGTACCCATTAAAGGCTGGGTGAACCCGGAAGCCGTCGGATGGGATCGAACCCTACCTCTTGTCCTTTGTAGTCCAGTTCACTAACCACTGAGCTATCACGGTTCCCATTTGACTGGTACTGTCCCATAATTCTACGTTAGTCATTTTGTCCTGCAATTTCCATCCTTTTATTCTGTGCAAGCATCCTGTCCATGTTTGTGAAGTTTCTGTCGCTTATTTTATTTTTTTACAGTACGGGATAGCCATACCCAACCGTCTTTAGTCGCTACGGTGATAATGTTACTATCTATTTATATGTCTGTCTGCTTATATATGTCTGTCTGCTTATATATGTCTCTATGCAAATGTTGAAATACAGTAAGGGAGAGAGAGAGAACTAGCGCGAGATAGATAGATAGATAGATAGATAGATAGACAGACAGACAGACAGACAGACAGACAGACAGACAGACAGACAGACAGACAGACATATAGATAGATAGATAGATAGATAGATAGATAGATAGATAGATAGATAGATAGATAGATAGATAGATAGATAGATAGATAGATAGATAGATAGATAGATAGATAGATAGATAGATAGATAGATAGATAGATAGATAGATAGATAGATAGATAGATAGATAGATAGATAGATAGATATATAGATAGATAGATAGATATAGACAGAAAGTAGTGCAGAGACATGCTCGCCTATGACAGTAGACGGTATTTGATGGTGGTAACATTGCTATGTATTTTGGTCTGTCTTGCATTATGTTTCATACCTCAAATGTTCTCTAAACCGCCTAGAGTGTTTGAAACAACCAATGGATGTGAACTGTCACATGGATTCCTGGTCACTGTTTTTAAAACTGATAATAACTCAAGTCATCTTGAATCCAGGTATAATGTGTGCAAACGATGGTCCCAGTAGCTGGCTGGTTGTGCACATTCCTAGACAACTACCAGGTTGTCACTCTTACTTTTCTGGCGGTGTTCTAATACATTTTGTGGAGGCGAAGGCGCGCCCCACCCAGCACCAGAGCTGGAAGTCGTCAGTGACTCATAACTGATGGCTTGCGCCAGGATCGGTGAACCAGAACCATCCAGACCCTGCTACACCTCTCCGCGGTGCCTCCAGAAACAGACTAACCTGTCTAGTCTGGCCAAGCGAGCAGGGATCGAAGAGGGAAGACAAACCCGGTACTCAAAAATGCCGGATGAAGTCGGATGTGTTGGGCCGAAAGGCGCAGATATCACAGTGTTACACTGCAAACTTCAACACAACGTAGCTACGTCCACTTAACGTCCTTTTAAGGGCGGATGACGAGGAGGAAGTCTACGGTTCGTATCCGCTAGAATACCTCAAATCATCGGGCGACCGCATCATCATCACCATCATCATACATTTTGCAAACATGAAGTCTGCAACTTCGCTGACACACGTGTCGTCTTCTAACACACAAGAGATGACGATTTTAAATAATGTATGGGCTGTTAGAATGTAAATTGTAATCGTATTAGTTGATCGTCATCTCTTGTTCTTGATGCAAATTGCAATACCCAAGACTGTGCAGATCATCTTTACCTAGTTGCAAGTCCTTTCTTCAGCGTTGCTCTCATGGCAGTCTTTGTGATGGAATCTCTGTCCTGTCAAATCTCTCGCTTCTTCTGATGTCAAGTTCACTGCCACATTGATGTATTGAAAGCACGTTCTTTTTGTTTCATTATCCTGGAATCATGTTTTCCATTATTGTTTTTTTCCAGCTCTCTATTTCTTTCTATATGACTGGAATATTTCATTTTTCCTGTTTTTATTGTTTATAATGCAGCTATCTTAGTTTCCAGGGCTTGTAACATGGCCTCAGTTTTCTCTTGTACAAGCCAAGGTATTCTGATTATTATTCTGCATAAATGCTTCGAACGAACAAATTTTCTTTTTTTTTCTTATTGTATTGTTCGCATTTGAAGAATTGAAGCCTTTGAAATGTGGATATGTAGAAGAATAGGTAGAATTGGATGGAAGTAAAAGGAAACAATCGATGAACTCTCAAAACAACTAAAAATGAAAAGAGAACTACTAAACACAATTCAAACAAGACAAATGCAATTTTTGGGCCATGTTAAAAGACACAACAGCCTACTAAAAGTAATCCTGGAGGGGAAAATACAAGGTAAAAGAGGCAGAGGCAGACCAAAATTAACATGGACGAGTAACATCAAAAGATGAATAAACCAGCCTATGACAGACTGCACCATCAAAAAAAAAAAAAAGACAGAGCAGAATGGCGCTCCATGGTAGCCAACCTTCGTTGCGGAGATGGCATTCAATGGTGATGATATTGTTCGCATGCATATCCATGATTCGCAACCAATAGCTAAAATTGTGCAGATGGTCAATAAAAATAATATGGACCGCCACCAGCATCCCATCTCTAAACGCCAAGACCGGAATGAGATCTATCGTCCATTCTCACCTGGATTGTCTGCCCTTTCATCGCTGAATTTATAGACCAACAGTAGCAACATCCCGTCCTAGTGTTCTTTGATGTCTGATTAAGATTATCATCGTTATCTGGCAATGCTCATTAGCATTCCTATCTGCTACTGATAAAACCGGAACATCTCAAACTGTATCCCGGTCAAGACTGCTGAAAGAGTGTCAAAGATGGTAGGATTTTAAAGTCTTAAAAAAAAAAATAATTTGGCCCGGCAGTGGCATACATTATTTTTTTCTAATTTTCAACTGGCATGAACTTTTAAATGTGCAGATTGAGCACGAGCATTTTATTTATCACGAAAGACTTATTATCATCTAGCTGCTCGTTCTATCTGGATTGTGTTGCCATGACAACTCTCCTTAAGTTTTCTCTGTTCTGGGTGAGAAAATCCAACGTCTGCAGAAGTCAATCCAAACTTGTTTCTGATATCTTGCACTTAACTTCTCTCAGGTCGGTCTTCTCTACCTCCCAACTTCTCTCAGGTCGGTCTTCTCTACCTCCCAACTTCTCTCAGGTCGGTCTTCTCTACCTCCCAACTTCTCTCAGGTCGGTCTTCTCTACCTCCCAACTTCTCTCAGGTCGGTCTTCTCTACCTCCCAACTTCTCTCAGGTCGGTCTTCTCTACCTCCTAACTTCTCTCAGGTCGGTCTTCTCTACCTCCCAACTTCTCTCAGGTCGGTCTTCTCTACCTCCCAACTTCTCTCAGGTCGGTCTTCTCTACCTCCCAACTTCTCTCAGGTCGGTCTTCTCTACCTCCCAACTTCTCTCAGGTCGGTCATCTCTACCTCCCAACTTCTCCAAGGTCGTCCTCTCTACCTCCCAACTTCTCTCAGGTCGGTCTTCTCTACCTCCCAACTTCTCCAAGGTCGTCCTCTCTACCTCGTAACTTCTCCCAGGTCGTTTTCTCTACCTCCCAACTTCTCCCAGGTCTTCCTTCTCTACCTCCCAACTTCTCCCAGGTCTTCCTTCTCTACCTCCCAACTTCTCCCAGGTCTTCCTTCTCTACCTCCTAACTTCTCCCAGGTCTTCCTTCTCTACCTCCCAACTTCTCACAGGTCTTCCTTCTCTACCTCCCAACTTCTCCCAGGTCTTCCTTCTCTACCTCCCAACTTCTCACAGGTCTTCCTTCTCTACCTCCCAACTTCTCCCAGGTCTTCCTTCTCTACCTCCCAACTTCTCCCAGGTCTTCCTTCTCTACCTCCCAACTTCTCCCAGGTCTTCCTTCTCTACCTCCCAACTTCTCCCAGGTCTTCCTTCTCTACCTCCCAACTTCTCACAGGTCTTCTCTACCTCCCAATTTCTCACAGGTCTTCCTTCTCTACCTTATAACTTCTCCCAGGTCTTCCTTCTCTACCTCCCAACTTCTCACAGGTCTTCCTTCTCTACCTCCCAACTTCTCCCAGGTCTTCCTTCTCTACCTCCCAACTTCTCACAGGTCTTCTCTACCTCCCAACTTCTCCCAGGTCTTCCTTCTCTACCTCCCAACTTCTCACAGGTCTTCTCTACCTCCCAACTTCTCCCAGGTCTTCCTTCTCTACCTCCCAACTTCTCACAGGTCTTCCTTCTCTACCTCCCAACTTCTCACAGGTCTTCCTTCTCTACCTCCCAACTTCTCACAGGTCTTCCTTCTCTACCTCCCAACTTCTCACAGGTCTTCCTTCTCTACCTCCCAAATTCTCACAGGTCTTCTCTACCTCCCAACTTCTCACAGGTCTTCCTTCTCTACCTTATAACTTCTCCCAGGTCTTCCTTCTCTACCTCCCAACTTCTCACAGGTCTTCCTTCTCTACCTCCCAACTTCTCCCAGGTCTTCCTTCTCTACCTCCCAACTTCTCACAGGTCTTCTCTACCTCCCAACTTCTCACAGGTCTTCCTTCTCTACCTCCCAACTTCTCCCAGGTCTTCCTTCTCTACCTCCCAACTTCTCACAGGTCTTCTCTACCTCCCAACTTCTCCCAGGTCTTCCTTCTCTACCTTCCAACTTCTCACAGGTCTTCCTTCTCTACCTCCCAACTTCTCACAGGTCTTCTCTACCTCCCAACTTCTCACAGGTCTTCCTTCTCTACCTCCCAACTTCTCCCAGGTCTTCCTTCTCTACCTCCCAACTTCTTCCAGGTCTTCCTTCTCTACCTCCCAACTTCTCACAGGTCTTCTCTACCTCCCAACTTCTCACAGGTCTTCCTTCTCTACCTCCCAAATTCTCACAGGTCTTCCTTCTCTACCTCCCAACTTCTCACAGGTCTTCCTTCTCTACCTCCCAACTTCTCCCAGATCTTCCTTCTCTACCTCCCAACTTCTCACAGGTCTTCTCTACCTCCCAACTTCTCACAGGTCTTCTCTACCTCCCAACTTCTCACAGGTCTTCTCTACCTCCCAACTTCTCCCAGGTCTTCCTTCTCTACCTCCCAACTTCTCCCAGGTCTTCCTTCTCTACCTCCCAACTTCTCCCAGGTCTTCCTTCTCTACCTCCCAACTTCTCACAGGTCTTCTCTACCTCCCAACTTCTCACAGGTCTTCTCTACCTCCCAACTTCTCCCAGGTCTTCCTTCTCTACCTCCCAACTTCTCCCAGGTCTTCCTTCTCTACCTCCCAACTTCTCACAGGTCTTCTCTACCTCCCAACTTCTCCCAGGTCTTCCTTCTCTACCTCCCAACTTCTCACAGGTCTTCTCTACCTCCCAACTTCTCACAGGTCTTCCTCTGTATGTAAAAGCAATATAAATGTATACTTATTACAGATTAAAGATTGTTCTTAGTCTCAGATGGGACTAGGTGCTCGATATAATCTATCATGTGATGAGTGGGTTTGCTGGAAAACGCAAGCACTCCAAATGTGATTCGAACTGGATACCTTCTGGTTACGAGGAGACCACCTTACGTCCACGCTACAGCGACCCCTCCAAATATTCCAATTTCCTGGAATGAAGTCTAAAAAAAAATGTGCTCTTAAGATAAAATTTCTCCCCATCATATGAGTTTTTCTGTAACAACAAAAATAATATTGCAATAATTGTTATTATCATTGCTATTAATATTGATTGCATTACTCAATTTGCTGTCGCTGAAATTGCTGTTAATCATGTTAGGTTGTTTCTACAGCCCGGTTGAGCATGTCTTTCATGTGCCGTTCTACATGGATATTGCTCAAACACCAAGAGACAAACGCGTAACATTTGCTGCATATGATTATCAACTGACTCAGATTATTAAACTGACTCAGATTACCAACTTACTCAGAGTTAATAACACAAAATATCTCCTGTTGATCTGACTTCTTCTCTAACCCTTTAAATTACTCCTTTTATATTTCCTCTCTTTGCCTGTCACTGTATGATATTCTGTCTTTCAAAAACTTTATTTAATCTATAGATTAAAGTTTTTGTTTCTTCCTTCACTGTATTTTATTTTATTTTTTCTTCTCTATATTTCGTGTTCACAATATTTTTCTATGGCGTTCTTTGTTTGGTTCTATGAATCTGTGTTCCTCTTTCAGTCATCCCTCTATTCATGTTTACCACTTTTTCTCTTTTAATTTTAATTCTCGTTATCTCCGTCAACATTTTTCTTTAAACCTTTATTTCTCTACTGTTATTAATTCTATTTATTTTGTTCATTCTTTACTTTTCTCATTTAATTCTCTCTCTCTCTCTCTCGCTCTCTCTCTCTCTCTCTCTCTCTCTCTCTCTAGCTCTCTTTAAATCACTCCTCCTTCGGCCTCTTCTAAAAATATATAAACAACTAATGCCTGAGGCAAAGCGAAAAATAAAGTGGAACTAAATATATAATAGGGAGCCGCGATAGCTCAGTGGTTAGTGAACTGGACTAGAAATGACAAGAAGTAGGGTTCGATTCCAACAGACTGCTTCCATTTCACCCAACCTTTATGGGTACCGGATATTTTTCTGGGAGAGTAAAGCGGCACGGGCGTAATACCGACCATATTACCCCAAAACTCATGTGCCGAAGGTCTGTAAAATTTATGGTCACAAACACCATATTCCCTATACGCCATTTGGCGTGACAGGGTACTTTACTTTTTTTTTTTTATATAATAGCCGAAGTTACCTTATTGCCAGTACAGTTTCCTAATTTTAACGTTGGATGCATCCGGTAAATAAGATAGACGCGGCTTCTCTGCACGTCTATAGTTGTAGGGATAATTTGGTGTTTGTATCAATATTTTTCAGTGATCAATATAACACATTTTATAATGTGATCAGTATCACTCAAGATTTTTCTATCTTCCCAGATTACAATTCGGGTACCAATTTTCAGAATCTGCTTGCACTAGAGGTGGTTGGGTTCGAAAAAAAAGTTCGTCCAATCTGAGAACTGAATCGGGACCGCGTACTAATCATTATTCAAAGAGGCTTTACAATGCATCTCGATGGTAAAGATGATATTTCTAAAAATGATGACTTGACAGTTGTAAATGATATCCTAAGCATATAGAGAGCACGACATGGTAAAACAGTAAATATAACAACGTTGACATCATGTTTCTTCTTCTTCTACCTTTCAGCTCCCCGTGGAGCATAGGTCTTCAACAAACACTTTCCAAACCGTTCTGTTGCTTGCCATTCTTTTAAGATAATTCAATGTTTTCCCCATCATCGGCATCTCTCATTCCATCTGTCTTCTCCAAGAATTCCTTGGTCTTCCTCTTTGTCTTTTCCACTGGGCATTCCAAAAAGGTCCTGTTGTGTAATACTTTAAATTGGTTTCCGCAGCGAGTGTCCTATCCAGCGCCATTATCTTCGCTGTATCTCTTTATCCACTGGTATTTGACTGGAACATTTCCATAATTCTATGTTAGTGATTTTGTTCTGCCATTTTCATCCTTTTATGCTGCGTAAGCATCCATTAATGAAAGTCTGTATCTTCATGATTGTCATTTTTGTTGTTCTCCATGTTTCACAGCCATATAATAAGACTAACTTAACATTGGAGTTGAACATTTTTATTTTTGTACTTAACCTAATTTCTTTGTACTGCCATATGAATATATTTATTTTGGTATCATTTTCTGTTCCTCCCTCTGACATCGTGTTCACATCATGTTCACATCATGTTCACAACATGTTCACATCATGTAGATGACAATTATTACTGAAAATGTTAAGATTCAGCTGCCCGATCATTAACTCATTCACTTCAGAACGTTTTAAAACTGTCAGACTACACATGTAGAAATAGGCTGACGTCTTGGAATAATCACTGTTCCCTTACTCCCCAGACTTTTAGAGAGTCAAGAGGCTAAAGAACCTACATACTTGCTCTACTAGATCACCTTTTATATTAATAATAGTCTCATACTACAGGCTCTATATAAGGAGTTTATGATTATTGAATAAGCAGCTCCTGCAAAGATAACCTTTCCGACCAACACGAGCATAACTCAACGATGAAATTAATGACAGTTTTACTATGAAGATAATAATCTAAAAAAATCTAAAGTGCCCCCGTTACGCCAAGTGGCGTATAGGGAATATGGTGTTAGCGACCATATATTTTACAGACCTTCAGCACATGATGTTTGGGGTAATGTGGTCGGTATTACGCCCGTGCCGCTTTACTTTCCCCGAAAAAAATCCAGTACCCATTTAAGGCTGGGTGAACCCGGAAGCCATCAATTGGGATCGAACCCTACCTCTTGTCCTTTGTAGTCCAGTTCAATAACTACTGAGCTATCGCGGCTCCCTATAAAGATAATAATAATAGCTACATGGAAAGAAACACAGACGTTTCACGGCGATACTTTTGCGGATTGTTAGCAAATTACAACATATTAACAGCTTATATAATACAGCTTTTAACGCGGCAATGTCTGCATGCCTACAACGGTTGTATGCTGGAAACTTACGCGATTATCATTTGAAATGCAGTCTTCATATTCCATACATTTGAAACATGTAGGAATTACAAGGTAAAACAGAACGATTACATAGATAGATTTCTGCTTATTTTCATCCAGAGCATTGGGGGATATGGCCACGTAATCCATCATGTTAATGAACATTCTCCATCGCGTGGTGTTGCCTCCCTAGACTATGGATGAATATAGGTAGCGATCTATCTATACAATCCTCTTACACGTGTTTCTTGTCTTGTCAAACTGTTGGAGGCATGTGGCCGAAACCTTTATAATTTTGCACTGTCTTTTGTTGGTGAAGCTTTTATATACACAATTTTAAAATTTTGTGTCCATGTAGGTAAGATCATACAAGACATAACAAAACAACTCAATGACATATATAGCACTGGACACATACCTGAAGATCTACTAAAATATATCTTTGTAGCCATACCGAAGAAGTCATACGCCACAGGTTGTGAAGACCATCGCACTATTAGTCTCATGTGCCATATGACTAAAATAGTATTAAGAATCATCATGAGACGTGTAAGGAACAAAATAAAACCTGAAATAAGTGAGGAACAATATGGATTTGTGGAAGGAAAGGGCACCAATAATGCAATATACATCTTAAGAACATTGATAGAAAGATTAATAGAGGTAAAGAAAGATCTATATATGTGCTTTATAGACTACACGAAAGCATTTAACAAAGTAAAGCATGTGGAAATAATCAATATGCTGGAGAAATTAAACATTGATGGCAAGGATCTGCGAATCATAAAATACATGTACTGGCAACAAACAGCAGCTATACGAATTAACAACCAAACAGGACAATTTCAATTTATAAAACAAGGAGTCAGACAAGGCTGTGTTCTGTCGCCGGATTTGTTTTCAATTTACAGTGAACATATTATGAGATCAATAGTAGACAAAAAAGGAATTGAAGTCAACGGTCACAACTATAAATAATTTACGATAAGCGGATGACACAGTCTTAATAGCAGAGACAGAGAATGAACTACAAGAAATTATAGATATAATAGTAGAAGAAAGCAACAAGAAAGGTCTCAGTCTGTATAGTAAGAAAACAGAAGTAATGGTTATATCGAAGAAACAATCATCACCATCATGCAGCAAAGAAATAAACAAGACAAATCTGAAACAAGTGCAACACCAACATTGGAGATGGAGAAAATGTGGAGGATACCAGCACTGAGAGAACGGAGGGACACAAGGGTGCTGATACAGGCAGAAAAGTTTGCATGCATGCCGAGACATCCAATGAAGAAACGATTCCAAAATCTTGCATTGGGACGACTTAAGAGAAGCAGTTTTATCCACCAAGCCAAGCGTATTAGTAGACAAACACCAGACATACCAAGAGTTGTTAACCCTCTACTGCCCATACCAGAACATACTCCCTGGACAGAGGAATCAGGATTATCGATACAAATACGGACAGAAGTGAAAGGAATAGTTGACAAAGAGGAACAGATAAGTCTACAGCGAAAAACAATAACTCTCAGTTTCCTGGATGAAGAATACCCACAAGACCTATGGATTCGTGTGTATGCAGATGGATCAGCACAGAATGCAGGAAAGAATGGGGGAGCAGGTGCATATATAGAGTACTCAAATAACACTAGGGATATGAATAAAATAGCAACAGGGAAATATTGTCACAATTATGATGCAGAAATACAAGCAATAAAGTTGGCAATAGAAAAACTGCTGAACAGTAATCTTAGTCCACAGCCTGTAGTGTATTTGACATATGCACGATCAGTACTCCAGGCCTTACACTACAATCCAGACAATTACCACATCTGCAGACCTTATTGACTGAACTCTGCAAGCATCACAGGGTTGCCCTGCAGTGGATCCCATCTCACTGTGGAATACCAGGAAATGAGAAAGCAGATCAGTTACCAACTGGTAACAGTTGTTGAAGGTTCAACAGGCACACAACTGGATACACCGGTTACATACCATCATAAGAAACAGATAATCAAATCAATTAGAGGACCACAAGCCCCAAATCAGGATGCCTTTCATGATATAAATAGATATGAACAAGTTATCTTTTTACACCTCTGGACATGACACAATCGACTTCATAGTCACATGTATACAAAATTCAAGATCGGCACATCAACTACTTGTACATGTGGATAGGCGCCCCAGACTGCTGAATACATACTTCAAGATTGCACAGAATATAGTAGACTAAGGAAAATCCATTGGCCCATAGATACAACACTACAGACAAAACTATATGGGCCACTGCAAGAATTACAGAAGACAGTAAAATTTATACAAGAAACAACATTGCAGATATAGACAATACTTCGGGTGAACGAACAATAGATAGACAGACAGACAGACAGACAGACAGACAGACAGACAGATAGATAGATAGATAGATAGATAGATGAAACAAGTGCAACGTTTGAAATACTTGGGCACAGTGATAACATCAGATGGAAGATGCAACACAGAAATAAAAAGCAGAATAGCTCAGGCCAAAATAGCATTTCAGAAAATGAAAAATATCTTATCAAACAAATCTATGTCAATAGAAATGAGAAAGAGAGTTCATCGATGCTATATAGAACCAATCCTGACCTATGGACGCGAATCATGGACAATAGACAAACAAATGAAAAGACGATTAGAGGCCACAGAGATGGGATTTCTCAGAAGAATGTTGAAAGTTCCCTGGACAGCTAAAAAGACCAATGAGAAAGTTCTCAAAGAGGCCAACACAAAAAGGGAGCTCTTAAAAAACATCAGAAAGAAGCACTCAACATTTTTTGGGCGCATCATGAGAAGAGGAAAGTTGGAATACTTGGTTACAAATGGCAAAATAGAAGGAAAAAGAGATCGCGGGCGACAAAGAGAGAAAATACTGGATAGCTTGGTGTCATGGCATGGAAACAGTCAACAACAGAACTCATATGATGCACTGTTGATAGAAGATTGTGGAAGGAGATGATCGCCAACGCCAACCGGTACGGCACATGATGATGATGATGTAGGTAAGGTAGTTTGCCAGAGCGAGCAAGATTTATGTATAGCCAACGAGCTACCGAAAACATCAATGAGTACATACATGAGAGTGATCATCTATTGGTTTGTTTCAGAGTATTGTGATACTCAATCTAACTACAATGAACAAAGCTCGACTTTACTCAGCATCATCATCAGGTACTGTGTCTGCTGGCGTAGGTGATCATGCGTCTCCACAACTTTTGACCTCCACAGTTATTTATCATGTATGGTGTTGACCTTCTGCCAAGCCTTTCTCTTAAGCTGTCTGGTATCTTTTCTCTTTGCTTCCTTCCATCTCTTCGTCCCCTCGATGTTTCCAGTTGTTACAATACATTCCGGCTGTTCCATTCTCATTACGTAGCCAAACGATGACTGTTTCTTCCTAACATTGGAAATTAGCTCTCTTTTTGCTGTGGCCTCTTTCAGAACGTTATCATTACTTTTCTTAGCTGTCCATGGTATTCTCAACATTCTTCTATAGAACCACACTTCTATAGCCTCCAGTGATTTTCTTGTCTGTTGTCCTATTGTCCTTGATTCACATCCATATGTTAAGACTGGCTCTACATAACATTTAAGATTTCTTCTTTTTTCTATTGTCAAAAATGGATTGCACAGTATCTTCATCATTTTTTGGAAAACTATTTTCTCATGAGCCATTCTGCATCTCACCTCTGTTGTACATCTACTATCTGAGGTTAACAATGTTGCCAGATATTTAAATTCTTTTACCTGTTTTAATATTGTTTCACTTGTCTTTATTGTGCACTGTGGTGATATCTTTTCTTTGTTGTTACCTACCAATACTTCTGTCTTTTTGTTATTAACACCGACTTTACTACGTACTATATATACCTAGGGAGTCACGATAGCTAAGTTGTCAGTGAACTAGACTACAAAGGACGAGAGCGGATTCGATCCTGATCGACGGCTTCCGGGTTCACCCATCCATAAATGGTTAAAAAAAAAAAGTAAAGTAACCCCTTCACGCCAAGTGGCGTATAGGGAATATGGTGTTAGTAACCATACATTTTACAGACCTTCGGAACATGATTTTTGGGGTAATGTGGTCGGTCTTACGCCCGTGCCGCTTCACTTTCCCAGAAAAAAATCCGGTACCCATGAAAAGTTGGGTGAACCCGGAAGCCGTCGGTTGGGATCGAACCCTACCCCTTGTCATTTGTAGTCCAGTTCACTAACCACTGAGCTATCGCGGCTCCCAGCCTTAAATGGGTACCGGGTTTTTTTCCTGGAAAGTAAAGCAGCACGGGCGTAATACCGACCATATGATCCCAAAAATCATGTGCCTATAAAAATTATGAAATTATTAATTTATTTAAAAGAATCATTGTGAAATCTATAAATATTATGTTCCCTAACACCTTATTCCCTACTTGACGGGGCACATTACTTATATATATATATATATATATATATATATATATATATATATATATATATATATATATATATATATATACACCTATGCTTCGAAAATACCTCGCTTGTTATATAAAGATTGGAATATTTTTTTGTTAATGCGGCACAGAATAATTGTCAGACTGTTGTATTATTATATAATATCCAGTGTGTTATACGAGAAATATCATGACTGAATTATTGAGTTGCCACAATAACAAAAAAGTGCAGTTCCCAAATTAGTGTGCAACTTCTATAAAGATCACACATCTACGGAGATAAATGAATTGCTCCTATTCGTTTTTGTTGCTATCATTGTCTATTTATGTTATTGTTATAGCGGTTATTTTTATTGTAGTTGTTGCAAATGTTTGCATTTATTGTTATTGTTAATGTGGTTGCCTCTGTTTTTGTTCCTGTTGCAGCTATTTTGCTTCTGTTGCTTCTGTTTTTGTTTCTGTTGCAGCTATTTTTGTTTCTTTTGCTTCTGTTTTTGTTTCTGTTGCAGCTATTTTGTTTCTGTTGCTTCTGTTTTTGTTTCTGTTGCAGCTATTTTTGTTTCTTTTGCTTCTATTTTTGTTTCTGTTGCTTCTGTTTTTGTTTCTGTTGCTTCTGTTTTTGTTTCTGTTGCTTCTGCTGCTTCTGTTTTTGTTTCTGTTGCTTCTGTTTTTGTTTCTGTTGCTTCTGTTGCTTCTGTTTTTGTTTCTGTTGCTTCTGTTTTTGTTTCTGTTGCTTCTGTTGCTTCTGTTTTTGTTTCTGTTGCTTCTGTTTTTGTTTCTGTTGCTTCTGTTTTTGTTTCCGTTGCTTCTGTTTTTGTTTCTGTTGCTTCTGTTTTTGTTTCTGTTGCTTCTGTTTTTGTTTCTGTTGCTTCTGTTTTTGTTTCTGTTGCAGCTATTTTTGTTTCTGTTGCTTCTGTTTTTGTTTCTGTTGCTTCTGTTGCTGCTGTTTTTGTTTCTGTTGCTTCTGTTTTTGTTTCTGTTGCTTCTGTTGCTTCTGTTTTTGTTTCTGTTGCTTCTGTTTTTGTTTCTGTTGCTTCTGTTTTTGTTTCTGTTGCTTCTGTTTTTGTTTCTGTTGCTTCTGTTTTTGTTTCTGTTGCTTCTGTTTTTGTTTCTGTTGCTTCTGTTTTTGTTTCTGTTGCTTCTGTTTTTGTTTCTGTTGCTTCTGTTTTTGTTTCTGTTGCTTCTGTTTTTGTTTCTGTTGCTTCTGTTTTTGTTTCTGTTGCTTCTGTTTTTGTTTCTGTTGCTTCTGTTTTTGTTTCTGTTGCAGCTATTTTTGTTTCTGTTGCTTCTGTTTTTGTTTCTGCTGCTGCTATTCTTTTTTTTCTGTTGTTGCTATTAATGTTACAATTATTGCTACAGTACAGTTTTAAAACAACTAAAATTGAAAGAGAACTACTAAACACAGTTAGAACAAGACAAATACAATTTTTGGGGCATGTTAAAAGACAAAACAGCCTAAAAAAAAGCAATATTAGAAGGGAAAATACAAGGTAAAAGAGGCAGACCAAGACTAACCATGGGCGAGTAACATCAAAAGATGGACAAGTCAACCTATCTGCACCATCAAAGCAAGAGACAGAGTGGAGTGGAGCTCCATGGTAAAAAAAGTAAAAAGTAAAGTACCCCCGTCACGCCAAGGGGCGTATAGGGAAATATGGTGTTAGTGACCCTATATTTTACAGACCTTCAGCACATGATTTTTGGGGTAATGTGGTCAGTATTACGCCCGTGCTGCTTTACTTTCTCAGAAAAAATTCCGGTACCCATTTAAGGCTGGGTGAACCCGGAACCGTCGGTTGGGATCGAACCCTACCCCTTGTCCGTGGTAGTCCAGTTCACTAACCACTGAGCTATCATGGCTCCCACGGAGCTCCATGGTAGCCCACATTTAATGTGGAGACGGCACTCGGTGATGATTATTATTGCTGTTATAGTCGTTAGTAGTCTAAATCACGTTACTGTTATTGTTGTCATTGTTCTTGTTGCTGCTTTTACTGCTGTTCTTGTTGTTATTATCGTTCTTCCTGTTATTGCCATTGAAGCCAGTGTTTCTCCTAGTGTGTTGTTATGGAGTGGCTCGTTTTTTCTCAGTTGTCGGCTGTTACCTCCGGTGGATGTTGGTTTAAGAGAATGAAGTGGTGCTTTGGCTTTCTTGATATCGTGGTTCTACTGAAGATGATGTAGTTTGTCTATGCTGGCTGATAGTACAAGGTATATGTGCAGGTAGTACAAGGTATCTGTGTTTAATAGTACAAGGTATATGTGCTGATAGTGCAAGGTATCTGTGTTTAATAGTACAAGGTATATGTACTGATAGTGCAAGGTATCTGTGTTTAATAGTACAAGGTATATGTGCTGATAAGGAAAAGTATCTGTACTGATAGTACAAGGTATCTGTGTTTAATAGTACAAGGTATCTGTGCTGATAGTGCAAGGTATCTGTGTTTAATAGTACAAGGTATATGTGCTGATAGTGAAAGGTATCTGTGCTGATAGAACAAGGTATCTGTGTTTAATAGTACAAGGTATATGTGCTGATAGTGCAGGGTATCTGTGCTGATAGTACAAGGTATCTGTGCTGATAGTACAAGGTATCTGTGTTTAATAGTACAAGGTATATGTGCTGATAGTGCAAGGTATCTGTGTTTAATAGTACAAGGTATATGTGCTGATAGTGCAAGGTATCTGTGCTGATAGTACAAGGTATCTGTGTTTAATAGTACAAGGTATCTGTGCTGATAGTGCAAGGTATCTGTGTTTAATAGTACAAGGTATCTGTGCTGATAGTGCAAGGTATCTGTGTTTAATAGTACAAGGTATCTGTGCTGATAGTGCAAGGTATCTGTGTTTAATAGTACAAGGTATATGTGCTGATAGTGCAGGGTATCTGTGCTGATAGTACAAGGTATCTGTGCTGATAGTACAAGGTATCTGTGTTTAATAGTACAAGGTATATGTGCTGATAGTGCAAAGTTAGCGTATGTGTGTTGATAGTACAAGGTATCAGTGTTGGTGGTACAAAGTTAAAGTATCTGTGCTAATACAAAGTTAAAGTATCGGTATTGTTAATACACAGTTAAGGCATGTGGACTGATATTACAAAGTTAAGATATCTGTATAAGCAGATCCTATTACTGCGAAAATAATAGTGGTATTTTCATGGGTTGTGAGTGCGTTGTGACGGCACAACATGCCATTGGGAACACTTCGAAGAGGTCAATGATGTCTTGGTCAACTAGTGGACGGTGACGGTGACCTGAATAAACCAGTTTCTGTTAGACTGTAGTGCTTATTTGAAACAATGAGAATGTAGTCGACGAACCATGCAATCTATGTGAATTTTATATGACAATATTAATAAGCATATATAAACACACGGAAGTTCTCAAAGAGGACAACACAAAAAGGGAGCTCTTAAAAAACATCAGAAAGAAGCAATCAACAATTTTTCGGGCACATCATGAGAAGAGGATAGTTGGAATACTTGGTTACAACTGGCAAAATAAAAGGAAAGAGAGATCGCGGGCGACAAAGAGAGAAAATACTGGATAGCTTGTTGTCATGGCATGGAAAACAGTCAACAACAGAACTGATACGATGCACTGTAGATAGAAGATTGTGGAGGGACATGATCACCTACGCCAACCGGTATGTCACATGATGATGATGATATAAACACACACTCACACATACACACATACAAACACTCACACTCTGGAACAGCTGCACAGAACCTGCTGTCTACAGTGAAAGTTACAGTGCGAAAAAAAAGTAAAGTGCCCCGTCACGCCAAGTGGCGCATCGGTAATATAGTGTTGGCGACCATTATTTTTATAGACCTTCGGCACATGATTTTTGGGCTAATGTGGTCGGTATTATGCCCGTGCCGCTTTACTTTCCCAGAAAAAATCCAGTACCCATTTAAGGCTGGGTGAACCCGGAAGTCGTCGATCAGGATCGAACCCGACGTCTATTTCTTTGAAGTCCAGTTGACTAACTACTGAAAAACTAATACAGTGTTTTAAACACTTTGTCAATATATGTATATTTTTTTAATCAACATATGTCACGACATTTCTAGAGTCGTGTTATTCCCTAGGTTTTTATTCTGCAAAAGTAAATGTATTTTTAATTATTTTTATTTCAGATGGTTGCCATTGGCTAATATTTTATGCTTACAGATCAAGAGTATCAGTACGTAAACCGTCAGTTTGGCGACACAAAACGATCGTGCGCCATGTTCTATACCAACATTTTACGAAGCATTTTACGTGTGATCGTGCCGTGGCACATCTTTCATGCTAGTTCTGATGTGCGGACGTTCGAGAGAATGCACGTGCATGAAATCGTTCTTCCACGTCACATGTGATTGTGTCCGAAGTGAGATATCAAAAATAAATGTTCATCTGCAAAAAAAAAAAAAAACCTAGGAGATGGCAGGACGCTGGACCACTCTGCACCCTACACACACACATACACACACACACATATATATATGACATCTTTTCCGGTCAATATGGCGGATAGGCGGCAGGAACAATTGAGGCTCAGTCTGAAAGGTGTTCATTGTTGCAGTTTCCTCATATTCCAAGTTCGACTTGCTGTCAGAACAACTGAGGTTAGTGACTTATGCACACTGAGCTGTGTTTTTCATCCGGATCGGGCTTCAATATCCCGATTGTTTACGATGAATGCTGATATCGTATGACAAAGGACATGTTGGCTGCGTTCACTTTCGGCGCGGTTAAACCTTATGTCTTTTGGCATGTGTTTTAACTGTCATGATGAGGATTGCAGCTGCCTTTCTTTGTTTGGATCCTCCAATGCGATGAGTTCTTAATTCGGATAACATATATATATATATATATATTTATATGGGTAGAGATAGAGAGAGAGATAGAGAGACAGATAGAGAGATAGAGAGAGATAGAGAGAGATAGAGAGAGAGCGAGAGAGAGATAGAGAGAGAGAGCGGGAGAGAGATAGATAGAGATAGAGAGAGAGAGCGGGAGAGCGAGATAGAGAGAGAGCGGGAGAGAGATAGATATAGATAGAGAGAGAGCGCGGGAGAGAGATAGAGAGAGCTAGAGAAAGAGATAGAGATAAAGAGAGAGAGATAGAGAGAGTCAGAGATAGAAAGAGATATAGAGAGTGCTATAGAGAGAGATAGAGAGAGATAGAACTAGAGAGAAATAGAGAGGGATAGAGAGAGATAGAGATAGAGAGAGATAGATATAGAGAGAGATAGATATAGAGAGAGATATAATAAAGAGAGATAGAGAGAGAGAGATAGAGAGAGAGAGAGAGAGAGAGAACAAGACGTTACAAGAAAGCTCAAAAGGCATGAGCAGATCAGTATCTTCAGATTTAAAAGAGAGTAGACCCTCACAAAAAGCATCTTAAAGGCTGCCACTTATCGCAACGGAACGGTCAAGCTTAGGCTTAGCACGAGTTAACTGACAGCAACATCATCAAGAGTCATCATCATCATCATGTGTCATACTGGTTGTAGGTGAATATGTCCTTCATCAAATCTCTATATATTGTAAAAAAAAAAAAAGTAAAGTGCCCCTGTCACGCCAAGTGGCGTATAGGGAATATGGTGTTAGTGACCATAAATTTTACAGACCTTCAGCACATGATTTTTGGGGTAATGTGGTCGGTATTACGCCCGTACCGCTTTACTTTCCAAGAAAAAAAAATCCGGTACCCATTTAAGGCTGGGTGAACCCGGAAGCTGTCGGTTGGGATCCAACTCTACCTCTTGTCCTTTGCAGTCCAGTTCACTAACCACTGAGCTATCGCTGCTTCCTCTATACATAGTGTATTGCATAAATTATGTTTTTGACCATTTACTATGGCGAGACCAAGAATTATAGATTTTCTCTTCTCTTGATGTGTCCGAAAGTAGCTTCAACAGTCATTAAACGAAACATTGATTCAAAGACGGAAAACATTCAAAATATTGCCACGAACTAGATAGGATTTCAAGAGCAGTTCGTTGGTGATACCAGTTGCTGCTGTAGATTAATAGCGAAAGTTAATATTAGACAAAAGAGAGAAGAATAAAAACAATTGCAGAAACACATGGTTTTTATTTAGTAGAAAGGTCAAGAACAATTACAGAAACACATGGTTTTTATTTAGTAGAAAGGTCAAGAACAATTACAGAAACACATGGTTTTTATTTAGCAGAAAGGTCAAGAACAATTACAGAAACACATGTTTTTTTTATTTAGCAGAAAGGTCAAGAACATGGTTTTCTTAGTCCCACGTCAAGCGTCTTGATTTAGACATCACTTAAAATTCTGTCGTCATTGTCTCAAGATTGACAAACAAAGAACAAGTAAAGTTACGTCTGTACAAATACAAAAAAGAATCTCTGGAAAAAAAAACACACACATTACCAACTATTAATTGCAGTGAATAGCGCAGCTGCAATATCACAACCAAAAATGGCGATTTAATGATAATATTTTTGGAGATAAATATCACGGCCTTAGTGCTACGAACCCCATCACTGAAATGCGGTTAATATGAATGCAGTGTTACGCGCGAATAGCAATTCAGAATTACGACCGTTATCGGCGTTATCAGGGCTTTAGTACATGAGTTAAACTTCCTGTTTAGTGGTTGATATAATTTGAGTAAATAGTGAGATTAGATGCCTCGATGCTCACACCGCCATAGGAGCTTTTGAAGATATGCCTAACACAATGTTATGCCTCGATAATTATCTCACCCCTGCGGTCCTGAGGCGTCCACGTGGGAACGTTCCATATTTTATTAACTACGAAAGCAGCCATTAAGAGCTGATTCACCCATAAGTCTATCGAGAGATACGTTAAGTACCTCTACTCAAGGTTTATAAGATACGGTTTTTATTTTGTTTCGTTGATATCAATTTGTAGAATTGGATTAAACATTCATGTTTTTATATTTCAGTCCGACTGACAAAGGTAATTACGAACCTGCAGAACATGAACTTTAGAGAGAGCGAGGGAAGAATAACTTTGGGGGGAGGAGGGGGAACCACCCTTGAGCTTTTGTCCCATTTTGGAATGGAGTGTATGCTTTCTTTGCAGGAACATCTGCAGTATTATCGCAGCAAGTTCTGGTCAGAATTTTTAACTATAACTCTGGGGAATTATTGTCTCGCATAAAACCCGAATCTCAATTTTTTAAAATATATATGTAGTAGTCTTGTTGTCTATATATTAGAACAATAATATATTAATAATATTAGAAACTATCTTCTAAAATTATCTTTACGTCACATAGTACCATTGCTGGTGTATGACGGGGGGCAACGATAGAACCAGAGGGATAAAGGCCGCTTGGTCAAGCAGTCGACACGACGTGTGAGACTCAGAATTTTTATTTCACCCCCGATAGAAAAAAATCCTTTCTGTCTACCGCAGGCTTCGAACACCGAACTTCGGCATTTCAGCCAGCGGAACAGTGGTTTTAGCCGCACGGCCACGCGCACCTCTAATAATATTAGAATTGGATGGAAAGGAAAGAAAACAAACGAAGAAGTCTTAAAACAACTAACAATAAAAAGAGAACTTCTAAACACAATTCAAACAAGACAAATTAGATCTTTGGGGTATGTTAAAAGATACAGCAACCTACTAAAGGTAATATTATAAGGGAAAATACAAGGTAAAAGAAGCAGAAGCAGACCAAGACTAACATGGACGAGTAACATCAAAAGATGGACAAGTCAGTCTATTACAACTTGCAAAATCAAAGTAAGAGACAGAATAGAATGCCGCTCCATGGTAAGCAACCTTCGATGCGGAGACGACACTCAGTGATGATGATGATAGTAAGTCATATTCAATGCTAGGAGTCTCATCAGGTTCTGTACCTAGTCAGTCCTAGTAAAGACTATTCCGTAAGGAACTATGAAATGTTCGAAAAGGAGGGGTATGCAGAGAAAGAGATGGGAAGATCATATCTAAATATGGTCAGGACTGGAAACTGCGTCCAAAAGAATGACTGAAGATAAAGAGACACGGAGAAGAGGTGACGAAGTGTTTCCGCAGCGGTCTCCGTGTTTTCGCAACGGCCCGCATGTTTCCGCAGCGGTCTCCGTGTTTTCGCAACGGCCCGCATGTTTCCGCGGCGGTCTCCGTGTTTCTGCAACGGCCCCCGTGTTGCTGCAACGGCCCCCGTGTTGCCGCAACGGCCCCCGTGTTGCCGCAACGGCCCCCGTGTTGCTGCAACGGCCCCCGTGTTGCTGCAACGGCCCCCGTGTTGCTGCAACGGCTCCCGTGTTGCCGCAACGGCCCCCGTGTTTCTGCAACGGCCCCCGTGTTGCTGCAACGGCTCCCGTGTTCCCACAACGGCCCCCGTGTTGCCGCAACGGCCCCCGTGTTGCTGCAACGGCTCCCGTGTTCCCACAACGGCCCCCGTGTTGCTGCAACGGCCCCCGTGTTGCTGCAACGGCTCCCGTGTTTCTGCAACGGCTCCCGTGTTGCTGCAACGGCTCCCGTGTTTCTGCAACGGCCCCCGTGTTGCTGCAACGGCTCCCGTGTTTCTGCAACGGCTCCCGTGTTGCTGCAACGGCTCCCGTGTTTCTGCAACGGCTCCCGTGTTCCCACAACGGCTCCCGTGTTCCCACAACGGCTCCCGTGTTGCTGCAATGGCTCCCGTGTTCCCACAACGGCCCCCGTGTTGCTGCAACGGCTCCCGTGTTTCTGCAACGGCTCCCGTGTTTCTGCAACGGCCCCCGTGTTGCTGCAACGGCTCCCGTGTTTCTGCAACGGCTCCCGTGTTGCTGCAACGGCTCCCGTGTTTCTGCAACGGCTCCCGTGTTCCCACAACGGCCCCCGTGTTGCCGCAACGGCTCCCGTGTTTCTGCAACGGCTCCCGTGTTTCTGCAACGGCTCCCGTGTTGCTGCAACGGCTCCCGTGTTGCTGCAACGGCTCCCGTGTTTCTGCAACGGCTCCCGTGTTCCCACAACGGCTCCCGTGTTGCTGCAACGGCTCCCGTGTTCCCACAACGGTCCCCGTGTTGCTGCAACGGCTCCCGTGTTGCTGCAACGGCTCCCGTGTTCCCACAACGGCCCCCGTGTTGCTGCAACGGCTCCCGTTTTCCCACAACGGCTCCCGTGTTCCCACAACGGCTCCCGTGTTCCCACAACGGCCCCCGAGTTATAGGAAGAACAAGAATTATTTTTACCGAATGTTTACATTTTATTCACAGGTGGTAACAAAGACGTCGATGTTAATTCTTCCCCTTCACATTCAATAGAACTAAGTTCGTGTCCCATGTATAGCTACCCGTTTTTCTTATTTCTCCTTGATTGTCTTTGTTATGGTAGGTTAAGTGCCTAATCTAATCTTACACGGAAGACAAAATGATTTTTGTTTTGTTTTCAGCTTGAGCTCAAGGGCGATGGTGAAGGTCAGCACCAGAACTGAAAGCGGTCAGGATAGGTGAACCAGAACTCCATATCTACTCCACCAGTGAGCTGTACCCCTACCATCAGAACTCCATATCTACTCCACCAGTGAGCTGTACCCCTACCATCAGAACTCCATATCTACTCCACCAGTGAACTGTGCCCCCACCATCAGAACTCCATATCTACTCCACCAGTGAGCTGTACCCCTACCATCAGAACTCCATATCTACTCCACCAGTGAACTGTGCCCCCACCATCAGAACTCCATATCTACTCCACCAGTGAGCTGTACCCCTACCATCAGAACTCCATATCTACTCCACCAGTGAACTGTGCCCCCACCATCAGAATTCCAGATTTACTCCACCAGTGAGCTGTACCCCTACCATCAGAGCTCCAGATCTACTCCACCAGTGAGCTGTACCCCTACCATCAGAGCTCCAGATCTACTCCACCAGTGAGCTGTACCCCTACCATCAGAGCTCCAGATCTACTCCACCAGTGAGCTGTACCCCTACCATCAGAGCTCCATATCTACTCCACCAGTGAGCTGTGCCCCTACCATCAGAACTCCAGATCTACTCCACCAGTGAACTGTGACCCTACAATCAGAGCGCTCCTCGTTGGAGGCAGGAGAGATGAACGCATCTACCCTGGTGGAATGTAGAAGTAGAGGAAGCTTGGCGGAGCAAGAGACAAACGGCCAAGACATGGCAGAAAGTTAAAAAGAATGTAAGAACACAACCTGAGCTCTTGAAGAGTGAAAGTAGAGGTCGACCAAAAAATGATGCACTTTAAACTATGTGCTAAGCAGGCTAAGAATGCCAAATGGGATGACTTCTATAAAAAATAAAATGTGTGCTCAGAAAAATCGCTAGCCACATTATGGCGCCTTCATCAGAGCATGAATGGCACAACACGACACAGAGGCATACCAGACTTTCAGTGCACAGGCCGGATATGGCACACATCTGATGAGAGCAAAGGGAAGGCCCTGCTTGCCCGCTACATTGAGCAGACGGACCAAAGAAATGAGGTTGTAAGAATGAGGATACGGGGATCGCTGTCAAAATTGTGTAAGGTAGTAGTGCTGGAAGAAGATCTCACAATCACAACCGATACCATTAGCACGACACGTAAAAGGTCACACAACACTGCTCCTGGTCCAGATGGTGTTCGGTACGATGACATAGGCGATTTAGCTGACGACGACTTGACAAAACTGGCCAATGAGTTTAATGCCAGCATTAGGAGTGGCCAGATTAAGGAGGAGTGGCTACACAGCTACTTACTACCGCTACCGAAGCCAAACAACGACCATTCTCAGATCAGTGCCTACAGAATCATCACAATGCAGAAAACTGAGGGCAAGCTGCTGGAGAATATAGTTGCCCGTGTCCCCACCTGTCACCTTGAACAGAAACGCGTATTCCCACCCACACTCGGAGGTTATAGATACAACAAAGAGACATGGCTCAATGCGGCAGTCTTTACCTATGACGTCTTCGAAGGCTTCCAGAGACGAGAGGAGACATGTGCTGCTGCAATAGATCTGGAGGATGCATACAATAGGGTACCATTTGAATACTTCATGCATATGCTTCTCAAACTGGCGGTGCACCCCTTCCTCATTAGCTGGATCGCCGCGGCACTGTTTCAGAGGAAGGTGATACTCGGATGTAGAAGTTGGTCTTCCGAGCCAACATCCATTTGTCCAGGGCTGCCACAAGGCTCACCATTGTCACCAGTTCTATTTAACGTGTACACAATAACGATCACGGAACAGCAGCTGGATGGGAGGGGAAGAACTATGACTTTTGCTGATGATATTCTGGTATATCGACAGGGAAGAGACAGACGGGGAATCGCCTCCACAATGCAAGACGAACTCGATAGCATTTCTTCCTGGTGTCGGGTTTCAGGTGCCTTGGTTAATCCTAATAAAGCATCAGTTTCATGATTCTCCCTTAACAATCATATCGTTAATACGACCACACCGGCAGTACGAATGGGAGCTGAAGAGGTGACCAGGGACAAGTTGATGACATACCTCGTAGTTAAGTTTGGTCGCAGCCTGTGTTTTCGGGACCACGTCGACCATGTGATAACAAAATCCCGCAAAGGATTAGATCGAGCAGAGACTACTTACTCTTCTGTTCCAGGGATTAGTCCTCGCACCAATCGAGTTTGCCCTGGCAATTCTTACTGTCAGTACGACTCAAATTGATAGGCTGGAGAAAATACAAATTGAAGCCATGCGCATTATCTCGGGATGTACAAGGGCCACTCCGTGTATAGTAATGAGGTATCTTCTTGACTGCCCAACCATGGATGACAGAATCAAGATCTGGAGAGCACGAGCATACCAGAAGATTAGTACAAATAAAGAGCATCCATTGCACCACGTGCTCAACACAGGGAAAGGTGTCAGGCTAAAAATAGGCAAATCATGGGTGGGCCGAGCAGAAGATGTCATCAAACAGGTCAGTGGGCTCATCAATATCAGCGTTAGTGAGGAGTGGATACTGGTGCCTACGTCATTCAAGGGGACTTTCTCGTGTATGTCCACACTCGACAGAAAAAGTAGGGAACAAAACCCGGTTGTGGTTAATGCTGAGGTCAACGGTCTCATCTGCGATAACACCGATGAGAAAGATGCAGTCATCTATCTATACAGACGGATCTGTAAGACGACACCAAAGAAGTCCCTGGTCATTTACAGCACGCTCGGCAGACAGAATAGTCTACGAAGGCAGTGGTGCATACGTCATGACCATGAGTAGCATGACAATAGAGGTGATGGCAGTGACCAAGGCATTCAAATGGTTAGAGTCACAAGACTACACCCACGCATGTATACTGAGTGATTCGATGAGCATGATAAAAAAGTGAAGGCGGGCTCTGTACGCATGCAATGGGTAGAGTCGTTGCAGAAATCCAAAATACGTAAGGTCACCTTTGTCTATGTCCCTGGACATGCGGGAGTTCGGGGAAATGAAAGAGCGGACAGGTTGGCTAGCTGCGCTGTCGTTGAGGACGGGCAACCAATGGATCGGGCGGACATCATCAAAGCCCTCCGAGATGTGGGGAGAGCACAGGACTTCGACAAACACAGATCACGTCACTTCTTCGGATGATGGAAATGGGAGTTAAGTTGGGCACAGCCAGAAATGAGAAACTTAGTGGCCGTGTAAGAAGACATCAACCAACATAGAACTGGAGTCGTCCGTCGCTGGACACTGCGGGACTTGCTGAGGAGGGGATCTGAGCACCTATGGACATGTTCGGAGTGCAATGATGTTGACCCGCAAATAACTCAATAACTTAATCAGAACTACAGATCTACTCCACCAGTGAGGTGTGCCCCTACAATCAGGACAGTCTGGTCAAATGAGAGGGAAGGCAAAACGCTACTCAAAATCGTCACTCGGAAGGCAGAAGTGTTGGTCTGAAAGGCACAAATAACTCAGTTATACTGAAACAAACACAAGAAAATGTCCATTAAATATCCCTCATTTTATGTTATTTTGAGGGCAGAAGATGAAGAGAACCATTCATTCATTTAGTAGTCGCGGAGGGAATGCCAGAGAAGAAAATAAAAATTTAAAAAAAACAAGCACCTATAATAAACATTAAGAAGTTAAAAAAATTGTAAGAGCAAGCTACATGTAGCTGTCTAAATATATCTCAGAGAGCTAAATACTCATAATGTTTTAAATGATACTAATTCGCTAACTCTGGAATTATTTTGTTGATTTCATCAGAACGGTTTGATTTTAAGTTGTCAACTTTATTACCTTATGTTGTCAGTTCAACGTTCGTCTAATTTTTATTTCCTGTTAAAATGTGTCAAATTGTATTTACGGAGTTTATGGGCTTTCACGGCTCAGATCAAAGGGTGAACAGTATTGGAGAATAGTGGTGCTTTCGTGATTACTGCTAGTAGTTTGACCATGTCAATCTGGCAGTAACTAAAGTTGTGGCCTGGCTAGAAACAAGCCTTTACTCATGCTTGTTTTCTCAGTGACTCGATGAGCTTGCTCAGGAAAACCGAAGAGGCTTTGTCTCGAAGACATTGGTTGGTGTCAGTAAAGAACCCAGGAATAACTGGGATCTGTTTCATTCTCGTCACTGGACACATCGAACCAGAGAGAAAACGAAAGAATTAACTGCCTGGCAGGAATAGCTGTCGGGGATATCAGACCTAAGTGGACAGAGGTGACATTCTTAATGCCCCTAGAAAAGTAAGGCTAACAAACGATTGAATCAATGATTATGAATCTACAAATATGTACAGACTGCACAAACAGAAGATCAAAATTGGAGATGCTAAAAGGGAGCACTCTGCGGGAAGACATAGAAGATTAAGAAATCAACACAAAACTGGAGTCATCAGTCTCCACATATTGAAGGACACTCTGGGGAAGAGATCTGATCACTTATGGACATGTAGAATGTGCAATGATGATGATCCGTCGACGGAATTAAGCTAAGCTAAACGAAACTACAGTACAGATTACAGCAAAGAGAGTGTTTTGCTCATCACAGAATACAGCAAATAAAACATCACTCTACGGGCTTGATAATTTTGAAAGGAAAGGAGTTTTCTTTCAGAGATTAAACAAAAAACAATTCTCTGACAGCCTCCCAGAGGTCATATGATTGAGTGGAATAGTCTTCGAGGAAGCTGGAGCGAGGAAGTGATTGTGCACTCTCTTTCCGATGGAGATCGTTTGCAGTCGTCGCCTGTGTCATCAGCTATGGCTATACGGAAGCCGACTCTGTCAAGATAATTTTGCCAACGTGCTTTAGCGGTATAACAAGTAAAAGCAAAGTACTCCAGTCACGCCAAGTGTCGTATAGGGAATATGGTGTTAGTGACCCGTCACGCCAAGTGGCGTATAGGGAATATGGTGTTGGTGACCCGTCACGCCAAGTGGCGTATAGGGAATATGGTGTTAGTGACCCGTCACGTCAAGTGGCGTATAGGGAATATAGTGTTAGTGACCCGTCACGCCAAGTGGCGTATAGGGAATATGGTGTTGGTGACCCGTCACGCCAAATGGCGTATAGGGAATATGGTGTTAGTGACCCGTCACGCCAAGTGGCGTATAGGGAATATGGTGTTAGTGACCCGTCACGCCAAGTGGCGTATAGGGAGTATGGTGTAGTGACCATACATTTTTACAGACCTTCAGCACATGATTTTTTTGGGGTAATGTGGTCGGTATTACGCCCGCGCCGCTTTACTTTCAAAGAAAAAATTCCAGTACCAATTTAAGGAAGGGTGAACCCGGAAGGCTGGGTGAACCGTCTGTTGGGATCGAACCCTACCCCTTGATGTCCTTTGTAGTCCCGTTAACTAACCACTGAGCTATTGCGGCTCCTTTAGCGGTATGCTGGTGACATACGATGGAGTGGATATTAAGAATTGTCCACTTCAGTGAAGCAGATTTCCTGAATAGAGCGGAATATTTCTCTTCTCCATGGTCCATGGGAACTTGGGTTCGAAACACAGAGGATCAATAAAGTTTGTCTTTGTTTTTCTATCAGGGCTGAAATAAAACTCTAACCTGAACACGTGGTGACTGCTGCACTGGAAATGTGGCCTTTACTCTTCAATGTTATAGTCTACCTGCCCCCTCCCCTACATTGAGACCATACAAGGGGGATGAATAGTATAATGGGGTGTTTTTGATAGTCACAAACGGCTGGTAAGGGGGTTGGTTGGTCTTGAGGCCTGGCTCCGGCCTCGTGAGAGAAGCCCTGGGATCAAATCCCGGCTATCACCAGTTGGGATTTTTATTTATGATTTCTCTCTGCGGCACCCACCCCTGGTCTCAGCAGCGAGGCCCGGCTTGAAACGTCAATTACTCATCGACGGAAAAAAATATGAGTACCTCCAAAATCGGAGTTATCTGCATGTGCGGCGAGGGATCCCCGTGCATACAGCTGCTAAGGAGAAACGCATTAACACGCAAAATTCATTTCCTTGTCTCTAGGGACTTCGTCAGAGATAGCTGGTGAACGCAAAAAAAAAAAAAAAAAAAAAGAAACACGGCTGGTACTACGAATTGGATCAATTTTGAGATCAGACATCAGAGATATGGTGTATTGGTGGATACTTTCTGGTTACAGATCACGATAGTTCTATATACAAGAACAATAGCTGTACTAACAGCAATTTTTACTTTTTATTGCATAACAATAAAGAGTAGATGCAATATTGTTGTTATTCAGCCCAATTCAAATTTCGACGAACATATATCAGTCGGCCTGGCTGTAAAAATAAGGTTCTGCCTGCAGAACCGCTTGTTTGTTTAGTAATTGCTTAGAAATTAACAAATAGAGAGTAACAGAAAGGATGAAAGTTAGAATAAAATAAAAATTAAAAGTGATAAATAAAGAAAAAAAGAATGAAATAAAGTAAAAAAGAAATAATGAAAAAAAGAAAAGAAAACTGAAAGAAAGAAAGAAAGAAAGAGGTCTGTCGCGCAGAAAGGCGTGTTGGTGTCCATATTTTGTACATACCTTCAGCACATTATTGTATGCGTAATGCCGTTGTTATTACGAAAGTACCCTTATTCTCTCCCAAGACAAAATAATCTGGGGTATGCATTGAAAGCCTGGGTGAAAGTTGTCCATCACATTATCAATGCGTGCTGTAAACAGCGTCATAATGAATCGATGTCCATTATACTGCTTTTAAGGGGAGTAGATTAAGTAGTAGTCGTTGGATGAACGATAACAAGACAGAAAGAAAGAAAAGAAGGAAGAAAGGAAGGGGGAAGGAAAGAGAGAAAGAAACACAAGAAAGAAGGAATGAAGAAAGGAAGAAATGCATAAGTGAGGAAGAAAGGAATAAGAGAGAAAGAAAGGAATAAATGGAACGAAGAAAGAAAAGAAGAAAGTAAAATAGTAGGTAATGAAGGAAGGAAGGCAGGAAGAAAGACAGGAATGAAGGAAAGAAAGAAAAGGAAGGAAGGAAAGAAGGAATGAATGAAGGATGGACGGGAGGAAGGATGGGAGGAAGGAAGGAAGGAAGGAAGGAAGGAAGGAAGGAAGGAAGGAAGGAAGGAATTGCCATTAAAGAGCACAACGAGCTGTACTTATGCTAAGACATACTGATGCTAAATACTGTACAGCAATGCCTTACTTTAATTCATCACTTCCAATTAATTTTATAGTAATTCATGTCATGTATAATGACGGTCTATAAAACCACGTGGGTGATCTTTCAGCTATTAACATTTCGAATATCCTTTGTTAATTGTTATGCATCGGTTCGGTCATTGGGTACTCGATACAGCCAGGGCCTGTGGAATGTAAATCCGGTAAAAAATGTTGATAAAAATCGGATGAACTGGACCATAAAGCGCTTAACTTGAACTCGGTGCAACGTAATTAATTTATCATGCAAGACTAGGTCAGTGAATCAGGAATTGCGGTCTAAATGAATGATGTTCGCATAAACAGGGACATACCATTATTATGATGGAAATTAGTTGACACACATATGGAAATTGTGGAATAGATACTCACTTCTTTCATTCACAAATAATCTTCATATGGGCCTGCTGGCGTAGGTGATCACGTCTCTCCACAACTTTCGATCTCGACAAGTATTTATCATTTCTGTTGTTGACGTTCTGCCAAGCCATCCTCTTAAGCTGTCTGGCATCTTTTCTCTTTGCTTCCCTATATTTCTTCGTCCCTGAATTTTCCCAGGTTTTACAATATATTGTTATCTTGTCATTACATGGCCAAAAAAAGGATGATTGTTTCTTCCTAATATTGGAAATTGGCTCTGTTTTTGCTTTGGCCTCTTTCATAACTTTTCATTACTCTTCTTTGCTGTCCATAGTATTCTCAACATTCTTCTGTAAAACCACATTTCTACAGCCTCAAGTGATTTTCTTGTCCGTTGCCCTATTGACCATGATTCACATCAATATGTTAAGACTGGCTCTATATAACATTTAAGAACTCTTTTTCTTGTTCCTATTGTCAACATGGATTGCATAGCATCTTCCTTATTTTTTGGACTCAAATTTCATTCACACATAATTTACCTTATAATTACACGAATCAAGGTAATAACAAGCATCATTCACAAATAACTTCTCTTAATAACAATTTAACTCAATCACCGCCATAAATATTTCTTATACACGACAACTGCCTTTATGCACTGACTTCATCTCTTCTAATGATATTTTATCCGTTAACCGCCTTAAATGTCTATTCTTAACATGTTCACTTAGTGACTGCTTTAGATAGCCCTTAACAACAATCTCTCTCATTGGCCGTCTTTAATATCCCTTCCTAATAAAAATTTGTCTCATTAACAGCCTTAAATATCCCTTCTTAACGACACTTTTTCTCATTCACCACCCTAAATATCCCTTCTTAACAGCATTTTCTCTCATTGACCAATCTAAATATCCCTTCTTAACAACACTTTTTCTCATTGACCAATCTAAATATCCCTTCTTAACAACACTTTTTCTCATTGACCAATCTAAATATCCCTTCTTAACAACACTTTTTCTCATTGACCAATCTAAATATCCCTTCTTAACAACACTTTTTCTCATTGACCAATCTAAATATCCCTTCTTAACGACACTTTTTCTCATTGACCACCCTAAATATCCCTTCTTAACAGCATTTTCTCTCATTGACCAATCTAAATATCCCTTCTTAACAACACTTTTTCTCATTGACCAATCTAAATATCCCTTCTTAACAACACTTTTTCTCATTGACCAATCTAAATATCCCTTCTTAACAACACTTTTTCTCATTGACCAATCTAAATATCCCTTCTTAACAACACTTTTTCTCATTGACCAATCTAAATATCCCTTCTTAACAACACTTTTTCTCATTGACCAATCTAAATATCCCTTCTTAACAACACTTTTTCTCATTGACCAATCTAAATGTCCCTTCTTAACAACACATTTTCTCATTGACCAATCTAAATATCCCTTCTTAACAACACTTTCTCTCATTAACCAATCTAAATATCCCTTCTTAACAACACTTTTTCTCATTGACACCCTAAATATCCCTTCTTAACAGCATTTTCTTTCATTGACCACCCTAAATATTCCTTCTTAACAACACTTTCTCTCATTGACCAATCTAAATATTCCTTCTTAACACTTTTTCTCATTGACCAATCTAAATATTCCTACTTAACAACACTTTATCTCATTGACCAATCTAAATATCCCTTCTTAACAACAATTTCTCTCATTGACCAATCTAAATATCCCTTCTTAACAACACTTTTTCTCATTGACCAATCTAAATATCCCTTCTTAACAACACTTTCTCTCATTGACCAATCTAAATATCCCATCTTAACCACAATTTCTCTCATTGACCACCCTAAATATTCCTTCTTAACAACACTTTTTCTCATTGACCACCCTAAATATCCCTTCTTAGCAACATTTTCTCTCATTGACCACCCTAAATATTCCTTCTTAACAACACTTTCTCTCATTGACCACCATAAATATTCCTTCTTAACAACACTTTCTCTCATTGACCACCCAAATATCCCTTCTTAAGAACACTTTCTCTCAGTAACCACAAAAAATTTCTCTGCTTAACAACACTTTCTCTGGTCGCCTAAAATATCGCTTCTTAACACTTTCTCTGAATGATCGCATTAAATATCCCGTCTTAACAACATTCTTGTGTCATTGATGTCTTAAATTTGCTTAAAGATGAACACAGAAAAAAAACTCTGTTGCATCAGGAAAGTACACAAGCAACTTTAAGACAGACTGATGCTCCGATAAACTCTCTAGAATGAAAATAAAAAAAATATATAATATCCTCTTCACTGATGATCAGCCAGTAGTTACAGTACTGAGTAGTCATGGAAACCAGGTCCTAAGCTACAAGCTGTGTCAGAGATGAAAAAGAAGTGATTCCATGAATTCCATCTTACTACAACATCGATGGAAACGATGAGACAGACATGCTTTAAGTTGTTAATGGTAAACTATACTAGCTAGAAACAAATAAAACTTATGAGAAACCAAAGAGGTTTGTCAGAAATAAATAAATAAACAAATCGTTTACAGAGCATCAGATCTCATCATCATCATTGGGTGCCGTCTCCTCATCGTAGTTTGACTAGCATGGAGCGCCATTCCACTCTGTCTCTTGCGTTGATTGTGCAGATTGTCGTAGGTTGACTTGTCTATCTTTTGATGTTACTCGTCCATGTTAGTCTTGGTCTGCCTCTGCCTCTCTCACCTTTGTATTTTCCCTTCCAATATTACTTTCATTAGGCTGTTGTGTGTTTTAACATGTCCCAACAATTTCATTTGTCGTGTTCTAATTTACTTAAGTAGTTCTCTTTTCATTTTTAGTTGTTTTAAAACTTCATCGTTTGTTTTCTTTTCTTTTCATCCAATTCTACCTATTCTTCAATAAATCAACATTTCAAAGGCTTCAATTTTCTGTTCTGTTGCATCAGATCTACCAAAGATCTACCAGAGATCTACCAAAGATCTACCAAAGATCTATCAAAGATCTACCAAAGATCTACCAAAGATCTACCAAAGATCTACCAAAGATCTACCCAAAAAAAATGACAGCTTCTATCAGATCAACAGAAAAGAGAAGTAGCAATTAATAGACTCTTAACACCTTCTCACCACATCCTCGGGATAAGAACATCTGATGAATTGTATTGCTGTACAGGCAGAATGACTGCTGGGCATCTGCCCAACATATGATGAACAGGGAACGCTCATGTTAAGACAAGCTGAATGGAGATATCACAAGTCTTGAACTTGTCAAAGCTTTCTTTGAACTGTTAACAATATTGACGTCTAAACGTGCACGGAAGAAAAAACTATTTACAAAACTTCTCTAAATACAAACACTTTCGAGAATAAATTAATTTTTAACCCCAAATGGACATACAGTACTCAGATTAATCACACGGCCTCTAAAAGAAACCAGACAAGAAATTATGTACAAGCCATACATTAGATAGAGACCGCCATTTAGTCAGTGTTGAAATAGTCCATTTGTAGAAGATTCATCACAAATATTTATGTTGTCGCACGTAATTGAAAGAAAACAGCAAACAGGAAGCTGCTTGGTTTAAATTACAATACATTTGTCTGTCAGGAACTAGTGGATGAAAGTAGCCGAACCGACAAGAAAATAACATGAAATTGCTACATGTTGTTAAATATTTTCTGGCGGGATAATAACCAAAGCGCAACCGAATCTGCCGTTCTTTCTTGAAGGCTGCTGCCAGTTCTACATTGTCTGAATTCGTCTGAGTGAAACGTGCATAATGAAAAGAGAAAACAAAAAAGTGTTGCTAACTATGCCTTCAATATTTCTGGTTGAGAATATGGGAAAGTGTCACGGGGATTGAGGAGATCATATTCTATACTGCTGCTCTCAAACAGGATTTGGAGTAATAGGGGCAGGAATTTCAAGTGGGATGGGATGCTGGAACGAGCTGGCAGAGATGTAAATAGGGAAATCATGTTTAGATGATAATGAACGCATCGGGTCGAGAAGTGCACAGTGCGGGAAGGAAAAAGGGTATATTGCAGATTAAAACTGGCGATAATGAAGCGAAACAAAGTTCACAAAAGACATATTTTAGTATAAAGTAACAGATATGTTTGTTGTTTTGTATATAATAAATAAGTCAACTGAAATTGCTATTTTTAGAACTTTATAATTGTAATATATATTTTGTGTTTTGATTAAATGACAGACATGTTTATGATTTGGTACTGAATACATGTAACTGAAATATTTATTTAAGATTATAGATGACTATATTTAGTACCAAATAGCTCAATGTTTATTTAAGATTATAGATGACTATATTTAGTACCAAATAGCTCAAATGTTTATTTAAGATTATAGATGACTATATTTAGTACCAAATAGCTCAATGTTTATTTAAGATTATAGATGACTATATTTAGTACCAAATAGCTCAATGTTTATTTAAGATTATAGATGACTATATTTAGTACCAAAGAGCTCAAATGTTTATTCAAGATTACAGATGACTATATTTAGTACCAAATAGCTCAATGTTTATTTAAGATTATAGATGACTATATTTAGCACCAAATAGCTGAGGGAAAATCATCTTTCTCAACCTGAGTATCATTTGCCTTGGTTAATCCTAATAAAGCATCAGTTGCATGGCTCTCACTTAACAATCATATCGTTAACACTGAAACAACGGTGGTACGAATGGGAGCTGATGAGGTGAGCAGAGATAGGTGGATAACGTAACTCTGAGTTAGGTTTGATCGCAGTCTGTGTTTTAGGGACCACGTCGACCTTGTGATAACAGAATTCCGCAAAGGATTAGCAGCCTTGAAGTTCATGGCAGCTGCTAACATCGAGCAGAGGCTACTTACCCTTCTGTTCCAAGGACTAGTCCTCGCATCAATCGAGTATGCCTGTAGCAAATTTTACTGTTAGTACGACGCTAATTGACAGGCTGGAGACAATACAGAATGAAGTAATGTGCATTTTCTTGGGGTGTATGAGGGGCACTCCCTGTGTAGCAATGAGGTATCTTCTTGACTTTCCAACCGTGGATGACAGGATCAAGATCTGGAGGGCACGAGCATACCTGAAGATAGGTGCAGAAAAAGAGCATCCATTGCATCACGAGCCCAACACAGGGAAAGGTGTCAGGCTAAGAAGAGTCAAATGATGGGTGGGCCGGGCAGAAGATGTCATCAAACAAGTCTGTTGGCTTACCAATATCAATGCTGGCGAGGTGTAGATACTGGTGCATACGTCATTTAGGGGCACATTCTCGTGTATTGTCACACTCGACAGGAGATGTAGGGAAGTGAACTCAGTCGTGGTCAATGCGGAGGTCGACGACCTCATCTGGGATAACCCCGATGAGAAAGATGCAGTCTTCTGTACAGCCGGATCCGTAATATAACACCGATTAAATGCATTGGCATATACAGCACGCCCGGCAGGTAGATTAGTCAAAGACAACAGTGGTGCATACATCATGACCACGAGTTGCATGACGATGGAGGTGATGACAGTGACCAAGGCATTCATCTGGTTAGAGTCACAAGACTACACCCACGGATGTATACTTAGTGACTCGATGAGCATGAAAAAAAAAGTGGAGGCATGCTCTTAGGCATGCCAAGGGTAGAGTCGTTGCAGAAGTCAAAAATACGTAAGTCGCCTTTGTCTTCATCCCTGAAGTTGCGTGAGTACAGGGAAATGAAGAAGCGGACAGATTGGCTAGCTGCGCTGCCGTTGAAGACGGTGAACAAATGAATCGGGCGGACGTCATCAATACCATTCGAGATGTGGGAAGGGCACAGGATTTTGACAACCATGAGTCCGCGTCACTCCTTCGAATGATATAAATGGGAGTTAAGATGGGCTCAACCAGAAACGAGAAACTTAGTGGGCGTATAAGAAGACCTATCAACCAACACAGAACTGGAGTCGTCACTCGCTGGACACTGCTGGACTTGCTGAGGAGGGGATCTGAGCACCTATAGACATGTTCGAAGTGCAATGATGTTGACCCACAAATAACTCAATAACAATAAAATGGTTATTTTTAGTGCATAGATTACTATGTTTAGTGTGTTATACAGAGAAATTGTTTATTTATTTAGGTGCGTATATTAAACAAATGAACATTCTTATTTTTGCAGTAATTTAATAAAATGTTTAATTACATTTAAAATCCCTTTTTGTGTTGCGTCTTTGGAGTTTCGCCATTGGTCTTTTTGGTTGTCCAAGGAGCCTTCGGTGTTTTTCTGGAAAGTCCCATCTCTGTGGCTTCTAGTCGTCTTGATCTTTTGTTTGTCTGCTGTCCATGATTCGCTTCCATGGGTCAGAGTTGGTTTTATTTGGCACCGTTGGAATCTCTTTCCCGCTTCTTTTGACATAGATTTGTTGCATAAGATGTGTTTCATTTTCTGAGGTGCTGTTTTGGCCTGAGCTATTCTGCTTCTTATTTCTGTGGTGCATCTTCCGTCTGATGTTATTGTTGTGCCCAAGTATTTGACGCGTTGCACTTGTTTCAGATTTGTCCTATCTGTTTTTGTGCTGTATGATGGAGATGATTGTTTCTTTGATATGGCCATTGCTTCTGTTTTCTTACTATTCAGACTGAGACCTTTTTTGATGCTATCTTTTATTGTTGTGTCTATTGTTTCTTGTGGTTCATCTTATGTCTCTGCTGTTAAGACTGTGTCATCAGCATTTCGCAAATATATTCATTATATATGTTTTGAGTGATAACATTCATTTTACATCAGTTTTCTTCTACCTTTCAGTTCCCTGTGGAGCATTGGTCTGCAATAAACAATTTCCAAGTTGTTCTGTTTCTTGGCATTTTTTAAAGATCATTCCATGTTTCATCTTCATGTCTGCTTCCATCCGTCTTCTCCAAGAATATTTTGGTCTTTTCTTTGTCTTTTCCCCTTGGGATTCCAAAAAAGGCCTGTTGTGTAATACTCTCAGTTGGCTTCCGCAGTGTGTGTCCTATCCAGCGCCATCGTCTTCGCTGTATCTCTTTATCCACTGGTATTTAACTGGTATTTTTCCATTATTCTATGTTAATGATTTTGTTTTGACATTTCCATCCTTTTGTAGAATTTACTTCAGTAAGCAGTGTTAATAATAATTTGTCATTTTCTCACATTGAATTTAAGAGATGATATAGTTTCATGTGAAATAAAGTTAATAAAATAAAGATGATACATGTGCACTATTTCCTATATTTGTTTACAACATACCATTTTTTGTATTTTTTAATTTTTCCACACTATTTTCTACTATGATGTACGAGAATGAATTAGCTCCCACATTAAAAATTATTATGATCGAATATCAAATAAGATGGAGACAAGGCACCTGACATCAACAGAAGCTGCCAGTAACTTATAGTTGATGGAGACAAGGCACCTGACAGCAACAGAAGCTGCCAGTAACTTATAGCTGATGGAGACAAGGCACCTGACAGCAACAGAAGCTGCCAGTAACTTATAGCTGATGGAGACAAGGCACCTGACATCAACAGAAGCTGCCAGTAACTTATAGCTGATGGAGACAAGGCACCTGACAGCAACAGAAGCTGCCAGTAACTTATAGCTGATGGAGACAAGGCACCTGACAGCAACAGAAGCTGCCAGTTACTTATAGCTGATGGAGACAAGGCACCTGACAGTAACAGAAGCTGCCAGTTACTTATAGCTGATTGAGACAAGGCACCTAACAGCAACAGAAGCTGCCAGTAACTTATAGCTGATGGAGACAAGGCACCTGACAGTAACAGAAGCTGCTAGTGACTTATAGCAGATTGAGACAAGGCACCTGACAGCAACAGAAGATGCCAGTGACTCATAGCTGAAGGAGACAAGCCACCTGACAGCAACAGAAGCTGCCAGTGAATTATAGCTGATGGAGACAAAGCACCTGACAGCAACAGAAGCTGGAAGCTACCAGTGTCTCATAATCAGTGAACCAGAACCATCCTGACCCTACTCCACCTCTATGTTGTGCCTGTAGTAACAGGCAAACGAGTCTTGTCTGGCCAAGCATGTAGGAATCAAAGAGTGAAGGTAATCCATTACTTAAAATTGCTGTCCTGATGCTGGATGTTTTGGGTCAAAAGGTGCAAATAAACCACAAAACAATGCATCTACACACATTAAACATTCTTTTATGGAGAATGAAGATGAAGAGCAAGGCTATCCTTTCCTTTAGGAATCATCGTGTGGACGTCAGAAAGGGAAAGAAATAAGATAAGAGCATAATTATCTTCTGATTATCAATGTGAAATGCAAATATATATAGAGAGCTATATTTTACTGTGTTTGGGCAATAATTGGTGTTTTGTAATGGAATGATTTTTTTTTTAATGTTCAGTTATGTTGTACCCCAGGAGCTGCAAAAGCTGGTTTCAGAAATGATGACATTGCTTTTATCGGTACGTAATTCTTTAGGGAGCTACCGGAAAACATCAGAAAGAAACAATCGACATTTTTCGGAGACATCATGAGAAGAGGAAAGTTGGAATACTTGGTTACAACTGGCAAAATACAGGGAAAGAGAGATTGCGGACGGCAAAGAGAGAAAATACTAGCTAGCTTTGTGTTATGGCATGGGAAACAGTCAACTGAATTAATACGATGCACTGTGGATAGAAGATTATGGAGGGACATGATCGCCTACGCCAACCGGTATGGCACATGATGATGATGCCGTTAAATTACTTATTCTTCGGCTTCTAATAAAGAAAGAAAGAAACCTTCTGGCTGTGTCTGCCGTGATAAATAAGCTTGTCAGCCACGTAGTTAGATAGCAGGGTCAAAGTTAACATCTCAGATACGACAAATGTTAAGCTATCATCATCATGTACCATACCGGTTGGCGTAGGCGATCATGTCCTTCCACAATCTTCTATCTACAGTGCATCGTATCAGTTCTGTTGTTGACATCGCATGAATTCTGTTGTTACGTTATATTGATTGCATTTATGTTTCAATACATGTTTTGATCTGGATCCAGTATATCCTAGTGGAACCCAATTGTAAGATTTGAAAAAGGTAACAAAAGCGAGGAATCAGACAGCGACATTCGTCTTCAAATGATGCAGTTTAAGACAGCGAAGTTAAACACTTTATTATTACGTCACTGTTTTTGTTTACTTTCGTTCTTTAGTGTTGATTTTAGCCACATTGATACCGTTCTGTGGATTATAAGAGCCTTCTCCCGTATTGAGAACATGAATGTGTCCAGTGCTGACCCGTCCAGGAGGATTTTGTTATTTTGAAGTTTGAATTTCGAAGTGATCGCATTAGGATGACGTCATTTAAATTCAATAGAATTTTTTTAATTCTTGTTTTCTTTCTCCTTGTTGTTTTTCCCTATGGCTGAATGCTCTCGAAGAAAAAAATATTGGTCTTATGATAATATTTGGGAGCCGCGATAGCTCAGTGGTTAGTGAACTGGACTACCACGGACAAGGGGTAGGGTTCGATCCCAACCGACGACTTCCGGGTTCACCCAGCCTTAAATGGGTACCGGACTTTTTTCTGGGAAAGTAAAGCAGCACGGGCGTAATACTGACCACATTACCCCAAAAATCATAAATCATGTGCTGAAGGTCTGTAAAATATAGGGTCACTAACACCATATTTCCTTATACGCCACTTGGCGTGACGGGGGTACTTTACTTTTTTTTACTTTATGATAATATTTATTAACAACTGTAGCCTGATATATTCTCCTGGCTTTTACCATATTTTAAAAAGAACTTGTCCCAATTTCTGACACTATAAAAAAAATAAATAACTTGTGTAATCAAAATAATTTTTAGTGTTATCGATATTTTAATGGATCAATACTTATAGGAATGAACGCTCCAAAAAAATAAAATGACATTTTTGTCAATTTTGATATGGCATGCTCAACTGACCATCAAAAATGAAATATTTTTATATATAAATTTATATTTCTACACTGAACAAGTGAGCAAATCAACTAAAATGTCAGTAACAAACAGGCGTGCTTCTCATTACGTTACTGCATGATACAGCAGTACAACATTTGGTGCAAGCAGATAAAACTAAGAACCTTAATTTCCGAACCTGTTTTGTTTTTAGATAAAATATGAATATCCGGAAATAATCCGGAAGGGAAATAATCCTTACACGCTTGTTCTGATAATTTATGATTTTATAAATCTGACGACAGATGGAGGGGCTCTCTAGCTACAAAGACTAGGATTGATTAATTACTGAATAAAGATTATAAGAAACATGGAGAGGTAGTGGAAAGGCAGATGTGTGCCGTTGAAAGATCTTTGCCGCCGTATGAATATTCATTGAAGCCGGAAACAGAATGTCCTATGTGACAAGAAAAGATCAAAGGTATCATTCAATCAGCGACAACAGATTGCAAATAAGATTTGTCTCGTTTTGGAGAGGTGAATGTATAATCTGGGTGGCCCGTACAAAGTGCGTCATTACTGATATATTTATTGTGTTGTGTAGATTGCTTGGTCTTTTGTGATTTAAAATATTAATGGACCTTGTTTTGTCTATGCGGAACAGGTAGTAGTGTTCGTATTTGATTACAATGATCACAGACGAATTTATCGGTAATGTGGTCAGCATGACGTCAGACCGCCTACACGCCTGAAGAAAGTCTCTGGTAGTAATTTTTTAGAAGTTTGATGAAATCAGAATGTTGCGTTGAGACAAAAATATTCCAACTTTTTAGAAATGGAACATTCTAAAAAAAAAAAAGTCTATACATGATTAAACAAAGTCTACATTTTGGAACTGGAAGACGTATGAAATAATTTTCTATAGATACAAAGTCTACATTTTGGTAGTGGAAGACTTATGAAATAATTTTCTATAGATGATTATACAAAGTCTACATTTTGGTAATGGAAGACTTACGAAATAATTTTCTGTAGATGATTATACAAAGTCTACATTTTGGTAATGGAAGACTTACGAAATAATGTTCTATAGATGATTATACAAAGTCTACATTTTGGTAATGGAAGACTTACGAAATAATTTTCTATAGATGATTATACAAAGTCTACATTTTGGTTATGGAAGACTTACGAAATAATTTTCTATAGATGATTATACAAAGTCTACATTTTGGTAATGGAAGACTTACGAAATAATTTTCTATAGATGATTATACAAAGTCTACATTTTGGAACTGGAACAATTTTGAATTCACTATAAATTATTATACAAAATTTCTACACTTTGGAACTGGAACATTTTTTTTTTAAATTTATATAAATGATTATGAAATTTCTACATTTAGGAACTGGAACATTCGTGGAATAATTCTCTGTACAGGATTATGAAATTTCTACATTTGGGAACAGGAACATTCGTGGAATAATCTTCTGTACAGGATTATGAAATTTCTACATTTGGGAACAGGAACATTCGTGGAATAATCTTCTGTACAGGATTATGAAATTTCTACATTTGGGAACAGGAACATTCGTGGAATAATCTTCTAAAAAGGATTATGAAATGTCTACACTTTGGAAATGTAACGAAATAAGTTTCTTTAGACAATTATAAAATGTCCACAGTGGCACTTTGGCACTTTCTGTGTCAGTTTTCATGCTGTCACATAACCAACGTGAGGTAACTACATTAATGTGGCGACTTGATTAGTGTGCTCTCCTCGTGATCACACACTCCTAGATCGACTCTTCTAAGTCATTGATAAGATCAGATAAAAATAACATTAGTGACAATACTTTCTTCATAACTAATGTCACATTTTTGAACAATGTGGTTAGGATCACGCCAAGCTGATTTTACTTCCAAGGAAAGTCTCTCGTATTCTCTTTTCGAAACTAGGTGAACGCCTGAGCTCTCTCAGTCAAGAAAAGAACAGAGGGATAGCCACGTCTGAATTGAATCCGGCTAATTTTGATCAAGAATTGAGCTCACTAACCACTCAGACACCAAGACTCTCGGATCGACTCTAAAAGTCACTTAATGTTGTTTGCTTTCGGTCGAACTGTGTTTGAGATTTCGCCATCTTCTCATTTTCTTGTCTTTACTGTTTTGCTTAATTCTTGAATAGCAACAACGAACGATTTAACATCAAAATAGAACTCCTAAGGTATAATAAGTTGACAGCAACTGCCGTCTAAAAAAGAAAGTAGAAATTACATTAATTAAATAAGGCTGCAAAGAGATCCTGCAAGTGATTGATCAGAATCATCACCATTAATCAAGTACCATGCCTGCTGGCGTAGGTGATCATGTCACTCCACAACTTTCGATCTCGACAGTTATTTATAATTTCTGTTGTTGACTTTCTCCCAAGCTATCCTCTTAAGCTGTCTGGTATCTTTTCTTTGCTTCCCTCTATCTCTTCGTCCCTCGATTTTTTCCAATTGTTACAATATATTTCGGCTGTTCCATGATATTTAACCAGAAATCGTGAACCCATTCAGTGTTGAGGACAGATTTGTTGCGAGAGCCGGTAAGATTGCTGACGATGTTCAAGCCACACTGGAATGGAAAAGTAAATATTTGTGATTCAAGGAACTATAACAATGATTGGGGGAAAATGCAAATAGAAACCGACTTGAACAATTCATTATGAGTTGGAAACACTTGCAAATGTCACATTCTATATGATTATATCAAATGTGACTTGTTGGGGCTCGAGGTAATTTCACTGTTGCATATTAAGAAATCATCATCATCATCAAGTACAGGGCCTGCTGGCGTAGGTGATCATGTCTCTCCACAATTTTCGATCTCGACAGTTATTTTAATTTCTGTTGTTGACCTTCAGCCACGCTACCATCTTAAGCTGACTCGTATCTTTTCTTTTTGCTTCCCTCCATCTCTTCGTCCCTCGATTTTTCCAGTTGTTACAATATAGTCCGGCTGTTCCATTTTCTTTACATAGCCAAAAATGATGATTTTTTTTCTTCCGAATATTGGAAATTTGCTCTCTTTTTGCTTTGACCACTTTCAGAACGTTTTCATTTCTTAACTGTCCATAGTATTCTCAACATTCTTCTGTAAAATCACATTTCTACAGCCTCCAATGATTTTCTTGTCTGTTATCCTATTGTCCATGATTCACATCCATATGTTAAGATTCGTTCTACATAACATTTAAGAACTCTTTTTCTTGTTTCTACTGGCGAAAATGGATTGCACAGTATCTACCTCATTTTTTTGTAAAGGTGATTTTGCCTGCCTCATTTTCACCTCTGTTGTATATCTACTATCTGAGGTTAACATTGTTCCCAGATATTTAAATTCATTTACCTGTTTTAATATTGTTCTACATACCTCTATTGTGCATTGAGGTGATGTCTTTTTCTTTCTTGCTAACATTACTTCTGTATTTTTGCTATTGAGGCTGAGTCCTGAATTTTTTTCTTTCCTTCAATATAATGTTGATCAGAATAGAAATCCAGAATGAGATGGGTAGATGGAATCAATGAGAAATTAAGTAAATTTGATATAACAACCCAAGCTACACAACAAGGTAAGGCCAGAAATGTACATATTCTGCCTCTCTACCACTCAACACAGCACAAGCAGTAGGATAAAAGAAAGTAGAAAGATATTTATTATTATCTTTTGTGTGATAACAAGTTTGATATTGCTTGTGGTAATAGGTACATGACTCGTATACAATATAAAGCAATATTTATTTACGTAAATGTACCCCCAAATAGTTGTAACAATAAAACTATTTGACTGCCCACGACGTACTCAATCTTAGAGCTGTGAATTGAACGGGCCTCTTCTTTCATTATATTCTATCATTCCTTATTTGCCTTTCAAGAATAGAAACGAATGGCTGTATATGGAGGTGAACCCTAGGCAATTGGAAAACAAAGGGCAAGAATAACATTGGAGGCCACAGGAAACATAAAATAAAGTCATTTTATATACAAATCTGGAGAATTCCATAGACAGTCATAAAGAAGAAGAGGCCCGTTCTAAATGAGGCCAAAGCAAAAAGAAAAGAAATTGTTAACAATTGTTCTTTTAGCATTGCGGTGAGAAGTTTGAGGAAATCTGGAATAGGCTGATTGAAGAAGAAATAGAGTGGAAAAAGATACATATATATATATATATATATATATATATATATTTATATATAGCAGTTGAAGAGAGGGTTTTGATAAAAATTCAACTGTTTGATACACAGTTGATAGAGATAGTTGTGGAGAAGCATGTCCAGATTAGCAGAAACGATGTTTGATAATATAAATATATTATAATTCATATACACACCCACACACACATGCACACACACACACACACACACGTGCATACAGACATACACAAACCTATTTACTGTGAAAATGACGTTAAACTTAAAGTTCACTGAAATTATGTTAAACAGCCAAACGTGTTTTTATTGCATCGAAAATGTGTTAATCCAACATTTTTTTTTCACCAACAGCCCAGAAGTATTTGGTTCATTTAAAAGATATTTGTTTGGGAAGAGAGAGTCTGATTACTTGTTAGTAGTAGCGGCTTAGAACCCGGTCAGATTAAGTGTCGACTAATCTTAATAATCATCAAATATGTGTGTTTGTGCGTTTTTGTATGTGATACGTGCATGTATCATTATATGTGTGTTTGCCATTGACACACACACACACACACACATAAACACACCTCTGATCATCAGATTGTAAGTCACTGACCCCCCCCCCCATCCCCACCCTCCCTTCCTCCACGTCAGTTCTTGTGATGTGGCTCTGGAGATTAATTCCCCAGAAATCTCCTCGTTCCACGGCTCCTGGCTTCCATTCCAACGCGACGATAATGCAACAGGCTCAATTATTGACTGCCTGTTCCCGTTTCAAGAGGTCATTGAAACTTGTTTGTTACCTCCGCTATTTTTTAACAAATCTTCGATATCGTCGTTCTCATCTGCTTCTCTACTGTATAATCATGTGCACTTTTGTTCACGCTTCAACGATAATTTCCTTCTCCTCTTCGTTATCCGTAGGCTTGCTCTGCATCTTGGTGTACTATTAAAGTGGTGTTAAGAGGGCGGAGGTGTGTAACGCCGGGCGGGGCGTACAGCAAGCAGCAATGTCATATTTGTTACTTTATATCTGATACATGCGCTGTCAGCAAGGTATTTTTATGTAAAGTGTTGCCTTCTGCTCGATATTTACTGGCGTGGATGTAATGATTAGTTAGTTTCCAAACGACAAAGATATGATACTAGATAGCTTGGTGTCTTGTTACGTTAAAAAGCCAGTGGTGAGGAGTGTCAGACACTCCAAGGTATGGTGACAGCTTTACAAAGAAGGAACACAACACAATACTGACGTTTCGGCCTGTAGTCTTCTTCAGTATACAGGGACAACGAAAACAAACAATGAGGCACAATTATCTATAACTACATGTTAGATGATCAGGTGAATGGAGGGGTGGACAGAAAAGAAGAGAAGAAAGCAGGATGTTGAAATAAGAAAGGAGGCTACATGAGGGGAGGTAGGATGAGAGTCAAGATGTGTAGAATAGAAAGATAGGAAAACTGAGGAAGAGATAGAAATGTCAATGGTACAAAGTGGATAATGTATCGTAAAATGTATAAGAAAAATCAAACACTTAGCTGGGATAACTTGACTGTCCGCCGTGAAGCAATCCAGAGAGTGAGAACAGGATCCTGGAAACGATAGAGAGGGGAGGAGGAGGAAGGTAAATATGGGGATGGGTGAGAAGAAATGGCGGGTAGCCAGACTAGTGTGAAACACTGGAGGAAATAAATAAAACCACAACAGAAGCTCGGGTAAGGTAAGGCATGTCAACGACAGACAAAGGGCGGAAGGAGAAGAAGATAATAGGTCCCATACAATTAATGGGGCCTAACGTTACGTTAACTTTATCCGTACGGAAGCTTTTTATCAATGCAATGGCAGTGATTTCAGAGACACATCTTTCATGGTTTAAGAATCAATCGGTTTTAAGAATCAATCGGTTTTAAGAATCAATCGGTTTAAGAATCAATCGGTTTTAAGAATCAATCGGTTTTAAGAATCAATTTATATATTTGTATTTATCTAACACATACAATATTATATATTAATTTTTAGTAAGTTGAACAAGGTACTAGATTTGACCAATACCAAGATGATACAAGACATGTAAAAAAAAAAAAATCGGCATGACGCACAGTGCGTCGAAACGTACGGAAGAGTAGACAGTCATAACAGAATTAACGCGGTACGAATGTGGACAGAGAATCGTGGTAGGGATCTCCTACGCTGACTGGTATGGCACACCATGATGATTCATTATTTACATGGTCACAAATTCCACAAAGAAGAACTGCATATTAGACGGTCCTGAAAGAACACAATACTTGTTGCAATTTTGTTGTAAATATCTGAAAGGATTAATGGATTAATATCGACAGGGAAGAATAGAGAAAAAATGTGACAATAAGAGTAAAGAGGAGCGCCTGAAGATAGAAAGAGATGATACTGGAAATATCTGAACAAGAAAGAAACAGGTAGTTGGGGTACACGCAAGAAAATTACTAAAAAAAAAACAAGGTGACATATTTTTAAAATTTGTTTTCAATTACAATAATTTCAGTTTCGGCCAACTATTCATGTTCTGACAATTTGTTTTCATACTTCCATGATTTAAATATTCTAGGAATTCAATGACGTTTATGTGTTTTGTTTGTCTATGTCACTCGTTGAAGTGGGGGCCCCGGTAACCTGGTTGGGAAAACCACTGGACTGAGTTACATACGTTGGAACAACCCGTTTCCGATTTCTATGTGGAGCAGTGTGAATTATACTTGAGGTTGGAAAAAAAATCCCCCCCCCACCCCGGGTCGGTCCAAACGCTGGCACAGAGTAGAACCCTGAGAAGGTGAGGAATGCCACCTCGAATCGTGAGATTCGCTACTTGAAGCGATACTTCGAAGTCTTCGAACACTTCTGGATAGGCGGCCGAGCACATATGGGTGAAAACTCACGTGCTAAGGCGCCGATTCAAGTTTCGTACTTTACCTTTACCCTTACTCGTTGAAGTTCGTTTCAGTAGAAACGTTCGTGTGCATACACAAAGCTGAACCATTCTATTTTTGGAGATAGGAGTTAAGATGAGCACAGCCAGAAACGACATACTTAGTTGTTATTTAAGAAGACTTATCAACCAACACAGAACTGGAGTCGTCAGTCGCTGGACACTGCTGATTTGCCGAGAAGGGGATCTGAATACTTATGGACATAATCGGAGCGCATTGATTACGTGGAGAAAATAACACAACTAAAAAAAATAATGAGCTCTGTCACGCCAAGTGGCGTATAGGGAAAATGGTGTTAGTTACCATAATTTTTATGGACTTTCCGCACATGGTTTTTGGGGTAATGTGGTCGGTATTACGCCTGTGCCGCTTTACTTTCCCAGAAAAAATCCGGTACCCATTTAATGTTGAGTGAGTGAACTTGAAGCCATCGGTCAGAATCGAACAGGACCTCTTGTTCTTTACAGTCTAGTTCACTAACGACTGAGCTATCGCGACTCCAAATAACACAATAACTCAATTCTATTTGTAGCTATTTTCTTCGAAATAATACTGCTAGTACACAGTCATCTTTAGAATTACAATTTACATTTGTAAATCTGTAGATGTCTGTGGCAAGACTATCGTTTGGTCCTCACATTTTCAATCAACTAAAAGTTGGTCAATTTGATATATGTAAGAAGAAAGCTCGAACAGTATAAATGTTCATCAGGCCTGCAGCTTATGAGAAACATTGAAGTGATGGCATGACATTTGTGACCTGCCTAAATGATGAACTTATAGTGATGGACTTATAGTGTTATGGTGATGAACTTATAGTGATGAACTTATAGTGATGGACTTACAGTGATGAACTTATAGTGATGGACTTATAGTGATGGACTTATAGTGATGAACTTATAGTGATGAACTTATAGTGATGGACTTATAGTGATGAACTTATAGTGATGAACTTATAGTGATGAACTTACAGTGATGGAACTTATAGTGATGGACTTATAGTGTTATGGTGATGAACTTATAGTGATGAACTTATAGTGATGGACTTATAGTGATGAACTTATAGTGATGAACTTATAGTGATGGACTTATAGTGATGAACTTATAGTGATGAACTTATAGTGATGAACTTATAGTGATGGACTTACAGTGATGAACTTATAGTGATGAACTTATAGTGATGGACTTATAGTGATGAACTTATAGTGATGGACTTATAGTGATGAACTTATAGTGATGAACTTATATGATGAACTTATTATGATGAACTTATAGTGATGAACTTATATGATGAACTTATTATGATGAACTTATAGTGATGAACTTATAGTGATGAACTTATAGTGATGAACTTATAGTGATGGACTTATAGTGATGAACTTATAGTGATGAACTTATAGTGATGACTTATAGTGATGAACTTATAGTGATGAACTTATATGATGAACTTATAGTGATGAACTTATAGTGATGAACTTACAGTGATGGACTTATTGTGATGAACTTATTGTGATGAACTTATTGTGATGAACTTATTGTGATGAACTTATTGTGATGAACTTATTGTGATGAACTTATTGTGATGAACTTACAGTGATGAACTTATAGTGATGAACTTATTGTGATGAACTTATTGTGATGAACTTATTGTGATGAACTTATTATGATGAACTTATTGTGATGAACTTATTGTGATGAACTTATTATGATGAACTTATAGTGATGAACTTATTGTGATGAACTTATTATGATGAACTTATAGTGATGACTTATAGTGATGAACTTATTGTGATGAACTTATTGTGATGAACTTACAGTGATGAACTTACAGTGATGAACTTATTGTGATGAACTTATAGTGATGAACTTATAGTGATGGACTTACATGATGAACTTATTGTGATGAACTTATAGTGATGAACTTATAGTGATGAACTTATAGTGATGAACTTATTGTGATGAACTTATTGTGATGAACTTATTGTGATGAACTTATTGTGATGAACTTATTGTGATGAACTTATAGTGATGGACTTATAGTGATGAACTTATTGTGATGAACTTATAGTGATGAACTTATTGTAATGAACTTATTGTGATGAACTTATTGTGATGAACTTATTGTGATGAAAGAAGCTTCAGGGAACTTTCTGTGACAAGAGAATGAGGTCTAAGAAAGGTCACTAAGTTTATGGCAAAATGACTTAGATATCTGAAAAAAATAAAATGATTATGAGAGAAACTAATGTGGTAATATGAGATCAAATCATAATTAGTGTATATTCATTGTGTAGAGAAAAGTCATTATCTACGATCTTCTTTCTTACTCTATTTTGCTGTCGCGGCTTATAATTAAACAATGTTAATTGATATCTCTTAGTAAAACATTACATTTTGTTAAGGCATATTGTTCTTTTGTATTGAGAGCTCCATGGACAACTAAAAATGTGGAGAGTTCTCAAAGAGGCCAACATAAAAAAAAAGCTCATAAAAACATCAGAAAGAAACAACGTACATTTTTGGGGGCACATAATGAGAATAATACAATTTGAATAATTGTTACAACTAAAAAAATACAGGGAAAGAGGGATATCTGAGACAAAAAGAGAAGATACTAGATAGCTTGGTGCCGTGGCACGGTAAACAGTCAACAAAAAAATTAATACGGTGCATTGTGGATAGAGAATTGTAGAAGGACATGATAGCTTATGCTGGCCGGTATGGCGGCACACGATGATGACGGTACTGTGGTCTTATGAAGAGGTTTGATTTCGCTCTTTGATTCCACTCTCTTAGCCAATCACATTAACTGGTCTTAGGGACCACAATATCTAAAAGATATTGGATCTTTGTTATTTCATATTCGTTGACCATGACACCACAGGCTTCGCAACCGAAGTAATATTTTTTAAAAAACCCATTTTGTTGTGATGTGTTCTGAGGTAGCAGTGCCCTATCTCAGATTGAAGATCATAGTTCGATCATCCCATCTCGTTTATATTATCTTCGTCTGGCTTGTCTTCTCCCTTAAATTCACTCTAATTCCAATTTCATTTCGGTTTTTTTTTTCGTATTTACTTCTTTGAAAATCTTGACTGTGGTGCGTTCTTGAAGGGATTCCTCTGCCTTTGACAAAACCTCTGCCTTTGACAAAACCTCTGCCTTTGACAAAACCTCTGGCATTGATAAAACCTCTGCCTTTGACAAAACCCTGCCTTTGACAAAACACATACCTCTTAATTTTTAGAAATGTAGCAGTGGGTTGGTGCCCACGGCAGCAAGACTAATTCTATTATCCGTTCCTATTATAATGATGATATTTTCCTTTGCTAAAACTTTAACGCAAATTAATTATTTTATGCGAGAAACAAAATTCGTTGAAACAAAATAGCAAACCAAAAATGAAAAGGTGAATATCAAAGTAGAAATATTTAACACACGATAAATGCGCGAAGGAGAAGTGAAAGAAAGAAAGTTGTAATAATTATTCTAATTGCGCTGAAGTCGAAGACAATCAACCAATGGATCCGACAGTCATCATTAATGCCCTCCGAGATGTGGAAAGGGCACAGCACTTCGACAACCATGAGTCCACGTCACTCCTTCGGATGAAAGAGATGGGAGTTAAGATGGGCACAGCCAGGAACGAGAAACTTAGTGGGCGTATCAACCAGCACAAAACTGGAACGTCTGTCGCTGGACGCTGCGGGACTTGCTGTTCAGGGGGATTTTAACACAAATAGACATGTACGCAGTGCAATGATGTTGACCCGCAAATAACTGAATAACTGAAGGGCGTGAAAGATCGTTTATCACATTAAAGTACGATGCTGGAGGATATAGGATGGCAACACTAATGACTATCATGAAGTCGCATGTCCTTTGTAGAACGCCGCATTCACCACAACTCTCCTTAAAGAATCTCTGTGTCTATCCAGATCTCCAACAGATCGTTGCATTCACCACAACTATCCTTAAAGAATCTCTGTGTCTATCCAGATCTCCAACATATCGTTGCATTCACTACAATCTCTTAAAGAATCTCTGTGTCTATCCAGATCTCCAACAGATCGTTGCATTCACTACAATCCATCTGAAAGAATCTCTGTGTCTATCCAGATCTCCAACAGATCGTTGCATTCACTACAATCCATCTGAAAGAATCTCTGTGTCTATCCAGATCTCCAACAGATCGTTGCATTCACTATAGCCCATCTGAAAGAATCTCTGTGTCTATCCAGATCTCCAACAGATCGTTGCATTCACACATCCCATCTGAAAGAATCTCTGTGTCTATCCAGATCTCCAACATATCGTTGCATTCACTACAGCCCATCTGAAAGAATATCTGTGTCTATCCAGATCTCCAACATATCGTTGCATTCACTACAATCCATCTGAAAGAATATCTGTGTCTATCCAGATCTCCAACAGATCGTTGCATTCACTACAACCCATCTGAAAGAATCTCTGTGTCTATCCAGATCTCCAACAGATCGTTGCATTCACTGCAGCCCATCTGAAAGAATCTCTGTGTCTATCCAGATCTCCAACAGATCGTTGCATTCACTACAGCCCATCTAAAATAATCTCTGTGTCTATCCAGATCTCCAACAGATCGTTGCATTCACTACAGCCCATCTGAAAGAATCTCTCTCTCTCTCTCTCTCTCTCTCTCTCTCTCTCTCTCTCTCTCTAGTCAGATCTCCCACTTCGTTTGTGGTCATTTTCAAGGTTTCCTTGATGTCTTGAAAACACCTTGTTATTGGTCTGTCCCCGATGTCTTGTCCTGGAACCATAACTTCTATTATTGTTCTTTCCAGCCCACTGTGTCTTTTGACCTGACTATCATCATCATCATCATCATCTCATTATCGAATACCGAGTCTGCTGGCGTAGGTGATCATGTCTCTCCATTTCGATCTCGATTATTTATCATTTCTGTTGTTGACCTTCTGCCAAGCCATTCTCTTAAGCTGCCTGTTTTTTTTCTCTTTTGTGGCGATTCATGATTGTACAAAGAAGTTACGACGGTGGTTTTCTGTTGCCTTCCGTCGGTTTGTTTACGGTTGGCTCCGCTAGCCTTTGACTAAAACGTCTCACCCACAAGGCAGTGGGGTCGTTTTACTTCAGGGTACACTCTCTTAGCCGTTTACTCTCCTGAGCATACCTGCAATACAGCAGAGCAGCCACAGGTTGTACTGTTTACTGCATACAGTAGCAGGTAAAATTACCCGACCTGACAATAAAGACCTGACTTTAGTATTTTAATTTCCTCTGCGGAATTTGGTGTTTATGAACTAGTTCTTTTTAATTTTAAGTCTTTTAATATGTCTTCGTTGCTTTTCTTTCATTATTCAAAATATTTTAAGGATTTTTATGCAACATTTTATTTCGAATGAATCGATTTTTTTTCACCACCTTTTGCGAGATTGTCCATGATTCACAACCAAATTTTGCTATCGGGAAGACGCCGGCCCTCAGTAAATTTAATTCTACTGGTTTTTTTTTTAATTGCTGGTTTTGTGCTACATGTTCTTCATGACGTTAAATTTTCTGTGTCTATTGTTAATCTTCTTTTGACATCTTTCTGGCAGTCTCCACTGTTAGTTATTATAGATCTCAGATTTTCATAGTCGCTAATGATAGATGAACGAACAAGAGAAAGAAAGAACCATATCAAGTAACGAGTGTGGAATATAAGGGATATGGAATTTGGTGTCAATATAATTTACACCATGAACACATTTGTAGTTAATGACCAGCATTACGTCAAGCCGTATTTGGTACCCTTTTAAATCGAAATAAAATTTGAAGCCGGTCGGTCGGGCGAGCGAACCCGACCTACTGTCCTCACTAATCCCTTTAAAGATAGATGAACAACATGCCCAATTGACCAAATCATGTTTCTGAATGCAGCCACTAGTTGAAGATATACAATATTGTAATGAACAGATCAAATGCAGCTAACCTATTTATTGCATTATTCTGCCACTAATAGGCTGCAAAATGTCAACTATTCATTATTAATTTTCTCCCCTATTGTTCAATTATGGTATTGTTCCTATTGGCCGACTGATTAGATGTGATACGACAAACCTATATTCTGTGTTGCTTATTTTATTGTTATGATACTCTATCAGATGAGATGAACTTTGAAACGATCAAACAGCATTATCCGATATATGTGGTCATTGAGGTGTGGGAGGGCGCTTGGTGGAACGGTGGGCTGTAGTAAATTAAACAGTGAAGGAAAACAATTAAAACCAGTTGCTATTCTTGTTGTACTTGTTGCCTAGAAGCTTGTTAGCTGGGAGATTTGGTTCAACCTCTTGGCCTTAGTAAAGCAGTTAACTATCTCCTGCGATATCCGCGATTTTTAGAAAAGCAACAAATACTCCGCTATTTATCTCAGGTACCTTAATTCTGACACACACATAATGCATGGTTATAGTTATGGAAGGCCCACGGTGTCACTGCAAACAAATTAAATCCATAATTGCTCAACCGCCCGAGCCAGTGGAATCATCCGAATTAATATCTCATCTCCCAAACAAACAAAGGTAGCTGCAGTCTCCATCACAGTAGTCTCAGCACACGCCAAAAGAAATAAGGCGAAACCGCACAGAATGTGAATACAGCCATCTGTTCCCGTTCATACGATATCATCATACATAGCAATCGGAGTATCATTACATGATCAAAACCGATGAAACGCACAGCTCACGGTGTGCACAGAGCACTTAACTCAGTAGCTCCGGCAGCAAGCCAAAAAAAACAATGCATCTCCACCTTTACTGTTCTTCGCCATGTTATCTCTTGCCCTGCCAATATTTTGTCTTTAGTAAGGAATCCACTTCATGTTGATTTGTTTTTGTCTATCAATGAGTGTCCAAGAGGGTCATGCTTTATTCATTCTCTGGTATAGTGACCTACATGTATATCAGGGGAAAAGAGTTGCGCAACGTCCGCCCTATTTTCTCGCTCATCTTCTGGTTGATTTAATGACAAGACAATGCCAAGAAGGATGGGACTGACAAACGTAACAAGTGTCATGTTATAGTTTCCGGTGAGAAGATGACGCAAGTTGATCAGACGCTCAATACTCTCTTTCCTATTTGCAAAACTCTAAAAAAAACAACCTGTGTTACGTATGTCCTTGACTTTATTGTCCTTATCGAGTATAATGAAGAATATAGAACAATAGTAAAAATAATGGCAACTACCAGCGGATAAAGAGATGCGACAAAACAAGGTGGCTCTGGGTAGAGCACGCACTGGTAAGCCAACTGAGAGTAATACAGGACAAACCCTTTAAAAAAAAAAATCTACAAAAGAGGAGACAAAGAAGAAGGTAAAAAATGCTTATCTCGGATATGTTTGGTCGAAAAGTGCATATTTCTCAGTTTTCTATAAACCGTAACCCAACGTATCAAATAATTTGACACTTTTTGTAATGTGAAATTTTCAATTGTTCACCATAGCTGCGATCAAATGTAAGCTAGAGAGACTTCTGATGAATATGTGTGGAAAATGGATTAATGTTATAGACTTGTTTATAGACGTGTTTTTGAAAGATCAACACAATGAAAATAGCAGCGACAAACAGTTGTGAGAGTTGGGTGAAATCAGTCAAAAAGCGCAGCATTCTCCCTATTTTCAGATTTACCACAGTTCTGTGTGATTTTTCCCCTCTCTCCTGTATGGGCCCAAATAATAGCAGTATGTTAAATACAGTCAAGGTAACGCTTTTAATTCGTGCGCTTTTTAACAAAATAATGTCACCTGATCAAGAGTTATCAGGAATCGAACTGACGTCCTTTTCGCTGTTACTCGTCCGATTTAATGCACTCCAGAGACATAATAATAAATGAATATTATTATAGAGGGAAACTTCCGAGGCGATAATTCAGGGAATCGAGACATTGTCCACGACAGCTAATTTTTTTTAGTTAGCTGAGTGGCAGTGATACCTAGCGTTCGGGTTCTCGTGGCAAGGCGCAGTGCCAGGGAGTACGGGTTCGATCCTGCTTCGGACCATATGTTGTTCTTTGTTTTTTTCTGTTGTTGTTTATTTGTCATTTTTTCTGAGTGCAGTAATACATACCTCTTCCTCCAATGACTCCCTTAAAGCACTCCACCTTCAGCTCGCACTATGGCCTTTATATTTCGAACGCTGGCGAGTGATATCATCACCCATAAAAGTGTCACAGTCGTCGACAAATTATCGGCGTAGCAGGTGTCCTCTTTTATTTCAGAGTGTGACATGTTTATGGTGGCTGAGCTGATGGGGTTTGAGACACCACTGCTCTGTTCTCATTGTTTGCGTTTCTATATCGCTGCGAGTGAGGTGCTCATTAATAGCTGGCCTGCTTGACCATTGCTCTGTTCAACAGGAACTCTCGCCCAGTTCACTTCCTGTTTATTGTTGTTGAATTTGCTATTAATGAACTCTGGTCATACTAAAATGTTCAGTTCGTTTCAATTGATAATGAAGTGTTATTTAATGGTTACAATAACTGGTAAGGTCAGCATACATAAACAATGTCAACGTGTCAGTAGTTAACTAAACTAATTCGGACTGTGCTGTTGACTTTCTGCCAAAGCCGTTCTTAAATTTAAAAAAGTAAAGAGCCTCGTCACGCCAAGTAGCGTATATGGAATATGGTGTTAGTGACTATAATTTTTACAGACCTTCAGCACATGATTTTTGTGTTAATGTGGTCGGTATTACGTCCGTGCTGCTTTACTTTCGCAGAAAAATATCCGGTACCCATTTAGGCTGGGTGAACATGGAAGCCGTCGATCAGGATCGAACATGAGCTCTTGTCCTTAGTAGTCCAGTTCACTAACCACTGAGCTATCGCGGCTCCCAAGCTATTCTTTGACGTACCAAAACAATTCTGATATAGATCTTCAACGAATAAATGAAAATTAACTCTGTCAGTACTGAACGTTATTATCAATTTAGCGGTAGAGATTTCAGAGACAAAATGTTTCATGTTTTAAATATTAATCTACATATTTATATTTATCTAACAGTTAACATATTATATATTCATTTTTAGATAATTAAACAAGGAATTATATTTCTATCAGTTTTGCTGGGACGGAATTTTTAATAAGTATATGGATTCCACCCTTGTGACCTTCCCTGTCTTGTCTAAATGTTTGGTAGCCCCTGATCATAAATCTGTGCTGAGGATTAAGATGAGTTTCCTGGATGCAGGTAACGTCTATCTCCTCCTCTGCTAGTCTGATTGTTAGAGCTTGTTTTTTTGTGGTATATGCCCTCCGCATTCCAGTGTATTATATTCAGCTGTTTCTTGAAGCCTTTCCGGTCTACGGTAGTTTCTATCATAGTTAGAGTCTGTTAGATCCAGTCTGATTGATTACTTGTTAAAACGTTGCACTATGTTCAACGCCAGTGGCCCAGTGCATCCGATTTCAGCCAGCATTTTATTCAGGTTTGCTGTCATTAGCCTTTGATTGTCCCCAATCTTCCTGCAAGGCAGCAGATTGTCTTTTCTGTAGAGGGATTCTGCCCTTAGATGGTCGGCCCTCAAAGGTTTACAGGCACCATCTGCCCAAGCTTGATCTAGTAATTAGTTGGTGATTAGACCATCACCATCACACATCAAACAACAGACTATAAGACATTTCTAACTATCACGAACTTCCGGGAGTGGCACCGATGCTGACAAGTCATGTACGAAACCCCACTCCGTCTTTTATTGATTAGAGTACGACCGTCCTAGGGCTATGCAACTAACTTGATGACGTAGCTCACACAACAATGGCTGCACTCACAATATCCCAGTTACTATAGTAAAAGCAGCCAACAGCACACGAAAAGCTGATGCACAATTTCCAAAGTGAAAACTGCTACTGACTAAACTGAGCAGAGCTTAGCAAGGAGTTGTACAATGCAAGAACTTGGCGTCATACAATTACATCGACGTTTTTGGAACATCACACGATGTGTTGACGTAATTCGCATATAACGCTAGGCAGGGGAAGGTAGCATTCACAAACTTTTGACTTGACAATGAAGAACAATGAGGTGAGTACAACCTGTTATCATCGGCGAACTTTGCTAACTGGATCAGTTGATTAGCTCAGACGCAGAAAATTACACCGTAGAGCCGAAGCTAATCAGTTCCCTAATGCAACTTCTGCAGCGGTCCAGCGAACGTGACCTCATTCCAACATGTTTGGAAACGGAAGTCAGAGGCAGAGATCATTGGTATAGACCTATACATTAACCCCGCTAGTATAAGGATATTTAATATATACTGTCCAAATGACAAATTACTGAAGCTGGAGTCAATGGAAATAACACCATCAAAGTGTCTGGTAGTAGGAGACTTTAACAGCCACTTGAAAGATGGGGATATAAGGAGTTCAATGTTCGAGGTGAAGAAGTGAAAGAATGGGAAATAGATAACGACCTATTCCTCGTAAACTCTAGGGAGGAACCCCCCCCCCACCCCCACAACCTTCTACTCAAGAAGATTGAAAACAACTTCCACTCCCGACCTAGCATTTGCAACTGGAGACATATTTATCATAATAACCAGAAAAGTGCTGAACCAACTTGGAGATAGTGACCATAGACCAGTCAAACTTTCAGTGGATCTTGCTCACAAACAGGAGTTGCAAATACCTCTTCCCCGCTGGAACTATAAAAGAGCAGATTGGGCAAAGTTTGCAATGCTCACTGATGCATATACAGCGCATATCAACACCCACGAAAAGAAGTTCAATAATATGACAGAGCGGTTAACAAATGGAATCCTCAGAGCTGCTAAAGAATCCATTCCTAGAGGAGCAAGAAGAAATTACAAGCCATCCTGGAGCAAGGAAATACAAAGACTAGAAGAGAAACTGGACTCTGCCAGAGAACTAGCTGAAACATCACACAGCACAGAGAGCAACACTGCCTACAGAGCAGCCTCGGCCAAATACAGACGTGAGGTCATGGTATCAGCAAGACAGAGCTGGATAGACAAAACAGAGAGCCTTAATCTAGACAAAAATGGTCATAAACTATGGAAACTTGCACAAGCTCTGAGCAACGAAAACAACTGCCGACCTCCAATATCATTAGCACACAATCAGAACATCCTCACAGGCAAAAGGCAGCAAATCTACTGACAGAGACTTACAAAAACATTAGTAGAATAAACATTCCAATAGACAAACAGAAAGCTGCAAGATGGGAAAACCAAGATGCAAAACACATGCCTTTAGCACCAGAAGAGCATCAGACGACTTTCTTTACCCCAACTGAATTAGATGCTGCCCTCAAAGGATTGAAGCTCAAAAGTTCCCCTGGTAAAGATGGAATCTCCAACGAAATGCTCCTAAATCAGGGACAGAAAGCCAAGAGCCAGCTTTTAAGGATAATAAATGCTAGCTGGAAGAGAGGTCATGTGCCGGCAATCTGGAAGACGCTATTATGGTGCCCATCCTCAAGCGTGGAAAGGACCCACTAGACCCAAATAGCTATAGACCAATAAGCCTACTGAGCTGCCTGAGTAAGCTCATGGAAAGGCTGGTTAATAGAAGACTTATGTGGCATTTGGAAACAAAACAACAAATCGTACCACAACAAAGTGGCTTCCGTCAGCACAGATCAACTGAAGACCTGGCCATCTACATCGCACAGGAAATAGAGGATGCTCTACACGAAAAGAAACACACACTGGCAGTGTGGGTCGTACATGGAGAAGGCTTTTGATAGGGTTTGGTGAGAGGGTTTAAAGAACAAGTTTTTTAGACTTGGCATCCAATTATTCAATTGGGTATCTCAATACCTTCAGGATAAAACGGCCAGAGTACAAGTTCAAGGTCAACTAAGTAAGAAGGTCTCTATCGAACAAGGTGCCCTACAAGGCGCAGTCTTGTCCCCAACACTCTTTTTAATTTTCATAAATGACATCGTAATGGACATTCCACCCAGAATACACTCAGCAATATACGCAGATGATCTGGCGTTATTGGCTGTCGAGGAAAGTATCTCGGTGGCTGGACCCAGGATGCAAGATGCCCTAGGTGAACTTGAAAAATGGATGAACACCTTGTTCTTACCAATCAACGAAAAACAAAACTACACATACAATTTTCAGCCTATCAAGAAACACACTCTCTGCAAACTTGAAGATAAAAGACCATACACTCCCTATTGACCAAAACTCAACATATCTTGGCTTCACCATGAATCACAGATTGACTTGGAAAAATCTGATAGACATAGCACGGAAAAAAGCCATAAAACTAACTAATATTATGAAGAAATTGACAGGAACAGACTGGGCAGCAGACAGCAATATTTTGAAAAGACTATACGTAGGAAGAGTTAGACCAGTTCTAGAGTATGGAGTCGCAGCTTGGGCTACGGCTTCCAAATCACACCTTAGCAAAATTAACAGAACACAGAACCAAGCTGCCCGTATCATCACTGGTGCTATGAAATCTACACCTATCAAGACTCTAGAAACAGTAACAGGTTTACAACCCTTAGATGACAGACGCTTCACAAAAGTATTGCAACAAGCGGAGAAATATACAAGGCTCCTTAGCCACCCCATGCACCAAAGAATAACTGGTTCCGGAATTGTACGACTGAAGAGGAGCAACTTAGCTGCAATTGCCAATGAACTAACCACTGGAGACCCAGTACTTTCCCAAACAATATCGAAACCTTTGGGCCCATCTGATATGTCTCCTCATGGAAAACATAGAATACCAGAACTTAAGGAAAATATAACAGGAATCATGAAAAAAGGCACCCAATCAGACACACAAAGAAAGCACGTAGCAGAAAAACACATACACGATACCTACCCACAGGACTCTTGGTCCCACATATACACAGATGGCTCTGCTACAAATACCACCAGAAATGGAGAGGGAGGTGTGTTCTTGACGCTGAATAATCAGGACGAGATCACCAAGTCAATAGCTACTGGAAAATTTTCAAACAACTTTAATACAGAAACAGAGGCCATCAGAGATGCTGCAACACTGGCTACTCAACACAAAAATAACATGCACAATAAATTGGTGATTCTGACTGATGCTCTCTCAGTACTATCAGCTCTAAAAAGCCCCAAGAACAATGAACTAGGTGACTTGAGAACAACCCTGGACCAACTATGCATTAACTTCCAGAGAGTAGTCATTCAGTGGATACCATCACACTGTAATATACACGGGAACGAACGCGCAGACAAATTAGCTAAAGAGGGAGGGAGATTACCACAAGAGAACCATCCGCTCAGTTATGATGAAGCCAAATCCATCCTCAAAGTTCAGTTCCATGGAAAATGGAAAAGAGAACACCCAAAGCATAATGAGAGTGACGGATACCACCAACTATCAAGGAGGGATCAAGTCATCATACTTCGCCTACGCACTGGCCACAATAGAATGAGAAATCACATGTTCACCAAATTCAAAATAGGTACAATCAGCCTATGGCACTGTACACTGGACAATATGACTACAAAACATGTTCTACAGGATTGCCCCAGTACATGGACCTGAGAAGAGCAATGTGGTCCACGCCCACCTCCTTGGAAGAGAAACTATATGGGACAATCGAATCACTTAAACAGACAGCTGACTTCATGCTAGAATCTGGAATCCTACTTTGATTGAGTCTTGATCGCAGAGAGAGAGAGAGAGAGAGAGAGAGAGAGTGAGAATTATATTTCACCAATACCAAGATTATACAAGACATATAGAAATACTATGGTTTTTTGACAGTTTACATGAATCAAATTGAGAGTGACGCACTGTGCGGCTAAACGTACATGACCGAAATCGACAAGGCTCATGGTACGTCGACGGAAAGAGTTAAAGATAGTGTATGAAACGAACGTCCCTAACTGATAAGCACATTACTTCACATCAGTTATATCGGCGAAACGAAATAGGTTAATACGTGGAGGAGCCTGTACTTGTTTTACGAGCAAGAAGTGAATCATTAACGACTCTCTTCATTGCTTAGGATCGCTTCATTTGCAAGAGTTCTGGACTGTTGTTAAACTTAGTTGCATGAATATCTGTCATTTTAAACACTCTAAAGAGAGAATTTACCACAAAGTCACTACATGATTAGCACTTCATATAAGAGGACATCATTCAAAATAAGAGTCAAAACTTTGATGCTAGAATACTGATCTGATAGAATACTGAAATGATAGAATACTAAAATCTCTAGAATACTGATCTGATAGAATACTGACATGATAGAATACTGAAATGATAGAATACTAATATGATAAAATACTGAGATGATAGAAACTGATGTGATAGAATACTGAAATGATAGAATACTGATATGATAAAATACTCAGATTATAGAATACTGAAATGATAGAATACTGAAATGATAGAATACTGAAATGATAGAATACTGATATTTTTTTTCCGTTCGCCAGCTTTTACCTCTGACGAAGTCCCTAGAGTCGTCTAGGAACTGAATTTTGCGTGTTAATCCATTTTTCCCTGGCAGCCGTGTGCACAAGGGTCCCTCGCCGCATAGGCAGATAACTCCGACTTCGGAGGTACTCATATGTTTTGAATAAGGATATGATAAAATACTGAGATGAAAGAAAACTGATATGATAGAATACTGAAATGATAGAATACTGAGGTGATAGAATACTGAGAAATAGAATATTGGTATGATAGAATACTGATATGATAGAATGATGAGATGATATAATATTGGAATGATACTTTACTGATAAGATAGAATACTGAGACTATAGATTACTGAAATGATAGAATACTGAGATGATAGAATACTGAGATGATAGAATACTGACGTGCACAATAAACATTATACTGCTTTGAGTGGACAAGTGTCGTGAAAAGAGACGTCGGTTACTTTCACTTTGGTCTGTCCTTGTTTCCACCAGAAAGCTTGTATGAGGCCGCAAAGTCGATATGTTTATGTTTCATCGATCATCAACCATCGAGCTGCTCTAATACCACTACATATAATTACATATAATTGCTGTGATGTTTTCAAGAATTAATGCTAGTTTTCTGTAGCTGCCGATCATTTCCATTCTGTTTCAAATCTGTAGCTTAAACTTTAGCTCTATATCTAAGTATACCATCCCGTAGCAGCGCTGGGAAAATACCGATTTAGTAAGTACAAGACACCGAGCGATTTGTAGAAACAGCTGCTTCCACAAGACACCGATTCTAGCCCAATGTGCTACATTAAAATAAAAGACAGCTGAGAATGGCGTGTATGATCCACAATTTGTTATGGAACGAAAAGAACGATAACTCCTAGCATTGGGATCCGGTAAACAAACAAGGAAATACCTCAGGGTCGATAACCCCGTCTGTTGCTCATTTTCCCAGGAATTAGGGGTGCCCTGGAGCCAGACCGTCACGCGACGTAAGCATATGACGCCAGGTTTCCCTTCTACGGATGAAACGAGCTAAAGTGGGCATTTTCTTTCCGACTTTTCCTGCAGCGCTGCGGTGTAACTATAATCCTTTGCAATGCTCTTGCAGTTTACAGTTTTCTAAAAACGAAAATGTCAACGGTTTCACACGAAGTCTCAACGAAATACCAATCATGTGAGATTTCGCAAACTATATACCGCATGTTACGACTTTCTACCAGAGTCGTATTGACATGACTTTATAAATGACTCATTGGCATATTAGACGTATTGGCTAGGAAATTATTTAGTCGGTTTTAATAGTCAAGTAATTATCTCACTTAAAAAAATATCTAATGTCATAAAATTCAAACTTCTGTATAATTTTTTTTTCTAATTAAAGCTTCTTAAAGTATAATTTAATTAACGGTAGCATGCTGCATACCAAGAAGGTATTCATTTATTGAATGAGCTCATTTACGATAGAGCACATTGAAAAGTTTGCTTATGTTGGTCTGTAATCAAATTCAAGGTTTATGTGTGTTACATCCCTTCAGTCAGTTGCAAACTCGAATGTTATCTTTATCTATCTATCTATCTATCTATCTATCTATCTATCTATCTATCTATCTATCTATCTATCTATCTATCTATCTATCTATCTATCTATCTATCTATCTATCTATCTATCTATCTATCTATCTATCTATCTGTCTGTCTGTCTGTCTGTCTGTCTGTCTGTCTGTCTGTCTGTCTGTCTGTCTGTCTGTCTGTCTGTCTGTCTGTCTGTCTGTCTGTCTGTCTGTCTGTCTGTCTGTCTGTCTGTCTGTCTGTCTGTCTGTCTGTCTGTCTGCCTGCCTACCTACCTACCTACCTACCTACCTACCTACCTACCTACCTACCTACCTACCTACCTACCTACCTACCTACCTACCTATCTATCTATCTATCTATCTATCTATCTATCTATCTATCTATCTATCTATCTATCTATCTATCTATCTATCTATCTATCTATCTATCTATCTATCTATCTATATCTATCTATATGTCTGTCTGTATGTCTGTCTGTCTGTCTGTCTACAGAACTGCAGCACTCTCAAAACTCTAAGAACACAAATACGGCTCACAGAAACAACACTGCATGACAAACTATGGGGACAAGGTTATTGCCTCAAATGTACCGTCTTGTTCATAACCCATGCTAAGTGTCTAAATGTGTAACAGTCGCTGACCGCTGCACGAAAGGCAGTTTCCCATGGTTTGTTTTGAATGTCTATGTTATTGTGCTATGGTTGATGTCGAAGTTCAGTGTCGGTGTTACACCTCTGATTAAAGGCGCTCCGGGGTCTAGGCCCCTCCCTCTCCATTCGTCAGTGTGGGTTAGTTATATACAGTAAAGCCATCTCACGAGATTAAACGTTTGGGATCTACATGGAACTACATGTTCTTAGCGAAACAAAATTGACTGGGCGTGCTCCGTCAACCGATATATGGGATCCAGCATGTTGGTTATTTATAGCTTTTTAATGTTAATGAGTCATATATTATTTGATCATAATGCTTAGATTAATCCTGACAATTGAACCGAAGTTAAAGAGTTAACTCTTTTCGTACGTTTTGACGAACCATGTGCCACGCCATTTTGGGTCAAGTACGTTTAGCCGCACAGTGCGTCACTCTCAATTTGATTAGTGTAAAGTGCCACGAAACCATATATTTTTCTAGGTCTTGTGTCATCTTTTGTATTGGTGAAATCTAATTCCTTGTTTAATTATCTAAAAATCAGATACCATATATTAAGTGTTAGATAAATATAAACATGTAGATTATTATTTAAAATCATGAAAAACTTTGTCTCTGAAATCTCTACCGCTGGATTGATAAAAACCGTCGGCCCTGAAAGAGGCATATAAAATATATCATACTATAACAGTCTGAGAGATTAGAAATGAAGAACTGCGAAAAAAGCTAGGAATAATTCCAGCCGTAGGGTACTTAAAGAACACATCAAATAAAATGGTTTGGCAACGTGAAAAAGCAAAAAAGATCAAAACAGAACACGAGTTTTCAACAAACATTGTGAGAACACCATACACAAGTGCCTGTTACGAAAAAAGATGGAATGATGGTATATTAGAAACACTAGGAAACATAACAGCTGAAGAGGCCAACAAAAGGGCAAAAGGCCGTAAATATGCCTCCTCTCGACGCTAAAAGGCAAGTGAGAAGGGAAAGATGAAAAAAATATGTGAGATAATTATGCTAGCGATATATGTTTCAATGATCACCGGTACATTCAGGAATAATGTCGTGTACGTACGACGTCATAACTTTTCCATGAAAGAAAACATGGAGTACACATTTTTAAGAATGGGTAAACGTCACAGCCGCCTGAAATCAATTCGCTACTGCCGGAGAATGAATCCAGGCTAGATGAGAAGAATGTTTACCACGTGGCTACTGTAGCTTCCATTATACCGTACACAGCATCGTGGATCATTTAAAAAAAAAAAAATTATTATTATAAAAAGGTGATACATATTCCAATACCACTACGTTGTCATGTAAGTTGGCAGTATTGCTAATAACACCATAAACAAAATTATACAGGTGGTTGGATAATACAACAAGCAACACGCTATGTTATTAGCAGTGTAAAGATGGCCGTCGCGCTTGAAACTTGCACCAAAGATAGCGGAGGTTACATTATTAGTTTCTGCAACAAATATTTTTGGGGGACTGCTTTCCAAGTCTTTGATGTTCCATGTCCATTCAGCAAGGCAGCAGCTGTTTGCAATTAAAATTCCCTCCCCTAGAAGACAGCCTTAGCAAACTAACGAGTCAAATGGAAAAATGCTGGAGAATCACTTATGAAATTATGTTTGTACTTACAGGCTCTTAAAATTTAAAGCTTGCTTTGACGCACGTGTTCAAGTTTTACAGTTTGTTAGATGCAAGTGTTCTCTAGTTTCATAATTACGCCAATGTTTACAGGCAAGCTGATGTTTTATTTTCACAGATGGTCATGTGAAACTACCCCGCTACTCCAGACAACTGCATTACCATCTCAATATCACTGCTGCTCACTTCATCCTTCATCTGCAAGTACCATGGCTGGGTGCTAGTCTAGAGGATCATGTCGCTCCGTCATCTTCGGTCCCTGTAATTATTTATAATTTCAGCTGTTGACGTTCTGTCAAGCCGTTCTTTGATGCTGTCTGGTATCATTGATTTCTATGCCTCCTTCTCTTTTCTTCTTTCGTTCATCTCTTTCCCGATGTCATAATATGTTCCAACTTATCATTTTTGCATCACGTGATTAAAGAAGGATTCACGTGTGTCATTCTGATGTTACATGATTAAAGAATGATTAATGTGTGTCGCTCTGATGTTACATGATTAAAGAATGATTAATGTGTGTCATTCTGATGTTACATGATTAAAGACAGATTAATGTGTATCGCTCTGATGTTACATGATTAAAGAATGATTAATGTGTGTCATTCTGATGTTACATGATTAAAGACAGATTAATGTGTGTCGCTCTGATGTTACATGATTAAAGAATGATTAATGTGTGTCATTCTGATGTTACATGATTAAAGACAGACTAATGTGTGTCGCTCTGATGTTACATGATTAAATAATGATTAATGTGTGTCATTCTGATGTTACATGATTAAAGAATGATTAATGTGTGTCATTCTGATGTTACATGATTAAAGAATGATTAATGTGTGTCATTCTGATGTTACATGATTAAAGAAGTATTCACGTGTGTCAATCTGATGTTACATGATTAAAGAATGATTAATGTTTTTGTTACTCTGATGTTACATAAATAAAGAATTTTTAATGTGTGTCGCTCTGATGTTACATGATTAAATAATGATTAATGTGTGTCATTCTGATGTTACATGATTAAAGAATGATTAATGGGTGCCACTTTGATGTTACATAAATAAAGAATGATTAATGTGTGTCATTCTGATGTTAGTAAACACGATTAAAGACCTATTAATCCGTGTCATTCTAATGTTAGTAACAACCCAGGAAAAAGCTGCAATCAAAGGAATAATAAACAAATACTATACAACTTTTATTTTTGCAATGGAAACTGAAGCTGGAAACAACAGAAAAAGAAATATATTTCTTCAGTGTTACGCTGCCAATCTTGGCATATGGGTGTAAATCATGGAAAGTAGGAAGAAAAGACAAGAGGATCTTTGAGGACCACAGAAATGTAAGCTACCAGTATTGAGCTACAGAAGAATGTTGAGGATATCATTGATACATTGTGGTAATGAGGACGATTTATTTTAGGCTTAAGCAGAAAGTTTATAATTTTGGAATGTATTATAGTATCTTGAAAGTGGAGGGTTGTGGCAGAGAGAAGCAGAAAGAAAAGATACAAACAATTTAAAAGAGTGGTTTGGTATGAAGTCAGTATTAGAATTAGCAAATAGTTGTAGAGATAGAAGGTTGTGGAGGGAGATGACCACCTATAACCGGCAGGCGCGGAACTTGATGATGATGAATTGAGCTATTGAGTTATTTGCCGGTCATCATCATTGCACTTCGAACATGTCCATGATGATGAATTGAGTTATCGAGCAATTGAGTGATTTGCCGGTCATCATCATTGCACTCCGAACATGTCCATGATGATGAATTGAGCTATTGAGTTATTTGAGAGTCATCATCATTGCACTTCGAACATGTCCATGATGATGAATTGAGTTATTGAGTTATTTGAGAGTCATCATCATTGCACTTCGAACATGTCCATGATTATGAATAAGCTTCCCAATTGCCATCGGTTCATTTAAGTCTGTGTTAGTCATCTCTATTGACTCGGACAGATGGTGCCCGTAAACCTGGGAAGGCATACCATCTAAGGGCAGAATCCCCCTACAGAAAAGACAATCTGCTGCCTTGCAGGAAGATTGGGGACAATCAAAGGCTAAGAAAAGCAAACTTGAATAAAATGCTGGCTATAATCGGATGCACTGGGCCACTGGCGCAGAACATAGTGCAACGTTTTAACGGGTGTTCAATTAGAGTGGATCTGGCAGACTCTAAATGTGTTGTTCTGTCTGTAGGGGCGATCAACACACTTAACCTGACAGCTGACTTTATGTGAGAGTCTGGAATCCTAATCTGATTGAGTCCTGATCGCAGAGATTTAAAACTCGTTTTATCCGTCACATTTGTCCTCAATACTCTTTTGTAGAAACACCGATCTGTGGCTTCTAAAAAGTTTCTTGTTTGTTTGATCATTGTTTATGATTTTCTACTATGTGACACAAGTAAGTAAGTGTTCTCTCCATGACCTACAGCGCTTGAGGAATATGGTGTATGGGGTTGGTGTTTAAATATTACAATGTTCAAAAGCGTATTTCATGGATGACGTAGATGTTAGCCAGGTCAGAGAATAAAGGTCAAGTACGAGACTTGAGTCAGCGTCTTAGCACTCGCCGCTTTTCACCCACATGCGCTCGGCCGTCTATCCGGCTTCTGGATAGTGTCACTTCAAGCATGGAGACTCACGGTGCGAGTTAACCGTGGAAAGCCAAGCAAAGAAAAGATAATGAAACCGATCAGGCTATTAAAAAATGGTAAAGCCGCAGGACCAGATGACGTCATATCAGAAGCCATCAAAGCAGATATTAACACCTCCACCAAAGATGTTACATCATCTACTAGATAAAATATGGGAAAGGGAAGAAATACCAAAAGATTGGAAAAATGTTATATGATCAAACTACCAAAGAAAGAAAGTTTACAGGAGAGCAATAATTTTAGGGGAATTACTACTATTGCTACTATTAGTGCCAGGTAAAAAACAAAACAAAGTAGAATCATTCTGGAGAGATTAAAGAGACATACAGAAACATTTGAGACATGAACAAAGGGGGAAAACTGATCATGCAATGATACAAGAACAACTTTGCGTATAAATGTTGAACAAAGCTTGCAACAACACTCTCCACTTTGTATGAACAATGTATAAAGGAATGAAATGTAGTGTACACGAAGGCAAGCTTACAGAAGCATTTGAAATAAGAACAGGAGTAACGCAGGGATGCCTTCTGTCTCCATTTATTTGTCTACTAGCCATAGATTGGATTATGAAAATAACGCAGAACAGAAATGGAATCATATGGTCACTGACTTAGCAATTTAATGATTTAGACTTTGTTGATGACATAGTTCTCCTATCACACAGATGCAGGATAAAATGAGAATACTTGATAAAAGATTACAACAGGTGGAACTGAAAATAAATAGAGATAAGACCAAAATTATGAGTATTAAACTAGATGGCAGTAACCAAATAACAATAGGAGAAATACCTCTGCTAGACTTACAATTTTACGTATAACTGGTTAGTAATACAAACAAATAAGGAGGAAAAGGAAATGATATAAAAATAAGGATACCAGACCTTTATTAATGAAAGCTTGTACATAATAAAATTATAGAGATTGGAGGACACAATCACTAACACAGAATTATGGATCAATGACCAGTCAAATACCAGTGGACAACGAGATACAACGAAGACGATACCTCTGGAAAGGACACACACTGCGGAAATCAACTGAGAGTATTACACGATAAGCCTCTTTTTTGGAATCCACGGGGAAAAAGATACATAGGAAGACCACAATATTTTGGAGAAGATAGATGGAAGAAGAGATGAAGATGATGAGGAAGATATGGAATGATTTGGGGGCCTTGATAGCCTAGTTGAGAAAACCACCTGACTGGGCTACCGGACAACCCGTGTTCGATTCCCGCTGGGAGCAGTGTGAGTTGGGAAAAATAAATACCCCTGCGGTCGACCCAGCTGTTGGCAGAAATTGGTACCAGGGTATTACTCTGGCAAGGCGAGGAATGTCGCCTTGCATCATGAGTTTCGATGCTTGAAGCGACACTATCCAGAATTCTCCGAACATTTCTGGAAAGGCGACAGAGCACATATGGGTGGAAACTCGAGTGCTAAGATGCTGATTCAAGTCTCGTACTTTACCTTTACTTTACTTTATGGAATGATTTTAAAAGTATGGCAAAATCCGAACGGCTTGGAAAGTGTTTGTTGATGACCGATGCTTCACAGTGAGTTGAAATTAAGAAGAGAGAAGAAGATGAGGTTAAAATTCACACGCTTCTTCTATTATATATTATAAATGATTAGAAGAAGCTGTATCTTCAAGTTCCTAAACTTGTGTGGTTACAAATTAAATATAGCTTTCCCTGAAATATTCAAACTTGCCAATTTGTTATCTTTTTGTTACGAGTACTAACCACTAAATATAATTCATATGTGAAAATGGGCTTAACTAAAATAATGATATACGTTTTGTTTCTGGTGCAACAAATTTAAACCACTTCCATATAATAACAGTTTTAAGAATGAGGAGAATGTACCTGGCGCGGGACTTCTTCATCCATTAACGATGTTACTTTCCATGATTAGAATTAAAATGCCACTTTAAGATGAAAACTAACAGCCGTGTGAAGAGCACGGTTTCATATCCTGATTCAGCCTCTCTATTCCTTCTACTGTTCTTTATACGTTTTGTCTAGCGCTGTCAAAATACCCGTGTTCAATCTGCAAGAAACGGTCAGCAGATCATATCTACTTTCAATAAATCAGTGAACCAGGATGCCAATGTTAAACCATCCTCCGTGGAAGCCACGAATACAAACTAATGACTCCAAGTAGGTAGAGATCAAGTGATAAGGTACACCTCTCACTCCAAGATTGCCATACTGAAGTCCAATGTGTTTAATCAAAAAGAGCAAATATCACATCTTGGTGTAAACAACAACACAGCCTAAAGTGCGCTAATTTCAAACTCTTTTCATTACCTGTCAAAGCAGAGCCAAGGCCGGATTTAGACGAGGTGAGGCTACGCTAATTATAGCTGTGATGTCTCCTGTTAAAAGATTAACACTAGAAGATCTATATCATAGACTGCATAGACTATAAACACATTTGAGGCCCCCTCGAATTCTGAGGTCCTGAGCTGTAGTTTATTTAGCTTGAGTCTAAATGAGGTTCTGGACAGACCTGTCATCGTTGGGGCCATAGACAACAAGTACACTTTTCTTCTGCAAAAATTGAGTAACATCACAATGAACATATCATTACCTGATGAACACGTGTCTATTGAGTGTTATCACAATGAACATATCATTACCTGATGATCACGTGTCTTCCATAAACATAACCCCATCATTTGATTTTTCCTTGGCAGGTCCAGGTCCAAAATATATTTGATACAATAGCAAGTCTACAAATGACATATAAACCAGTAAACATCTCTTTACAGATAACTCATAGCTTGGTAGTAGACACAACTGTGAAATTGTAACATAATATCATATCCACGAATCAAAGAAGTAGATTAAAGAAAAAAACATTACTGAAGAAAACAGAAGTTACCATAAATAAAAATGATAAACCAAAGTTAAACAGTTGTACAGTACCATGATATAAAAGCAGGTAGCAGTATTTTTTAAAATATCTAATAAAGCATACTGTGTTGGAGTTATTATTTGTTCTTCATGTTTGTCTATCTACACGGGTTTATATATATATATATAAGCTTTGTTATTCAGTTATAATATCTCCTCATCACATGTCCAACATATGACCATCGTCTTTTCTTGATTACTGAAGATATTAGCGCTTGATCTCGAATTTCCTCGTTTGTTTTGAATTCGTTCCACGCTATATCAAGCATTTTCCTTAGACATTTAATTTTGAATGCGTTCAACTTTGTTTCTATATCTCTTGTTGTTTTCCAGCTTTCACACGCATACGTAAGGGTTGATAGTACATTTGATTTGAATAGTCTAAGTTTTGTGTTTGTACTGATGAGTTTTGATTTCCACAACTTTTCAAGGTTTCTGAAAGACATTGCTGCTTTAGGTATTCTGATTCTAATTACTTTACTATATATATATATATATATATATATATATATATATATATATATATATATTTATATATATACACACACTCACCTCCCCACCTGGTTGTCTATTTAAATTATCTTTCTTTCTGCTACCTGTGTATTTTCTTTCTTCTTTTTTTTAAAAAAAAAACAAATTTGTCTATTTATATATCTTCACGTCTGCCCACCTAGTTTTATTTTCCACGTGTAATGTCTATTTACATAATGTCTGCATTCCTATTTTCCTTTCACCGTATGTAATGTCTATTTACATATGTTATGTCTGCATTCCTATTTTTTTCACCATATGTAATGTCTATTTACATATCTTTACGTCTTTCTACTTGCTTAATCTAATCATATTTATCTAATTGATCATGCTGTTGTCATCCTTGACAAGTGTATTAAGTTCAAAATAAAAAATCCCCGTCACAGAAGCCAGGCTTTTATGTGGCCTAGATTGGGTAGTGATTAGATTGGCTTTACTGTGAAACACAATTTTAAAAAAAAGCATAGAAAGAAAAGACAGAGAGAGTAAGAGCTTAGTGAGAGAGAGAGAGAGAGAGAGAGAGAGAGAGACAGAGAAAGAGCATAGAGAGAAAGAGCATAGAGAGAAAGAGCATAGAGAGAAAGACCTAGTGAGAAAAAGAGAGAGCAAAGAATATAGAGAGCAATATACAGAGGGAGAGAGTACCAGCGTAGGGAGAGAATGGGATAGGGAAAGAGGGTAGAGAGAGATGGAATGTAGAGGAGGAACGTACAGCGATTAAGAGATAAAAAAAAGAGCGTAGAGAGAGAAAGAGATAGAGAGGGTATAGGGAGCAAAAGAGCGTAGAGATAGTAAGAGGGAGAGAAAGAGAAAGTGAAAGAGAAAGAGAGAAAGAGATAGAGAGAGTATAGGGAGCAAAAGAGCGTAGAGATAGCAAGAGGGAGAGAAAGAGAAAGTGAAAGAGAAAGAGAGAAAGAGATAGAGAGAGTATAGGGAGCAAAAGAGCGTAGAGATAGTGAGAGGGAGAGCAAGAGAAAGTGAACGAGAAAGAGGGAAAGAGATAGAGAGAGTATAGGGAGCAAAAGAGCGTAGAGATAGTAAGAGGGAGAGAAAGAGAAAGTGAAAGAGAAAGAGAAAAAGAGCTTGGCGAGAAAGAGAGATAGCTAGAGCATAGACAGAGAAAGCGAGAGAAAAAGAACGTAGGGGGTGAAGGAGCGTAGAGAAAGAAAGAGGGAGATGGGGAGCGTAGAGAGACAGAAAGAAAGCGAGAGAGAGAGAGAGAAAAAGAGTGTAGGGAGAGAAAGAGAGATAGCTTGAGCATAGACAGAAAAAGAGAGAGAAAAAGTGTAGGCAGAGAAAGAGAGAGACAAAGAACGTAGAGGGCGAAGGAACGTAGAGAAAGAAAGAGGGAGAAGGAAAGCGTGAAAAGAGAAAGAGAGAAAGAGAAAGAGAGAGAAAAAGAGGGTAGGGAGAGAAAGATAGAGAAAGAGCGTAGAGAGAGAAAGAGAGAGAAAGAAAGAACGTAACGAGAGAAAGGGAAAAAATAGTTTAGAGAGAGAAAAAGAGAAAGATGGTAGATAGAGAAAGAGCGTAGAGAGAAAAGGAGAGAAAACGATAGAGAGAGAAAGATCATAGAGAAGAAGGAGATAAGAGTATAGAGAGAAAGAGAGCGGGTGAGAGAAAAGTGTAACAAGTGAAAGAGAGAGAAAAAGAGTGTAGGGAGTGAAGGAGTGTGGAGCGTGAATAAGGGAGAGCAAGAGCTTTGAGAGAGAAAGAGAGAGAGAGTAGCAAGGCATAATTTAGTTTCTTGACTAAGCTATAAGACATTGCATCGTACTGCACAACAGTAGCAAGGCATAATTTAGTTTCTTGACTAAGCTATAAGACATTGCATCGTACTGCACAACAGTAGTAAGGCATAATTTAGTTCTTGACTAAGCTATAAAACATTGCATCGTACTGCACAACAGTAGTAAGGCATAATTTAGTTTCTTGACTAAGCTATAAAACATTGCATCGTACTGCACAACAGTAGCAAGGCATAATTTAGTTTCTTGACTAAGCTATAAAACATTGCATCGTACTGCACAACAGTAGCAAGGCATAATTTAGTTTCTTGACTAAGCTATAAAACATTGCATCGTACTGCACAACAGTAGCAAGGCATAATTTAGTTTCTTGACTAAGCTATAAAACATTGCATCGTACTGCACAACAGTAGCAAGGCATAATTTAGTTTCTTGACTAAGCTATAAAACATTGCATCGTACTGCACAACAGTAGTAAGACATAGCGTAAATGCTGGACAAAAACTGGTTCAACACGATACATACTTAGCACTAAATACTTTTATCTATCATTTCCTCTCTACCTTACTACTGTTGTGCAGCACGATCCAATGTCTTAAAGGTTAGTCAAAAGAAACTAAATTATGTGGCAAAATTTGGGCGTAACGAATGGCACCGGTGTTGTTATAATGAAACTAACAAGGATAAAGAGAATAATTTGTTGAAGTGATTCAAACAGAGCACCTAGATTAAACAAGTACAATTAAAAACTAGTCTTTGATTGTAAGAGATTAGTTAAAGAAAGAAGCTGACAGGTTTATATTGATATATATATATATACATCAGTAACACCTGACTGAAGACCACAGACACGGCAAAGAAGACGACAGGCGGGCAGAGGAAAAACAGCGGTATTGTTAAAGAAAAGTATGTGTATGTATGTATAAATGCATATATATTTATAGAGAAAGAGAGAGAGAGAGAGAGAGAGAGGGGGGGGGGGGGGAGAGAGAAAGCGAGATAAAGAGAATGTAATAAATTCAAGCATAGAGCAGAAAAATAAGAGAAGAGGTAAGTTAATCATTTAGGAGATGACAGGCATTGTTGAACATGTGGCGAGAAGATATAATCAGAGAATAAAAAAATAGTAAACCCTTTACACGGAAAACAACGGGAAAAGAAAAGGGGATGACAGTGATAAGAGAGAAATGAAGATAGTAGGCATCGACTCTTATAATGAGATTGCCGAATACGCTGATTTATTATAACGAAACACAGTGCGAGCTGTGAGTGACCTCTGACAACACCTGAAGGAAATAAGACGTAAATAATCTATGTATATTCTTGTTTTTTTTTCTTTAATTCTACTTCTTGCGCTGTGCAGCTTTGCATTGAGGAGGAATGTGTAATCTACTGGCTTTTTATAATTGTGCAGCTTCAGTTGTTCTCATGTCTTCTTCTTCTTCTCTCTTTCCTCATCTGCCTTTCAGCGTCGAGGGGAGAAAGAATTTGCGGTCTTTTGATCTTCTGTTCGCCTATGCTGCTGTTTTGTCTCCTAGTGCTTCTAATATTCCATCGATACATCTTTTTCGTGGTCGACCCTTGGGTCTGGTGTTCTTACAACGTTTGCAAAAGGCTCGTTGTGTTGTGTTTTGATCTTTCTGCCTTAACACGTAGCCACACCATTGTATCTGTTCTTTTCTTATATATTCTATGGCGGGGGCAATTCCTTAGCTTTTTCTCAGTTCTTCATTTCTGATCTTATCTCTGAGACTCTTTCCTGTTATTCGTCTAACACATTTTAGTCTCAGTAGAGGTTATTTTTCTTGTTGTTCTTGCATCTAGGGTCCAGGTCTGGCATTGGTAGCACAACGTTGGGTGAAGATTGCATTGTATAGTGCTCGTTTTGCCTCCAGAGTTATTTCCTTGTTGGACAATAGTGGTGATAGCTGTCCAATGATTTGACAAGCTTTGTTGCATCTTGATTCTATCTCTGCTGTTTGAGAATTATTATTTGTCACTAAACTTCTTGGTATTTGAATGCCTCTACTTGTTTTAGTTGCCTGCCTTTTATAGTTATGTTGATGTTCTGTTTATTTTTGGCGACATTCATGACTTCTGTTTTGTTGATGTTGATTTTCATGTTGTATTTTGTGCCTGAGCTGTTGAGTTTGCATGTTGTATGTTGTGCCTGAGCTGTTGAGTTTGCATGTTGTATGTTGTGCCTGAGCTGTTGAGTTTGCATGTTGTATGTTGTGCCTGAGCTGTTGAGTTTGCATGTTGTATGTTGTGCCTGAGCTGTTGAGTTTGCATGTCGAATTTACTTAATGTTTCATTGACTCAATCTATCCATCTCTTTCTGGAGCAAGTGGTGGGGTGTAACGTACACTCCTTCAAGGTCTGGTGACAGCTTTACAACTAACGTTTCGGCCTACATGCAGCCTTCTTCAGAGACCGAGAACAATACTAGTGGACAACGGAATAAAGATACACTCTACTGGCCCAATATAGGCCGGAACGTCAGTATTTTGTTGTGTTTCTTTTTTTGTCAAGTTCTCACCATATTGTATATGAGTGTAAGTTACACCGCACTACTTGTTTCTTGATATCAGATGTACAGCAGCACTGCAATTATTTGCCTGTTCCCCATCTCTTTCTTGGTTCCCCTCTTGCTCTGTAGTTGGACAGTTTCATTTAATATGCTTGATATGCGTGTAAGTAAAGTACCCCCGTCACGCCAAGTGGCGTATAGGGAATATGGTGTTAGCGTACATAAATTTTACAGACCTTCGGCACATGATTTTTGGGGTAATGTGGTCAGTATTACACCCATGCCGCTTTACTTTCCCAGAAAAAAATCCGGTATCCATAAAAGGCTGGATGAACTGGAAGCCATCAGTTGGGATCGGACATCTTGTCCTTTGTAGTCTAGTTCATAAACACTGAGCTATCGCGGCTCCCTTGATCTGCATGTTAGTGGGATTTAATTCTGTTCAAATATCCAAACAATTTTGATTCTTTGTTTTTCAATATAACAAGTACCTAGTGTTACATCAACCATTTTTCTCAGGGTCTCATTTCTTATATCATCTTCTCTAGTTTTGTTTATGCAGCTTTTCATATATTTGTCAATTCCCAATTTGTAACTTCACGCACGTAACTATCAAGAGTTGGAAGAGCAGGGTCAAACTAAAGAAATGCATAAAAATCAGAAGCTGCAGTAAAGCTAATTGTAAGGAGAAATGAAAAAAAATATATTGACAAAAATAGAAAAAAAAACGGTATGATTAAAGCTTCACGTAATAAGTGACGACACAAATTAAGAACAACGTTTCGGCTCAACAGGCCATCAGCTGGAACAAACATACATCTCACCAATATTATTGGTTTGCATGTATGTGCGCCACTTGGAGAATCCTTAGCCAATTATTAATTTAAAATAAACTATCTCTATATAGCTAATAATAATATACAATATTATTATTTTTATTTCAAATACACATCAGTGTGTGTAGTATGTGTTTTTGCTGCTGAATGCTTATTGAGCCGAAACGTTGTTCTAATTTGTGTCACCCACTTATTACGTAAAGCTTTAACCTTACCCTTTGCTCTATTTTTTAATCAGAATCGTCTGACACAGGTAGGACACTATGGGTATTAACAATGTTTCTGTTCAGTTCTTTTCCTTTTGTTTCCATAAACACATTGGGCGTTACATACTCGTACATAAGCATTTAGGAATTGCTCAAAAGTTGTAAATAAGAGGAAACGTAGTGATAACAAATAGACGGTGGAGTCGTGCATATCATGTGCTAAATAGAGATACAGAAACAATCACAAATGCTGTCATGGGATTGGACGTTAGAGGAAGGACGAAAGAGTAGCCAGATCAAGAGCAAGCTGGTGGAAGATAATTAAAGCATAGAACATTTTGTTAGACATGGAACAAGTTGGGAAGAAGAGCCACAGACTGCACGATGTCAGAGAAACATGTTCTTGCACTACAGAGCGCAGGAAGGCACCCAGTTACTGGCTGCATTGTCGGTGTGCAGGTAAGGAAAGAAGCAAAGAGAACATACTTACATACATAAAAACACATACATACACACACATATATACATATACATGCACACATAAACTATATTTATGTAAATTCACTATATATATATATATATGTGTGTCTGGTAATTTGTTTACATACTCTATGTTTATGTCCGCAGTCAGATTAACAATTCACTTCTCAGAGAAATTGGATAAACCAGTCAATGATTGACATAATGTTGTATAAAACTGATCTGTTGGCTAGGGAGAGCTTAATGTGCTTTCAAAATATCAGAGCGTGGGTGCTTTTTTTAATCAATTCTGTTGGTATTTTTCATACATGTTGAGATTGGAATGAATTGTATCGTTTTACTGTCGCTTCTATTCTCCTAAAAAAAAAAACACGCATTTTTCGATTATTGTATCAACTTACAATAGTCGTTTGACCCCGCTCTTCATTTAAAACTGTTTGTCGATGCAACATTTATACTTTGGTCTAACATTGAATTTTGGCTATACTCTTGCTCCGAATAGATTCGATTTCAAGTAAAGCAATGTTCAATTTGTGTAAAACAACTACTGATATATGAATGGGTAAGATTACTTTCGTATTTAAATGTTTAGAAATTGTCCCAATTTTGCACGTAGATCTCAGATGGTAGGAAGTTTTCTTGTTTCAATTTCAAAAGTGGATTGAATGTGATGAAACAATTGTCTCACCTCTCAGGAGCAGATCCTACAGTGGATCCCATCTCACTGCGGAATACCAATAAACGAGAAAGCAGATAAGCTGGTAAAGGAACGCGCAACATGCGCATATCCAGATGAACCAGTTACATACCATTAGATGAAACAGATAATCAAATCTATAAGAAGGCCACAAGCTCTAAATCAGGATGCCTTTCATAATATGAATAGATGTGAACAAGTTATCGTTATACGCCTCAGAATAGGACACAATCTACTTCACAGTTACATGTATAAACAATTCAAAATCGGCTCCTCAACTACATGTACTTGTGGACAGGAGCCCCAGACTGTGAACACGTACTTCAAGACTGTACTGCATATATTAAATTGAGGAAAGTCTATTGGTTCATAGATACAACAATACAGACAAAACTATGTGGGCCACTGCAAGAATTACAAAACACGGTAAAATTTATACAGGAAACAACATTGCAGATATGGACAATACTTCAGGCAAGAACACAAGAAAGATATACAAATAGGAGCAGATGGTAGAAAATTGTCTTAACTTTCACCAGCAGATTGTAGATGGTAGGAAATTGTCTTAACTTTCACCAGCAGATTGTAGATGGTAGGAATTGTCTTAACTTTCACCAGCAGATTGTAGATGGTAGAAAATTGTCTTAACTTTCACAGCAGATTGTAGATGGTAGGAAATTGTCTTAACTTTCACCAGCAGATTGTAGATGGTAGGAAATTGTCTTAACTTTCACCAGCAGATTGTAGATGGTAGGAAATTGTCTTAACTTTCACCAGCAGATTGTAGATGGTAGGAAATTGGCGTAACTTCAAGGTGAGCAGGCGTCACGATTTTTCGGGACAGTACCAATTTTTTACTGTTTTCAACCATTGTCCCGGATTTGTTACTGTCCCGAATTTCCCGATTTTGGCCGATTTCTTAGCTTTTGTCCCGGATTTGTTAAAATAAGTTTAGGGACACAAACGTCTACCAATTTTGCCAATATAGTAACCGTCTCTTCGAATTAAAAATATATATTATTCCGTTGTTGTGTAGAAAATGTTTAAAAAGTTGACCATGCTGTTTATTTGGCGAAATAGTAACAGTAAAATGCGCTCCAAGTTTTAAATCTTGTTTACTGAAACTGAAACTCAACAAGAGCCCTTTGCGGCCACATTTCATACACGTGTATATTCATTGTGTTACTTTCGTTTACCGATGAACTAATTATTTTTATTGCGTTGTTTAGTGATAGAGTTTATTGCATTCATTAGACTTTATTTACATTGTGCTGTTATTCAGTTACTTGACATTTTAATGTTTAAGAACTTATGCTTTGCATATAGTATAATCATAGAAAATTATTATTTAAACTATAGTTAGTTTGCAAAGTTTGTAATTGTTGCAACAAATGGCGTGAAAACGTAAATGCAGTTTTCATTCAAGATTTACAAAAGGAATACCATTTTATAAAAGAAAAGTCGACATCAGACCTCACTGTAAGATGCAGTGTATGTCCCCCTGGGTTTTCGATTAACAATAGTCGACGTGGTGATATTAAAAGTCACATAAATAGTTCGAAACATAAGAGAGCCGTCGCTACAGCTGCATCAAGCTTGTCGTTAGCAACATTTTTTCGAGCTGAACAGATTGGTGGCAAAGAAGAACAATTAGCTGCTACAGAAGGTGCATTTGACAATTGTCTCACGATACGTTATTGTATCCCCTAGTTATACAGTGATACACAATCATACATTTAGATCTATGGACTGCACATCAAAATTACTTCAGGTTCCTTTAGAACCAAAATTTGCTTGAGCACGTACGAAAACAGAAGCTATTATGCGAAATGTGTTCACACCCTATGTTCAAAACAAGGTGAGGGGTGACCTAGAAAACTCAACATTTATTTCCATACTGACAGATGCCTCCAACCACAAGGAAATCAAGATTTTTCCTTTGCTTGTCGGATACTTTGATCACAATCTATCTATCTATCTTTCGTTCGTCAGAAGTACTGTCTATATCTGCAATGTCGTTTCCTGTATAAATTTTACTGTCTTTTGTAATTTTTGCAGTGGCCCATATAGTTTTGTCTGTAGTGTTGTATCTAATGGCCAATGGATTTTCGTCAGTCTACTATATTCAGTGCAGTCTTGGAGTATGTGTTCAGCAGTCTGGGGCGCCTGTCCACATGTACAGTTGATGTGCCGATCTTGAATTTTGTATACATGTGACTATGGATTGTGTCTTGTTCTGAGACGTATAATGATAACTTGTTCATATCTATTAATATTATGAAAGGCATCCTGATTTGGGGCTTGTGGTCCTCTTATTGATTTGATTATCTGTTTCTTATGATGGTATGTAACCAGTGTATCTAGTTGTGTGCCTGCTGAATCTTCCTTTGCCAACTGATCTGCTTTCTCATTTCCTGGTATTCCACAGTGAGATGGGATCCACTGCAGGGCAACCCTGTGGTTCTTGCAGAGTTCAGTCAATAAGGTCTTCAGATATGGTAATTGTCTGGATTGTAGTGTAAGGCCTGGAGTACTGATCTTGCATTTGTCAAAAACACTACAGGCTGTGGGCTAAGATTACTGTTCAGCAGTTTCTCTATTGCCAACTTTATTGCTTGTATTTCTGCATCATAATTCTGACAATATTTCCCTGTTGCTATTTTATTCATTATTTAATTGAATTATTTTTTTTTAATTTTATTATTTAATTTTATGAAAACTCCCCGTCTGAAGCTTGGCTTATTTTTGTTTACAGCTGGGCATCCTCTTTCCACGAAGCAGCGCAAAGTAGAGGGACAGGTGGTCACTGTTTTTGAAGTAAATGACAACATCAATGGGTTGAGAACTATCTTGAAGTCCAAAATGGAATATGGTTTCTGGCCATCAAGAGTTAAGCTAATTCTTGACAATCTGGAAATGGAAGGAATTCCACAGGATGATGTGAACAAGTTTAAAGCCAGTGTTTCTTCATTCTATGAAACAGATTTAAGTTATTTGAAGAAATGGGCTGCCAATAATTTTTAAAACCTTGAAGCATACAACTGGGTAATGTTGAACAGAACACCAACTTGGGAAGATATTCAGAAATCTTCATCATTAGTGAGTCAGTACCTTCAGTTGACTTTCCAGAAAATGAAATGTAAGACGAATATGTTTACATGAAGCAGTTTGTTACTTCTCAGAAAATTAATGAGTGGGGCATTAATAAAACATTACCAGGGCAGCGTTGGATTGAAATGGCTTCCCACTTCAAAAACAGGCATGTGCCAATTTCACATATTCTGAAGCTGGGAGAGTTCTTGTTGTGTCTACTAGGAACAAATGCTGCAACGGAAAGATTGTTTTCACTGATGAACAGCTTGTGGACAAATGATAAAACACATCCAAGTGTGGACACTTTAAAGGCCATGTTGATCACCAAAGTGAACAATGAGCAAACATGTGTTGACTTTTTTAAGATCCTCCAAATAAAGAAAGATCTTTTTAAAAAATCCACTCATCAGAAAGTACAGCAGCTCTGCTTCACATTCCATTTAAGTGACTATCACTGATGTTTTTTTGTTATCTCCTGATAACGTTTTGAAAGCCGTTATTATTAGGTGTTTTAATTAGTTTTAAAATATATGTATTATTCACTTGAAAAAGACGGTAGAAATTTAATTTTATTGATGAAATATTTAAGTCAAATTAATCCGTCCGGGTTAGGGTTTCAAAAATATGGTCACCTTACTAAACTTTCACCTGTAGATTGCAGATGGAAAGGGAATTGTGTTACAGATGGCAAATAGTTGTGTTATAGATAAAAGAAATTGTCTTATAGATAAAAGAAAATTGCCTTATAGATTATAGAAAATTATTTTATAGCTGGCGGGGAATTGTCTTATCTTCTTCTTCTACTACTTTTTAGCTCCCAGTGGAGCATAGGTCTTCAACAAACACTTTCCAAGTCGTTCTGTTTTTGCCATCCTGTTAAGATCATTCTATGTCTTCCCCATCATCTTCATCTCTGCTTCTGTCTTCTCCAAGAATTCCTTGGTCTCCTACGCCTAGTGGCTTATAGGGAATATGGTGTTAGTGACCATAAATTTTACAGACCTTCAGCATATGATGTTTGGGGTAATGTGGTCGGTATTACGCCCATGCCGTTTTACTTTCCCAGAAAAAAAAATCCGGTACCAATTAAAGGTTGGGTGAACCGGAAGCCGTCGGTTGGTATCGAAGCCTACCTCTTGTCATTTGTAGTCCTGTTTACTAACCACTGAGTTAATTGTCTTATAAGTGGTAGGAAATTATCTTAATTATCATTAGCAATTGTCGATAGTAGGAAATTATCTTAATTATCATTAGCAATTGTCGATAGTAGGAAATTATCTTAATTATCATTAGCACATTGTCGATAGGGTGTCCGGTTAGCGCAATCGATAGGCGGTTGGCTTACCACGGCAACAGCCGGGGTTCGTTCCCTGGCGAGGACACCTGGGTTTTACTAATTCCCTAAAAATTAGTAGGAGCCGCGATAGCTCAGTGGTTAGTGAACTGGACTACTACGGACAAGGGGTAGGGTTCGATCCCAACCGACGGCTCCGGGTTCACCCAGCCTTAAATGGGTACCGGATTTTTTCTGGGAAAGTAAAAGCAGCACGGGCGTAATACCGACCACAATACCCCAAAAATCATGTGCTGAAGGTCTGTAAAATATAGGGTCATTAACACCATATTTCCCTATACGCCACTCGGCGTGACGGGGGGTACTTTACTTTTTTTACTTTTTACATTGTCGATAGTAGGAAATTATCTTAATTATCATTAGCACATTGTCGATAGTAGGAAATTATCTTAATTATCATTAGCACATTGTCGATAGTAGGAAATTATCTTAATTATCATTAGCACGTTGTCGATAGTAGGAAATTATCTTAATTATCATTAGCACGTTGTCGATAGTAGGAAATTATCTTAATTATCATTAGCAGATTGTCGATAGTAGGAAATTATCTTAATTATCATTAGCAGATTGTCGACGGTAGGAAATTATCTTAATTATCATTAGCAGATTGTCGATAGTAGGAAATTATCTTAATTATCATTAGCAGATTGTCGATAGTAGGAAATTATCTTAATTGTCATTAGCAGATTGTCGATAGTAGGAAATTATCTTAATTATCATTAGCAGATTGTCGACGGTAGGAAATTATCTTAATTATCATTAGCAGATTGTCGATAGTAGGAAATGATCTCAACCTTCACTTCTAGAACATAGATACAGAATAGCATCCCACCAGAGGCTATCAAACTAATAATTTGCACGAAACTATCCATCAATCAGTGCATATCGAACACTAGCTTCAGTGTCTAATGGTAGACATTATGTATAGACAGCCATATGCTATCAGAAGTTAAAATGTTAGCCTTCCAGATCAAAATGGCCGACTCGATCTAAATTCCTTCCGACCTTGTAGCAACTCATTTGGATTTCTTGGAAAGCGCTAAAGTCAACACAACATTTCTTGAACATCAATTTAAAAAGAACACAAAACTTTAACGCCACTTTATCGCCTTCCTGGTAATGAACGCCATGCTGAGGCACTTACATACACATCTCCAACGCTGGGACGATATTTAAGACATAAGATAGTTGAGACGGAAATGAATATCTGTCTGGGGCCAAAATAAAAATAATGAAAACTCATAACGCACTGAATCTATAAACAATAAAATAAAACTAAGACAAATGTGCTAAGACACTCAACCTTGTGCTCAGATAAGCCAAATTCAAACATCAGCAGTTTTGTTTGGCAACATGAACTAATAAAAGCAACAACGTGGGCGTGGTTTAAAATGATGTTGACGCTTTTTTGAGTATTCTCTCATCACGGTTCAGCTAAAAATCGTTAAATTCGCTTCTTCAACTTCCTGTGTCTAGACTGGCGTGGGCAATCACGGTTCTTCGCAATTTCCCCAACACAAGTGTTGTTTATCAAGGCTGTTATTGACTTCCTTCCGTGCAATAATGTCAAACCGCCTAGTGTGTTGTCAATGTTGCCATTTATTTAGACTTATTACAGCGAGATCCAGCATTTGTCTTCTAGCAGTATGTTAAACTAAATATAATGGGAAGTCATACATTTCTTCATGTCATCTTGGCCATTTCTTTTTTTTTTCATTTTCAATTCACGCTAAATTTCTGCAATTCGACTACAATACATCCTGATGGATACATTCAGTCCTTGCTTATTAAATCTGTGATAGAGACCTGATTTCCTTGTTTTTATAACATCAAGTCTCAAGTATCTTATATTAAAAGTCTCAGGTAGCAATCTTTTTGTTATCATAGCTCCAGGTCACGATCTCATTGTTATATAAGCTGAAGTCGCGATTCACTTGTTATAATGGCCTAAAGTCGCGATTCACTTATTATAATACCCTCGAGTCGCAATTCCCTCTCACTATAATAGCCTCATGTCGCGATTCCCTTGATACAATACTCTCATGTCGCGATTCCCTTAATACAATACTCTCGTGTCACGATTCCCTTGATACAATACTCTCGTGTCACGATTCCCTTGTTACAAAACCTTCGTGTCACGATTCCCTTGTTACAAAACCTTCGTGTCTCAAATTCTTTGTTATAAAACCTTCGTGTGCCGATTCCCTTGTTATAAAACCTTCGTGTCACGACTCCCTTGTTATAAAACCTTCGTGTCACGATTCCCTTGTTATAAAACCTTCGTGTCACGACTCCCTTGTTATAAAACCTTCGTGTCCCGATTCCCCAGTTATAAAACCTTCGTGTCACGACTCCCTTGTTATAAAACCTTCGTGTCGCGATTTCCTTGTTATAAAACCTTCGTGTGCCGATTCCCTTGTTATAAAACCTTCGTGTCACGACTCCCTTGTTATAAAACCTTCGTGTCCCGATTCCCCAGTTATAAAACCTTCGTGTCACGACTCCCTTGTTATAAAACCTTCGTGTCGCGATTTCCTTGTTATAAAACCTTCGTGTCACGATTCCCCAGTTATAAAACCTTCGTGTCACGACTCCCCAGTTATAAAACCTTCGTGTCACGACTCCCTTGTTATAAAACCTTCGTGTCGCGATTTCCTTGTTATAAAACCTTCGTGTCACGATTCCCCAGTTATAAAACCTTCGTGTCACGACTCCCTTGTTATAAAACCTTCGTGTCGCGATTTCCTTGTTATAAAACCTTCGTGTCGCGATTTCCTTGTTATAAAACCTTCGTGTCGCGATTTCCTTGTTATAAAACCTTCGTGTCACGATTCCCTTGTTATATAACCTTCGTGTCGCGATTCCCTTGTTATAAAACCTTCGTGTCACGATTCCCTTGTTATAAAACCTTCGTGTCCCGATTCCCTTGTTATAAAACCTTCGTGTCGCGATTCCCTTGTTACAAAACCTTTGTGTCGCGATTTCCTTGTTACAAAAAACCTTCGTGTCCCCATTCCCTTTTTATAAAACCATCGTGTCCCGATTCCCTTGTTATAAAACCTTCGTGTCCCGAATCCCTTGTTACAAAACCTTCGTGTCGCGAACCCCTTTGTTACAAAACCTTCGTGTCGCGATTCCCTTGTTACAAAACCTTCGTGTCGCGATTCCCTTGTTACAAAAACCTTCGTGTCGCGATTCCTTTGTTACAAAACCTTCGTGTCGCGATTCCCCTATTATAATACAGTCGTGCCGCGATTCCCTGGTTATAATCAAACATGTGTGCTTATCACACTATTATATGGATCTGAAACCTGGGCAACATACTCAAATCACGAAAAAAAAGTGTCTTCCACGTGCGATGTCTCCGCAGAATAATGCACATCAAATGGCAGGACAAGATAACCAAATTAACAGTTCTGAAACGTGCTAAGATCCCAACAATCATGTCTATGCTCAGAAGTCGAAGACTAAGATGGCTGGGGCACGCCCAGCGAATGGAAGAAAAACGCATCCCCAAGCAAATACTACAGGGTGAACTAATACACAGAAAAAGACAAATCGGCAGACCTAAACTACGATATAGAGATATCTGTAAATCATCTCTGAATGACTTCTGTGAAAATGACTGGGAACATCTGGCAAGTGATCACGCATCAAGGAGAGCATGCATACGGATTGGTATATCGTCTTTTGAGACTGTGCTAAGGCAAAACTTAGAAGAGAAAAGGCTCATGAAAAAGGATGGAAAACCCTGTGGAACAGTGGGCCTGACTTGTTCACTCTATGGCCGTGTGTGTTTGTCAAGCATTGGTAGAATTAGCCACGAGAGAAGCTGTTCGACAAAAACAAAACCTCAAAAAATACACAATAGCCTCCACTAGACCGTCTGACAAGACGAAAAGGGCCATTATTTAAAATAAAAAGTCAAATAACCTGTTGCCTCGAAGTATAACAGTTAGTGGTCTCTTTTTTATACTAGGCAAATTACCTGATCAAGTAAAAATAGTCAAAGACGCCATTATATAATAGTCATACAAATAGCCCACTATAGGATACACTATTGACCATTTATTTTAAAGTGTTGACAGCTGTTATGTTCTGTACAAATGTTACTAAGAACAAATATGATGTTTATTGAGAACAACTATCCAAATCATTATAAAAAAATAAAAAAAGACTACCAGCCGTCCAGTCTGTGGGTGAGACATGGTTATTCTTCTACCTCTTCATCTCCTCATCTTCATACTCCTTTTGCCTGTCATCATCTAGGGAAAATATAATTTGCGGTCTTTTTCTTCTCTGTTGGTCACTGCCGTTGTCGACGTCTATATATCAGGCTGCAACAATAACACATTATTTCACACACACACACACACACAAAAAAAAAAAAAAAAGATTACAAACTGAATAGTAAATTAACAATTTTATTTTATAAGATTTTAAAATGCTTTTTAATGTCTCATATTTATCCGCTTGGAAGACCTTGAGTCAAACGTGTGTTTGTCTTTTATTGTCTTCCCCGCAACGCTGTTGAGCACTATTTCATCATTTTTATTGTGTTTGTCGCTCATACAGTGAAACACGGAGAGGACGGAATGGGACTGTGTATCAACAGCAGGCGGCATAAACTATCGACGCGCATTACCTTTGCATTCTTGTCAAAAGAAATGTGCGCCTATGAGTGGACCCTGAATGCGATAAGGTTGATTCTTCGAATCAATAATGTTGTCATTTTATATTCAGTATTTGAGTTATTGCGACAGTTGATATTCCGCCGCGTGAGCTTTCTGACAAATTGATTCTGTCCCTCTGTCGAGTTGTCCATGGTCCGTGAAAACACTTTATAGATAGAACTATGTCTGTGTGAGGATTCAATGCCAACGTAGAAATGTTTCTTTTTTGAATAAAAAAAGCAATCAATAAAAATAGCCAAAAACTCATTTCAGTGTCATCAGTCATCATCATTTAGTGTCATACATTATAGCTCTTGCAATCATTCTTGCCCAGTTCTCTGTCCATACTTTGTTTGATTACTTCTATCCTCTTTTGTTCATTGTAAGTTAAAAAAAACGGTAAAGAACCCCATCACGCCAAGTAGCGTATAGGGAATATGGTGTTAGTGACAATAATTTTTGTAGACCTTCGGCACATGATTTTTGGAGTAATGTTGTCGGTATTACACCGTTGCCGCTTTACTTTATTTAAAAAAAAAAAATCTCGTACCCATTTATGGCTGGGCGAACCCGGAAGCCGTCGATCAGGATCGAACCGGACCTCTTGTCCTTTGTAGTCCAGTTCACCAAGCACTAAGCTGTCGCTGCTCCCTTTTGTGCCATCTAGATAATCTTTGAGATATTTCACTCTTGTTCTTCTTTTGCCTCTTCATGTCTTTATTGCCCTTTAGATAACTATATATTCCGCGTTCAAACTTGTCTCTTAATTTACATAATCTGACTGTCGTTGTTTCAAATACGTTATTCATTAAAGTTTGTTGTTCGGACACTACTTTCAGTTCAACTAACTTGATTGTTCTCTTTTCTATTCATTGATGGTTTAGCATCTTTCTCTGCAATAAACACCATCATCAAACTTAAGTAAAGCTTCTTTCCACAACTTGAAGCGCATGAGTAATATGATGTCGGTGCCCTTATTTTAAAGATCCCCAGTACACCTTATGGGTGATGCGCTCACCCTTCTTTGTCCTCTTTCGCTTCTTGTTCTTCTTCTTTTTCAGTGTTTTTTTCATTACATTGACGTGTGAGAGCTGAGTCGCTAATCTCCCTCAAATCGCGATATCTGAGCCTTTCGCTCTAAACAGAAAATTTGGCCGCGGGTATATTTTTGATCCCTTTAACCCACTCCTTAACACACTCCTTAATCCATTCCTTAACCCACTCCTTAACCCACTCCTTAACCCACTCCTTAACCCACTCATCAACCCACTCCTTAACCCACTACTTAACCCACTCCTCAACCCACTCCTCAACCAACTCCTCATCCCACTCCTCAACCCACACCTTAACCCACACCTTAACCCACTCCTCAACCCACTCCTCAACCCACTCCTCAAACCACTCCTCAACCAATACCTTTACCCACTCCTCAACCCACTCCTCAACCCACACCTTAACCCACTCCTCAACCCACACCTTAACCTACTTCTCATGCTGCCTGCCATAAAAAAAATAGAAACAATTATACCGTGTTCCCATTCCCGTTCTTTTAGAAGCTGGATTAATTCCAGAGCTGTACTGGCCTTCAAATATAATTCAACACATTGGGAATGATCAAGGACCCTTCTAGTCATCTTCAAATGCTCTCACGACTCAGCCACCGAATTTTCAATGTAATTATTTGTATGGAGTTTATAAGAATTTTTCGCCATGACACTCCAGAAACATTAATTTCTCACAATATTTCTCCCTATATTTTTCGACAGCCACAACTCTATAATCTAACTTTTATTACGACATTTATCCTATTTCTGTTAGCCTAGAGGGTTATGTGCAGTCTTCTGTCGGTTCCTGATCAGAAAGGACTATGTTCGATTCCCAGAGGTGGAGTATTTTTTTACCTACCCACAATGCCCCGGATCCGTCCTCTTAAAAACTGGTACAGGGAAGTAAAAGCGGCCTGGTTTGGACATGTGTTGATCACCCAAAAATGTGCTGTGGTCATAAAAAAATATCATTACTAAAAACAGATTTTCCAGGCGTACGCCTAGCAAGACGAGTAATGATGGGACTTTTGCTAATCTTGGGTCTATGCAGAAAGGGATAGCTATATGAATAGGGAATAAAGACCGCATGTTCAGTGCAATCGCCAATATATACCATAACTGACAGCAAAATTAGGAAATACTGGATCAGGTAAAGAATGGCGTGGTTCTCCAAGAGGGCAGATAGAGTAAGCGTAATAGGTCAAATAGTTCGACTGAAGGATCACTTATAACACTTTCGTTACTTACCTTTTACTGAATTCAGATCAGAATTGTTAATGGACAACTCAACTAAAACAATTCTTCTTCTGCTGCTTTCCTCTCTTTTTAACATGGTTATGGAAGGCCCCGGTATCACTGCAAACGAATTAAAATCCATAATTGCTCAACCGCCCGTGCCAGTGGATTCGTCCGAATTAATATCCAATCTCCAAAACAAAGAAAGGTAGCTGCAGTCACCATCATACAACTTAGAAGGACCTGTGCCTTCGTGCGAAAGGCATTAAGCTGTAAAGAGCTCATAGCTCACGGCTAACAAGGGGATTAAGTCAAGTCAAGCAGTCCCCGTCATATCAGTCTCAGCACACACCAAAAAACATAAGGCGAAACCGCACAGAAAGTGAACCACGATGTCATCATTCATCGTAAGCTATCGGAATATCGAAACACGATCAAAACGGATGAAATGCACAGCTCACAGTGTGCACAGAGCACTTAAACTCAGTAGCTACAGCAGCAAGCCAAAAACACAATGCATCTCCACCTTTACTGTTCTTCGCCAACCTATCTTTTGGCCTGCCTAAGCCATAGTACTACACCACAGGCAACGATAGTTTAACTAAAGCCTGCGGGATGTGAAGATTTTTTATATAAACCACCCAAAACTGGCAAGGTCTTCAGCTATGCCAGCTGTAGATGGCGACGCCATTGTACCTACAAACCGTCCCTGTCACAAGCTTTGGGTGTTCCCTTTCAGCCCGTGGGCACTAGCAAAACTATAGTTGGTTGTGGGAGCAGCGATATCTCAGTGGTTAGTGAACTGGACTACAAAGGACAAGAAGAAGGGTTCGATTCAAACCGACGGCTTCTAGGTTCACCCAGCCTTAAATGGGTACCGGATTTTTCTGGGAAAGTAAAGCGGCACGGGCGTAATACCGACCATATTACCCCAAAAATCATGTGCTGAAGGTCTGTAAAATGTATGGTCACTAACACCATATTCCCTATAGGCCACTTGG